>CM030367.1:141488847-142063847 GCA_017893485.1 Hemerocallis citrina
AAGAATTACCCTACCCATGATTTGGAACTGGCTGCCGTGATCTTTGCTTTGAAGTTATGGAGGCATTATCTGCCTGGAGACCGAGTGGAGATCTTTACTAACAGTAAAAGTTTCAAGTTGCATTCACTCAGAAGGAGCTGAACATGAGGCAGAGGCGATGGCTGGAGTTGATGGCTGACTATGACATCAGTTTGCAATACCATCCTGGTAGAGTGAACTTGGTGTCAGATGCTTTGAATAGGAGACTAGTCGCCATGTTTCTAACTCTGCAGAGAGAGCTTGTTGAGCAGATGAGGAGGTTGGATTTGGATGTGATATTACCAGGTTCTGTTCGGAGTTGCATGATGCTTCAATAGCAGTCGTCTCTTGTTGAGATGATTAAGGAGGCTCAGGCAGGTGATGAGCAATTGCAAGGGTTCAGAGTCGAAGTTGAAGCGGGTACAAGGACCGATATGGTTGTTCACTCAGATGGATCTCTTCGTTTTGGATCCAGGTTGTGTGTTCCGAAGGGTGAAGTTCGTCAAAAGTTGCATGAGGAAGCCCACCAATCGTTGTACTCTATTCATCCTGGTGGTACGAAGATGTACCGGGATTTGAAGATTCATTTTTGGTGGCATGGTATGAAGAAGGTCGTGGTGAGATTTGTGTCGCAGTGCTTGACCTGCCAGCAGGTGAAGGCAGAGCATCAGAGGACCACCGGACTTCTTTAACCTCTTCCCATTCCGGAGTGGAACTGAGCATATCACCATGGATTTTCTGACCGCTTTGCCGAGGAGTCCTAAGGGTCACAATGTCATTTGGGTGATTGTGGACAGGTTGACGAAGAGTGCTCACTTCGTTCACTTTAGAGTTTGATAGTCTACTAAGAGCCTAGCTGAGAATTACATGCAAAAGATTGTTAGACTTCATGGGGTTCCATTCAGTATGTATCCGACAGAGATACGAGGTTCATGTTGCAGTTTTGGGAGAATCTTCAGAGGAGTCTGGGGAGTAAGTTGAAGTACAGCACAGCTTTTCACCTTCAGACAGATGGACAGTCAGAGAGGACCATCCAGACCCTAAAGGACATGTTGAGAAACATGTTGAGATCCTTTGTGCTGCAATTTGGAGGTTCGTGGGAGGACCATTTGCATCTCGTAGAGCTCTCGTACAACAACAGCTTTTAGGCTAGTCTTAAAGCTGATCCATTCGAGGCAATCTATGGTCTAAGTGTCGGTCGCCAGTGTGCTGGGATGATATTGGCGAGAGAAAATTGTTGGGCCCGGAGTTGATCACCAAGATAGTGGATGCAATGAGTTTGATCAGGAAGCATCTTCAAGTCGCGCAAGACAGACCGAAGCGATGGGCTGATGTTCATCATAGAGCCTTGGAGTTTGAGGTGGGAGACCATGTTTTCCTTAAGGTATCATCGTGGCGAGGTGTCATTCGTTTTGGTGGTAGAGGCAAGTTAAGCCCAGGTTCATCGGACCGTTTGACATTGTGGAATGAGTAGACAAGGTGGCCTATTGTCTTGCATTGCCCCTGACTTTATCTGGAGTGCACGACGTCTTCTATGTATCGCGACTGAGGATGTATATTCGTGATGAGAGCCACGTGATTGACTACTCGGAGTTATCTGTGAAGCCAGATTTGTCTTGTGAGATTTTGCCAGTTGCTATTGGAGATCTGCGGGAGAACGGTTTAAAGAACAAGGTGATCAAGCATGTTCGTGTTTCTTGGAATCCTCACTTGCCAGGTGAGTCGACTTAGGAGCTGGAGGAGGATATCTAGTATAGGTTTCCTCATTTGTTTGTGTAGCTCTTATTTTGCTGTTTTTGCTTTTGCTATTGTATTTTTTTCTTTTCTCTTGGGTTTACCCTATGTGCTTCTAGTTGAATTTCGAGGACGAAATTTTTCTTGTTAGGTGGGTAGGATTTCTAACCCTTATTGCTCATTATTTGTATTTTTAATTATATTTAATAAAATCCTTGATTTATTTATTTTATTTTTGCTTGTATTAATTTTCATTTCTTTTGTATGGTGTGTTGTGTTCCTCTCTCTTGTGATTCATTCTCTGTTTGATTCAGCATTTTATTCTCTTTATTGATCTACAATTTGTTCTTGATCTCGTCTATTGTTTAAACCTATTTCATAGCTTATTTGTCTCTTATTGGATTCTTTTCTCCCTATTAGATACTACCCAGTTCACCCAAACCCTTATTGTCCCTATATAAACACTCTAATTGTACCCTAACCCTAATTACCAAACCCTAATCCAATCTCTCTCCCTCTGTAATATCCCAGGCAGATATTACCTTGTATAAATTATTATTTTATTATTATTTTGTTTTAATTCCAAAATTGAAATATTTTGGTGATTTTCGCCCGATTTGTTCACAAACATTGTCGGAGCGCATATATCGGTCTATGTACATCCGCAGTACATCAAATTGGTAGCGCAATCCTCCGAATTGATAATAAAACTTATTTTATTATTATTTTCAAGATTAGATTATTTTTATACGAATTATATGAAGATTTGCGGTATACGCATATATACGTATATATGCGTGTTATAGCAAATTGTACATTGTGCAAATTAGAGTATTTTTGGACAAGGTGTTTATCTTGTCATGACAACCTAATTAGATGGTTAGGGTTTGATTAGGAGGCTTAATCTAGGATTTTTGTATGCATGAGAAGATTAATTAAAAACCCCTTCTAGAAACCTTCTCTCCACCACACCACACCCTCCCTAGTAGAATCCGGCCCCATTTTATAGGGGGGTTTTTTGTGCAATTGTGTGTGTGCACATTTGCAGTCTCCACCCTTCTCTCCACCTATAAATACCCCCTCCCTCCACCTTTGTCTCATTTTAGAAAGACAAAAAGAAAGAAAGGAAAAAGAATGAGTGAACTACTAACTTGACAGTTTTTCTTTGTAGGTTTAGTAGGAGTTCTAAGAGCTTAAGGGAAAGAGTAGGAGTACTAGCTAGTCCTTCCAACAAGAAAAGAAGGTGGGGGTTTCTCTTTTGGTTGTTTGTTTGTTTGAATTGTTGTTTTGGTGTTCCTTCTTCTTCTTATCTTCCTTGGTTGTTTTTGTTCTTTTTGTATGGGTGTTTGGTAGTAGTGTGGTGGTATGTGTTTCTTATCTTGTATGTTGTAGCATAACCACCTAAAAAGGGAAAAGAATGATAAGAACTTTAATGGAACACATAAGGAAGGAACATTGTTAGTAGTTATTGTTGGCAAAAAGAACCAACTACTTGGACTATTTCACTAAGCATATGGAACAATGGCATAAGAAGATGAATGGTGGAGTTTGGGGTGTGTTGTTGAATGAACAACTTGACATGAACATATGCATATGTGTGTACATACCCATTGGGATGTAGAACTCAACAAGAACTTTGACATAAGCATAGTAGAATTATTATGTGCATATAAGTTGTAAGCTCAACAATTAAATCCTTATTCTTTCTCTATTTTGCTCTCTACTTGAAATGCTAACTTGGTTACAAAAGAAAAAGAAAAAGAAAGGCATGCTAAGTAGGGCTTGTAACTCATTATGCGTAATTGTAGATCATAAAGAAAGAAAGAAAGAAGGAAAGATAGACGGTCCTTGTAATAGCTAGTAACTAGTTATCCATACTTTGATGATTAGAAAATACCATGCTTAAATGTTGTTCATACTTGAGTTAGTAGGTACTCATGCTTAATGATATTCATGCTTAAAACATAGTAGGTACTCATGCTTAAGTTAAGGTAACTATCCATGGTTAGTTGTGGCAATTTTTATGTTTATGTTCTATCCATGCTAGAATTGTTGTAGAACTCATGCTATGTTGTAGGTTGATACTTAACTAGTATACATGTTTAGAATGTTACTAAAATGTACACCATGCTTTATGTTAATGTTTAAAGTAGCATACCATGTTTAGGAATGATGTATACCCATGCTAAGTCTATATACATGCTTAGAATATTGTAGGATTTATGTTAAAATTCCCTACCATGTTTAGGAATGATGTATACCCATGCTAAGTCTATATACATGCTTAGAATGTTGTAGGATTTATGTTAAAATTTCCTACCATGTTTAGGAATGATGTATACCCATGCTAAGTCTATATACATGCTTAGAATGTTGTAGGATTTATGTTAAAATTCCCTACCATGTTTAGGAATGATGTATACCCATGCTAAGTCTATATACATGCTTAGAATGTTGTAGGATTTATGTTAAAATTTCCTACCATGTTTAGGAATGATATATACCCATGCTAAGTCTATATACATGCTTAGAATGTTGTAGGATTAATGTTAGAATACCTACCATGCCTTGGAATGTTGTATGTCCATACTAGTTATATATCCATGCTTGGGTTGTGGTGATTAATCATGTTACGTAGTGGAGATCCATGCTTAAGGTGGTAGTAGGGATACATGTTCTAAGTAGTAAGCATCCATGCTTAAGTTGTAACTTATGCTCAAATTGTAGTAAGTCTCATGTTTAGATTGTAGTAACTATCCATGCTTAAGATTGTTACAAGTACATGCTAAATTGCATTCATAATTAAGAATGTTGTAAGTTGATGGTTATGTCATATATACCATGATTAGTTGTTGTAGGTTGATGCTTACAATTTCATACCACGCTTGAATTGCCATAGGTTAAGTAATAAGAAAGAGTCATGTTGAAATAGTAGTAGTAACTACCTCGTGGTAGTTAATGTTAGTAAGGAGCCATACATGCTCGAATGGTATAATGTAGCATCCTAGTTACATGTTGAAATGTACCCATGTTTTATGTTGATTGGGAAAAGAACCCATGGACTCTAGTCGGGTAAGGTTCTAATTTAAGATGGAACCATAGCATGTGAGCACTTTCGTTTAAAGGTAATAAGGGTTGGAAAGTTCTAATAATTGTTAGCTTGATAAAAAGCTAGTCTAGGGTCTTCTAATTACCCTAGGGGTCATCGACCATCAAGACCGCGTCCTACCACCTTAGAGTAAATGGATAGATCTCACCTCGGGCATCGACGGATCTTAACCGATGTAGGTTGACCGTGGGCCGAGAGTGTTGGTAGAATCCAAGTTAAGGGTAGGGATGAGTGAGAGAGATCTCATTACCAGAGTCTTGGATCGAGGGACCACGAGTTGGACCGTGTTAATCTAAGTTGGAAACTATGTAAGATTGCGTAGGAGTAGTAATATCATTAGGATAGTGACTTAAGAGATCATTACTTAACCTTTTTGCCAAAAAGAAGGGGAGTTGGTAGTAGGGTGCACCGTACGACCAAACCTTTCCTTGGGGCCGATCATAGGTGGTGTTATTGGGTTGCACCATCCTGTCAAAGGGATACGTACGATGCCTTCTCACGAGTTGGAAGCATGGGTTGCGTATCTTGATTGTTAATTCCTGAAGTGCCATGATAAGGCGGGCGGAGCTAGAGGGATGGACCCCGGAACTTCGTCGGGTCCTATGCCAAGAGGGCGAACAAGCCATGGACTACGGTCCGACCAGGGGGCGGCAGGGGGCTCCCCTGTTAGCAGTAACCCCGACGGTTCGTTAGGTTTTTGAGTGAGGTCCGGTGAGCCGGGTAGCGGTGGCAACATGGACACCACTGGCGGACTGCATTAGTGGGACTTGACCACATCTGCAACCTCATCAGTCACGTTGTATCTGTCAGGAACAGGTTGTGTACAATTAGAATTCATAACACGGGTTCAAATCCCTATATATGGAGAAACGGCTTGAGAAGGGTCGCATGTAGTATGGGCTGCATGTTGCTTCGGAGACTTGCTGACATTAGAATAGGAGCATCCTAGTCCAGTTAATATTGCGTTAGATTCCAGTCATAGCACTCACGAACACTTAAACTACACCGACACAATTGCCATATTTTGTATGTTGTTTGGGAGATTCGCTGCTATGATATCAGCCTTAAAGCATCAGTGAATACTGACGTCCCTACTTCCATAGGTACTGGATCGGCGAAGTACAGGTGCGCGATTCAGGAGGACTCAAGGCAAGGAAAGCAAGGAGTCAATGTCATGTTTAGTTCCGCTGTAACATGTATGCAGATTATCTATTAGTTGAGGAGTACTCAAGTGAGAAGTTACCAAGTGTTGTTCTTCATTCCTTGTACTCTGATGTAAATTGTTGAAGGTTGTAATGCTTGGGATTGTAAAGGTATTATTGTAACACTATTGTAATGTATTGCAGTTGTATGATATTTAGACTTGTAATACATTGGGTGTTGAATAAAAAGTTTTAAATTCTCCTGTTTTTTCTTTGTATTGTGGCTAATTGAAGAAAAGGTCCTGGCTCGTGTCTCGGTTTTCCAGTATATGGAAATCGGGGCGCTACACCCTCTCTAGCCGTTACCCTCTCTCTCGATCTACCCCCCTCCCCCCCGACCTTCCCTCTGCCCTTTGTTGTCGTCGTCTACTTCTGGCGTCGACCACCACCGCACCCCTTCCTCTTCCTCCATTCCGTCTCTGCCTTCGTCTTGTTCGAGCGCCTCCATGACACACCCCAGCCCTAGGCTTTGCCATCACTATCTTTCCTTGCGCCGCTGTCACTACCGTCCCTTGCACCGCCGTCGTCTTCTCGGGTTGCTGCTGTCGGTCCTGCTGTTGGTTGCTGTCGTCCCTTGTGTGTGCCTGTGAAGTCACATGCACCACTCGTGGTTGTATTGGTGTGATTCTCGTCTCATGTTCGTGCTTTTGTTGTGTTCGCTGTTCGGGATCCATTTCCGTTATTCTATTCTATCGTTTCCATCATCTTCGTAATAGGCAAGTAGCTTGTATGTGTTCTTTTTGCCATACAAGTTAATACGGTAAGTAATCTAGTATAAAAATATTTGTACTCTCATGATGATCCATATCTGTTAGTTTAACTGTTGACATCATCTCTTGATCATGAGTAATTACAATAATTGACACCCGTTGCATGAAAACAATTAGATTAGTGGACATCTTGACCGTATATTGTTTGTGACACACCGTATCTTGTCGATGACTGTTGCATAGATGTTTGTTGGATGTATGATCTTATTATAGACCGTTTATTCACATGCCATGCTGATTTGAGTAACCCACATATACCATGCTTTGTATGACATCTAGATTGGACCGTTTGTAGTTAAGTTGTTTGATAAAAATGCATAAAAGAACTTTTGTTTGTTGCTGTCCTATTTATGTACAGTGATTTTGACCCGATTAATATCAGTAAAATAAATAAGTTTGTGAACATGATTTGTATCGTTTGTTTTCTGGTTTTCAGAACTTTCGACGGATTTGAATTTTGATTTTTGATGCATGAGTTATTGTTGTTTTACTACAGTTATATCGTATATTCCAGATTCTGAACTATTTGTAGTATGTATGGAATTTTATTTTAAAAGTGATATTAAAGTATAATTTGAACTCTATATTTTGCTGAGTATGTTTAGATATGACTGGGAGCAATCCCTAATTTTTGTAGAATTAATTAATGACTTTTGTATCTCTTTTCACGCTTTTGAAACCAATGGAAATATTCCAAACTGCATGTTGTTCAATAAAGAATTATCTTTTCAACCTATTTCTATTCATTTTTTTCTGAAAACTTTGTGAATAAGAGTTGTAACCTGATTTGTATATCTTATCACCCTTTTGACGGATCTGGATTTCAAATTATATTTTATGAAGTATCTCTGTTTTGGTACTACTGTGTCTGAACTTTCAGAATTGAGATTATGTTGCATTAGTATGTTTTCCTAATTTTTTTGACTATACTATCTGTAATGTAATTTCATGATATTTTATATTTTGAAACTAGATATGTTAGGGAATCTTTCAGATTTTTCTTAGATTTATTTATGATGATTTTAAACTCTTTTCATGCTTATAAACAAGATTTTGCATTTTTTTGCCTGAACATAACTTCTGTATTAAATATTGTTTTCGACCTTATTTCAGTGGCTGGAATCGGCAGAGAGTATAGTTTCTAGATTTTTTGACGGATCCAGATTTGCTCTTCTGTAGAAACGGGAATCTCAGATTTGGTACAGTAATGTCTTTCTGTCAAGAACTGCGTTGTTTTGACCATTATGAGTTATTTTTAACAACCGTTTTAATCAATATTTCTTCTTAGACTTATTTCCTGTTCTTGCCATATCTTTAGCATGTTTGTATTTGTTCACGCATGTTTACTAATAATAAAAGAAATCAAGCCGGAGTTTTTAAGGGAAAAGATTGAGTAGTGGACAATACAGAAATACATATTCAGATGAGACTCGTTTTCCCACTGTTTACTGTGGTACCTACTGTTTATCTCTGGATGCATGAGGGTATGATCCATGACACTGTTTGTTATTACTGTTACTGTTACTGTTTGTCGGAATATATTGCCCTTTAGAAGTTTCACTACAAAATCTTAAAACGAAACTGTTTGCTGTAGCAACCATGTGGTAACGCATGAAGTGCTACGTAGTTAATAATGAAAATTAGACATAAGAATAACTATTTACACTGTCACATCCTATTACGGTTACTGTTGACTTTACTGTTACTGTTGATTACTGCTATCGTTGACGCACTGTTACTGTTGATCCTTGTTGTTACTATTATGCTTCTCCTGTTATTACTACATTGCTTACTGTCATCTGTATACTGTTATATTTGCTACCCTCTCCATGTTAGTATTACCTGTTTAGTTTAGTTTTTCCCTTCATTTTCTTACTTGTATTTCTTGCGTCCCGGACTTGCATCTAACGGGCATTATGTTTTTCTGTTTTACTATTTTCCTTGTAATTGCCATATGAGCAGGCTTTGCTGATCAATTGCCTACTGGAGTTGGTGAGCAAAAGTTTTGAGCTGCTCAATTGGAATAGTTTGCTTAAATGTTGATGAACTATTTTATTTCATGAACTGTATTGAGACTTGTATTTGGGCCTATTGTCGCAGGATTATTGTTTTGGTTCAGATCTAGTATTTATTGGGATATTTATTATTGATGCAATAAAAACTGTTGAATTATGATTGTTTTTGCATGCCTGGTTGAGTATGTTGCCTTATTTAATGTTATGATGAGTCAAGCAGATCCGTACAACTTATGGATGGTTCAAACTATCTGCTGGGCTTAGTCATGTACCGTATTCCGTATTCTTTTTGGGAAAAGGGACGTGACAATTGGGTGGAAAAGTTTAAAATATGAACACTTTTGAAAATTAAATTGGAATTCATACAAATTAAAACCGCACACTCTAACCCTAACAAACTAACAAAACAAGCTAACTTTACAGCAAATATATTAAATTTTGTGGGAAATACCACAGTTTGAACACTTAGGATGATTTAATTGGAAATATTACTCCACTTAACTAAAAGGACAGTAAATATTTCAATTTTACCGTGTTTTCAAGATAAATCACTATCGTCTTGCAAGCCTGTCAACCCACTTCTATTCAAACGACCTTCCTACTTCACCTTTCATGGCCTTTGAAAATGCAATCGAAAATTTTCTTGATTTAAATTGGGGGAAAATGTTAGATTTTGGTGGAAAATGAGAGAGGAATAGTTTAGACAGTGATTACGTCTGAAAAGCAACTTTTTTTTTACTTTCATTGCCTTTAATCACTACAGGGGTATTTTAAACAATTCAGACAAAATATATTTGCGACGGTTAGTTTAGGGTGTGCCTAACAAAAAACAAACTTCAGTAGAGTTAATTGCTAAATAAACTTCAGTATGGTAAACTGTCAAAGGTATAAACTTCAGTAGGATCATCCACCAGTGGGGAATCAAACCAATTCAAAACATTTAATCTGGAATTTGTATAATAAAACACAAAAAAAGCTATCAAGTAGCTCTTATTCAATCCCCCCAAAATCAAAAGCCCAGATCTATCCTCACAAAACACATTCCCCCCCCCCCCCCCCCCCCCCCCCCCCCCCCCGCCAACAAAAAAAAAGTTTTCTCCCAAAACTCAAATTCAAATCCCACCAAAACGGCTCCTTTATTTATTTAATTATTTATCTCTCTCTCTCTCTCTCTCTCCACACACACACACACACACACACACACACACACACACACACACACACACACACACACATATATATATATATATATATATATGTACTTATGGAAACATGCACTTTTTTATAATTATTTTTCAACATATACTAATGAAAATATGGACTTTTATACCCCAATTTATAATTATTTTTCAACATGTACTAATGGAAACATGGACTTTATTTACAACTAATTATTGTCTACTATTCAAACTTGAGCTACATAATTGTTGATTTACTGTTTACAAGGTTTTTTATATGTTGTATCGTTCTGAAGACGTGCCGTAGGCACGAATAGAAAATCTATATTTCATACATATTTTACATATATATATAATATAATGACTTAATGAATCTAGGTAAGAAAAGATTTACAAGATTCCATTTCCGGCGTTGCAACTATCCATTGCAAAGAATTCAGTTCTTACAGGTAAATGCTCATTATCCAAGTAGGCTTACAAATTGGATCATAATCAAGTGCGTTTTGGACTGTCTCATGTCTTTTGATTTGATTGGAGTTTATCCCCCACAACATCTTGATTTTCTTACATACAAAGTATTTACTTGTTACTAATAAAGTAAAGTCTAGCCCCGTTCTTCCTTAGATCCCTTATTTCACTCCAATAGTATCATAGATCGAGATCGATGCAGAGGAAATGAATGCATTTCCATACTATAAATAAGTAAGTGGAATAGATAGAACATTGGATCATGCCGCATGATTTATTCTATTCTACAGGATCTTACGGAGCCTTTTCATGCATAACATAATTCGGGTATGATCATAGAAAAGATTCTCCTCAAGCGAACCAGCCTATCCTATGCTACATAAAGGGGTTTACGTGGTGGTTGGATGTAGAGACACGTTTGGTTGTGAATTCCAACGTGGCGGATAAAATCATATATCGGCATGGCCCAATCAATAGTTCAAGTCACACACTCCCATAATCCATCCTCTCTTCGGAGAATCCACTTCAACTATTTGTATCAAATAATAAAAAATACTTCAGAGTTGAAGAGAAGTATCCAAACAAAATGTCTTATTTTTTCAATAAACCATATTTGTAGCAATAAAATACTAACAAAAATACTATTTGTCCTCCCCGATATGCTATATGAGGAATTACAATGTGATCCGTCTTCTCTATTCTATATACTTTTAAACTCTCCAAAGTTATAAAGGACCCGAAATACCTTGCTTATGTATCATTGGGAAGTGCATTAACATAAATACGGCAGTAAGAAGAGGCAATACAAAGGTATGTAAACTATAAAAACGGGTCAAAGTGGATTGGCCCACACTAGCACTTCCACGTAATAACTCTACCAAAGGTGATCCTATTACAGGAATAGCGTCCGGTACGCCTGTCACGATTTTTACTACCCAATAACCAATTTCGTCCCGAGGTAAGGAATAACCAGTTACACCAAAAGATGCAGTCAATACAGCCAGAACCACGCCTGTAACCCAAGTTAATTCGCGGGGTTTTTTAAATCCACCCGTAAGATAGACACGAAATACGTGCAGAATCATCATTAGAACCATCATACTTGCTGACCATCGATGAACTGATCGGATTAACCAACCAAAGTTCGCCTCAGTCATTATGTATTGAACAGAGGAAAAGCCTCTGTAACGGTTGGACGATAGTAAAAAGTCATAGCAAAACCCGTAGCTACTTGTACTAAAAAACAAGTAAGTGTGATCCCTCCTAGACAATAAAATATGTTGACATGAGGAGGAACATATTTACCAGTTATATCATCTGCAATCGCTTGAATCTCGAGACGTTCCTCGAACCAATCATAGACTTTATTGAGATAGGTAATCCAAGAGGACCCCCCCCCCCCCCCCCCGAGAACCGTATATGAGAATTTCATCTCGTACGGCTCAAACAAAAACACACAAATACTGGGTTCAACGGATATGTAATATAAAGTTCAAAACTTCGTAGTCGCTTGATTCAATATTCAATTTGTCCCAAAGACAGGAAGTCAAAAAAATCCGAATCTCTTCTTTGTGATGATAAAGCTAAAAAATCTCAAGTCAGCTCATCTGCCTTTCTTTATGCTGATCGTTATAGGCCTCTTGAATCTTCTCTTTCCTATTTTTTTTAATTTCTTTTTTTTTTTTGGTAATGGAGATAACTCTTTTTTTACTATATGATAGGAATTCTCTTGTTGAGACCCTATGAATCAATTCAAACATCAGATTCATACTAGAACCACGATGATTTAGATTTAACCCCAATCTAAACTCAAAGGTTCTCTGAGTCAAAACCATTTGATCATCACTTAGTCAATGAGTGGATGTAATGACTCAAAAAAATCTAAAGAAAGAGTTGTCCTTCGGACAAAATGAAAATGAATAAGCCTAAAGAAAAATCATTTGATTTAGGAATTAGGAAATACCCATTGGAATTTTTTTTTGAGTTCGGTTACGAGGTATAAGTCTAATATAGTAGATATGAATCATAGTTTCAATATTTCTCTTCTTGATCTATTCTATATATTCCGTGCTCCAGATATTAGGATAAATATCTGACGGGATAGAATCATCTTGATAGAGATGACAGGACCACTCTCTGTATTATCAATAGGATCAATTATAACAAGTCACACGCTCATATTCCGGAAATACTGAAATAAAGAAATTCCACAGTCGAACTACTAGAACGATCTATCAATTCGAGTCTTAAGTCATTTTTTTGTATTGAAAAACTAAGGCTATATATCTATAGTTCTTATGAACCTAACTCATTGAAATTCCATCTAGTAAAACAGAAGAATTATAAATTTCCAAAATAATAGATAGGAATATTGCAAATAAAGCCATTGCGACTCCCATAAGTGGTGTAGTCCCCCAGCCCGGAGCTACATTACCATATTCCAAATTCAATGGTTTCAATAAACTCCCTACGGTAGTTGGTTTTGGCCTAGCTCTAGAGCTACCCTCAACGGTTTGTGTAGCCATAAATCTTATTTAATCATTGGTTGAGATCTGTTGACTTTGTATGCCATTCCGTTGTAGTTGTAAATAAACGATCTTATCGTAGATCCATTGCGATCTTGAAATTCTCTCAAAATGGAAACAGCAACCCTAGTCGCCATCTCCATATCTGGTTTACTTGTAAGCTTTACGGGGTACGCCTTATATACTGCTTTTGGGCAACCCTCTCAACAATTAAGAGATCCATTCGAGGAACATGGTGACTAGACTAGTTAAAGTAATGAGTTGGGAGGCTCATTACTTCAGTTGAAATAATGAAAAATAATTTTATTTTTTAGTCGGAACCTTAGGCGGTTCTCGAAAAAAGATAGTAAAAAAAATTATCCCTAAAGTCGAGACTAAAAGGAATGTATAAACCAATGCTTCCATAGATTCGATCGTGGTTTACTTTACAATTATAGCTTTCATACCTATTCATTTTGGATCATTTACCATAACCATATGGTAAAATGGTAAAGGGAAAGAATCAAAGAAAAGAAGGTGATTCACGTCAATATTTCTCGGGTACCCTATAAAAAAAATAGAGGTGAAAGATACCAGAGCAATCTTGAATCAAACTACTTGTCTCCTTGTAGTTGGATCTCCAAGTTTTTGGAATGCTCCAAATTCTACTTGAGCATCCAAATCTGGATCAATACCAGCAAAAACATCTCTGAACAAGGTTCTAGCGCCATGCCAAATGTGTCCGAAAAAGAAAAGCAAAGCAAACGTAGCATGCCCAAAAGTGAACCAACCTCTTGGACTGCTACGAAAAACATCATCAAATTTCAAAGTAGCCCGGTCTAATTCAAAATTTTCACCTAATTGTGCACGTCTAGCGTATTTTTTAATAGTAGAGGGATCACTATAACTTACTCCATTGAGTTCGCCACCATAGAACTCAACGGTTACACCTACTTGTTCAACACTATACTTTGATTCTGCTCTTCGAAAAGGAACATCTGCTCTCACAATTCCGTCTCCATCTACCAACACTACCGGAAATGTTTCAAAAAAAGTAGGCATACGGCGTACAAATAGCTCGCGCCCTTCTTTATCACTAAAGACAGGATGTCCTAACCATCCAACAACTATTCCATCCCTGCTGTCCATTGAACCCGCTCTGAATAATCCCCCTTTTGCGGGATTATTACCAATGTAATCATAAAAAGCTAATTTTAGGGAATTTTAGACCAAGCTTCCGATAAACTCAGATTTTCGGCTAATCCGGCACCAACTCTTCGATATATTTCTTGATGGAAGTATCCATGATCCCACTGATAACGAGTGGGACCAAATAATTCGATTAGGGTAGTTGCTGAACCATACCACATAGTTCCAGCAACAACAAAAGCTGCAAAAAAAACAGCAGCGATACTACTAGAAAGTACAGTTTCAATATTGCCCATACGTAATCCTTTGTATAGACATTGAGGCGGATGGACACTAAGATGGAATAGTCCCGCTAATATGCCCAACGTACCCGCTGCAATATGATGAGAGGCGATTCCTCCCAAAACAAAAGGATCAAAACCTTCTGCGCCCCATGCTGGATTTACAGATTGTACTTTTCCTATTAGTCCATAAGGATCGGACACCATATTCTAGGAACATATAAGCCTGTTACATGAAATGCGCCAAAGCCAAAGCAGGCCAATCTTGAGAGAAATAAATGAATTCCAAAAATCTTGGGCAAATCCAAATAGGGTTTTCCCGCACGCTCATCGCAGAATATTTTTAGGTCCCAATACACCCAATGCTAGATGGCTGCCAAAAAGCACAAGCCAGAAAACACAATATGCGCCCCTGCCACGCCTTCATAACTCCAAATACCTGAATTCGTTACAGTTCCTCTCGAAATACTCCAACCACCCCACGAATTGGTTATTCCTAAACGAGTCATAAAGGGTATAACGAACATACCTTGTCTCCACATTGGATCAAGAACCGGATCAGAGGGATCAAAAACCGCTAATTCGTATAGAGCCATCGAACCGGCCCAACCAGAAACTAGAGCCGTATGCATTATATGGACAGAAAGTAATCGACCGGGATCATTCAATACAACAGTATGAACACTTTACCAAGGCAAACCCATGGAAATACCCCTTTATTAAAGAAAAATAGACACTATGTAACTTTATCGCATTGGAATATACTATGTACCTAACCTTTTCAGAGGATTTCGTATGAGAAAAGGTTACTATTTATTCTATTGAAAATAACAGAAGAATTCTATTCGTAAGAACAAAGAGAAGCAGATCTATTCTATACACGATAAGTACCAATACGCAATGGGAGCATGGGTCCCTTTTTGGGGGAACAGATACATGGATACTTTTTTATTATTCGAACGATTGATCCCTTCATTAAACTTTTTATTTATTCTATCTTTCTCTAAAAACCCTCCCTCCCAATTTATGTATAAAATAGAATAAACAGAAAAAAAAATTGATTATGATAAGGACAATAAACCCCATTCTTATGTTTCCATATTAAAGTGAAGTATAGTACTTAATTTTTTTCTTTTGAATTTCATGCCCATTGGTGTACCAAAAGTACCTTTTCGGAGTCCTGGAGAGGAAGATGGAGTTTGGATTGACGTATAGTGCGACTTGTCAGACATATTGGGTCATATGGGATTTCCCCGTTTTCTCCCCCGATCGAGATATCCTCTATTTCGAGAAATATTGATTGAAGAATCAATCATTCGGAGCATGAAGTGCAATTAGATCAATTCCTATTGAGGATAAATATTATCAATTAGAAGAATTTATGGTTGACTTGGACTAATCAAATAAAGTATCCAGGCTCCGTTTAGAAAATACCAAATTGATAGTAGTAATATATGCACAATTCCCGCTTGTAGCATAGACAATTCTTAATACTTAATCTTAATTCTAGGGACGACCTCAAAATGTCATGCCAACCAGTATGATGAATACATCAAATAGTTTTTAGGGGGAGGCATGAAATGAATTGAAAAAAGTCGTAGCAAAAAGAAGTGGTACTGAGATCATTTGCCCTATATGTGCGAATAGAATTCGGATGGATCTTTCCCCAGAGTAGAACATGAACCTAAAAGAAAAGAATCGAAAGGATCCATTCGGGAACAAGAAAATGACATCGTGATTTGAATCTTGACGAAACAATACATCAATGAGAGGTTAATTCAATAATTTCAGTAAATTCTTTTTTTCTTTTAGGGAAGGGATCAAAACTCATGTTTTTTTTCATGTAAGAAAAACAAACCCCTCCGTTAGAAAAGCGGAAATCCGTTAGAAGAAAAGGGGGATAGGGTTGGAATCGACACATTGATTCTTTTTTCGCAATTTTGTCGAACCGTATGCATTTAAAAATGCACGTACGGTTCCTAAGGGATAAAATTTTGTCCTAATCAACCGACTTTATCGAGAAAGATTACTTTTTTTAGGTCAAGAAGTTGATAGCGAGATATCAAATCAACTTGTGGGTCTCATGGTATATCTCACTATAGAAGATAATACTAAGGATCTTTATTTGTTTATAAACTCCCCCGGCGGATGGGTAATACCAGGAATAGCCATTTATGATACTATGCAATTTGTTTCGACTGATGTACATACAATATGTATGGGATTAGCCACTTCAATGGGATCTTTCATTCTGGTCGGAGGAGAAATTACCAAACGTCTAGCATTCCTTCACACTTGGCGCCAATGAGTTTTATTTGAAAAAAAAAAGAAGAAGACTAGGCCTTCGCCATATCGAATATGAATAATAGGTAACAACAACATGTCACTTCAAATTCGGTATGAACAAACTATTATTTTATTGTTTTTCCTAACATAAGATTTTGTATCGAAATAGTAGTATGAAACAAAGGTTATTTCCGATCTTATGTGTTGGGAGTACATTTCAGCGATACAAACAACTTTTCTTCCACAACAGAAGTCTCTTTCTCATATTTATGTTACGAAGAAGAGTACAAAAATGAAAAAAAAAAGATCATTTTTCCTTATTTGATCGTATTAAAAAGAAACTTTGGGATTGCTAAATCACAGACGAGATAAATATAGAAAGCAACAGAACCATCATAGTATTTTTTGACTCTTACGATATGAAAAGAAGGGTGGTAAATGGATCATTCAACGATCTGAATAGGATGGATTCTATTTTTTTGTTTCTTCTATATTTATTCTATCGAATAGAAGAGAAGGGAGAAAAAAAGAAATTCCATTGCAGAGCCATATGCAATGCACAAAAAACGCCTGTACGGCTGTTCAATTCTATTTTTTTTTTGTTTTTTTTAATACCTTACTTTAGCTTTAGACCAATCGTGCGAAATAGAAGAACTGTGCATGCACAATTTTATATAAATATTATCAGGGTTTTGATTCACCAACCTGCTAGTTCTTTTTATGAGGCGCAAGCAGGGGAATTTATCTTGGAAGCAGAAGAACTACTGAAACATCGTGAAACCCTCACAAAGGTTTATGTACAAAGAACGGGCAACCCTTTATGGGTTATATCCGAAGACATGGAAAGGGATGTTTTTATGTCAGCAACAGAAGCCCAAGCTCAAGGAATTGTTGATCTTGTAGCGATCGAAAACGAAAATACTGGGGATCCCATATAAATACACGATTCCATTTCAAACCATAAGTAGAATTTTCCGTGATTGGATATTGCATGCAAATAATTCATAATCATCAACCATCGGGTTAAGATCGATCTAAAACAACCTGTTCTATTATATAAATACGACATGCCAACAATTAAACAACTTATTAGAAACACAAGACAGCCAGTAAGAAATATGACGAAATCCCCCGCTCTTCGAGGATGTCCGCAGCGTCGGGAACATGTACTAGGGTGTATGTGCGACTCGTTTAGATCATGAGTTCAAAGAAATGAAACAAATTTTCCAATACAGTACCAATCACCAATACCAATGAATAGGATACATAGAGTGAAGTGGAAAAAAATAATTTACTATCTAAAACTAAAAATAAAAAGATCTCTCATATACCTATATTTTGTGCGTATAAAATTTATGGTTTTCATTGGTGCAAATCCAAGCATCTCAATTTGTTTGAGATGAGAAGCAACCCCCCCATTGGTAGCAAATAAAGTTATCCATGAAGCGGGGGAAATAGTACTATTAAGAAGCAAAAAGGGTATGTTCCCATTCTTGAATGAACGGACTAATAAGGTCAGCTACCTAGCTAACTTTCATAATTAAATGTCGTCACTGTATAGATAGCCTTTTTGTGAAAAAATTATTACCGTATAATTGATAATTGAATGGTAGAGCTAAAGAGTGTGAACTATACAAGTTCACAATACCATTTGATTAAATGAAAGAAGGGGCTCCGGTGTATAGAGAGGACCTCACTATTTACGAAGTAACCATAGAAACGATGGAACCCATTATTTTGTTTCTTTTATTTATTTTAGTATCGCTAGAATTTCTTATTTCTAGGTATTTTACCAAGAATGAATAAAAAATCGTGGTTGGGAAGGTCATAGTAGCAAAAGCCATTGGAATTTATATTTTATATACTGGAATAATCCGTTTTGTTATTAATCAACCGGGGGATAAAAGGATAACTGAAAGAATAGAAATCAATTAGTTATTCATTAAAGTTTCATTTGATTCATTGACCAGAGTTAGACGAGGGTATATAGCTCGGAGACGTTGAACAAAAATTCGTTTATTTGCATCAACCTTTATAGGGGCCCATTCAAGACTTACTCGAACTATTACTCAACAGAAAATGAGAGCTTTGGTTTCTTCTCATCGAGATAGGGGCAGACAAAAGAGGGACTTTCGTCGTTTGTGGATCACTCGTATAAATGCAGTAACTCGTGAGGATAGGGTATTCCATAGTTATAGTATATTTATACACAATCTATACAAGAACAAATTGATTCTTAATCGTAAAATACTTGCGCAAATAGCTATATCAAATAAGAATTGTCTTTCCATGATTTCCAATAAGATTATCAAATAAAAGAGATTCTCAATTTCTATTATATATTTATATAAAATAAAGTTATATAAAATATAAAATAAAAATGATTGAAAAAAAAATCCCCCCGGAGAATAGACTCCGGGAAGATAGAATAAATATCAATTAAGATAAGTAGTAGAAATGAACGAACATCATAAAAAAAAAAGATTTCTTCCCCTATTTGTTGTTTTTTGTAACACAACAATCAAATCTGGATTTGAGGCTTTTTTGAACAAAACATCAATCTGAGCTTGAGTTCGAATTGGAGTTTTGAAGCAATGGAAGAGTATATCTATTTATTTCTGGTTCTAGTACCAGTAGTTCTAGGGATCGACTCGGCTCTCTCAAACTGTTTTTCATTATTAAGAAAAGGTTACAAAGATAAAATACGAGCTTGTTCTATAGCTATAGTAATTAATCGTTGTTGTTTCAAGGTCAATCTATTCACCTGTCTAGATAATATTTTGCCTTGTTCACTAATAAATCGACTAATTAAACTCATGTTTCTATAATCAATTCGATCCCCCGATTCAATTGGGGGAAAACGCCTACAAAAAGATCGCTTGGATTTACGAAAAGGTTGCTTGGATTTATCCATATTTTATTCCTTAGCTCTAAAATTCTATTTCTTTATTCATTTCAGGTCCGACCGAAATAGGGTTTATTTTTATATTTTATATATTTGTATTTTGATATATTTGTATATTATATATGTTATATGTTAAGTTCTTCCTTTTTCTGCTCCTTTGAAAGATCATACACACGTTTCGTTCGATCTATTTCTTTATTTCACCATGAATCGTATGCTTGCGACAACAGCGACAAAATTTTCTCAAGTCTAATCGACCGGGTGTATTGTGTCGATTCTTTTGAGTAATATATCTAGAAATGCCTAGTGATTCCTTATTGACACCATTTTGGGCACAACTGGTAAATTCCAAAATAACTCTAATTCGGACATCTTTACCCTTAGCCATGAACCTCCTTTGAATTTTGGATCGACTTAAACTCTTCTATTTTCGACTCGAACCGAAGAATAAGAAAAGAACAAAAAAATAAAAAATCAGTAGAAATTACTAACTAGAAATTCCATTTCTAAAGATTTCGTTGTAATTCTAATTCTTATTAATTAATAAATAGAACTGTTACATAGTAATCAAATAAAAATAGTAGTCTATCAAATATTAGTCTATAGTAATAATATAAGTAATACAATTTTTTCTAACTATCAATTATTCCTATCCTAATCCCAGTATTTCATTTAAGTATCTTCTTTCCATGCTATGGTTTTGTGGAACTTTTACTTTAGGCTTTAGGCTGGTCCCTTTTTCCATTTCTGTTCCAAAAAAAGGGATCTTAGATCCACTGGATTTTTGCCAAGATTCAATACACTTTTTCTTTCTCTTTCCTTCCTAACGAACTGAAAAAGGGGGCGAAGTTTTAGTCGCGTAGAGTTGTATCTCAAATTTTCTTCATTTTTTTTGCATATCAATAACTAGAATTAAAAAAAGGGAAATGACGAAGCATCTGGGAATAAACGATTAATTTCTATCAATAGACCCGCTAAAGACCCAAACCATAGAGTTGTTAGCACAGGTGCTGTGGAGAGATATGTTTTTATATCTCGCATTGAAAATCCTCCTTCTTTAATTGTAATACATATATGGTCAGATGCTGTAGTTCAAGATCATTTGTATTTTTTTTTGATGAAACCCAAAAGAAGAAATGAAAAGAAAATTGTATTATATATTATATGTATATGTATAATTGTATATAATATAATTTTTAGAATTTCTTAGAATTTCTAATTGTATATTGTATATAGATAGAGGAGGAAATAACGATGTGGAAAACAAGGCATGGATTTTGTACAATGACATTGTACAACAATTTGGAAAGGGATGTAGCGCAGCTTGGTAGTTCGGTAGAACGCGGGTCTCCAAGAACAATTTGGAAAGGGATGTACAAGATCATTTGGATTTTGTACAATGACATTGCACGTTTGTTTTGGGTACAAATGTCACGGGTTCAAATCCTGTTATCCCTACCTATTACTTTTCCAATGGGCAGTAACGAGGAATAAATAATAAATTGAGTAAGATCGATGAAAATCGATCATAATCTTTCCTTTTACTTTTGCAGACCAATGTATGCAAGACGCATTGGAGGTACAAAAACAAATCTTTTTCTTTACTATCTCCTGTCATAAGAAAGCGCTCTTAGTTCAGTTCGGTAGAACGCGGGTTTCCAAAACCCGATGTCGTAGGTTCAAATCCTACAGAGCGTGATTCCATTTATGTTATTTCGAATCAAAATCAAAAAACTTAACAAAATACAGTTGAATTGCAACTTACATTTGACCTCCTACAAGTAGGAGGTCCGTGAAAAAAAAAATATTATTCAATCAAAGGTCCAACTGATCCCCGCGTCTGTATTGTAAATATGCAGTTACAAATAATCCTGCTAAAGTAATAGGTATTAGACCTAAGACGATTCCAAATACAAAAACTTCAATCATTTCGATTTGTTTGTTTAAGGAGATAAAAAGAAAGGTAAGATCTATCCCTAAATATTAATCTGAAAAATCCATGAATCTCAATGACCAAGAACTCACAATATGACAAAGAATTTGCAATTGACATGCGAAAGACCGTAGAATACTTGAAGTCAAAATATTGATTTTGATGAACCTTGTTCATTCAATTCAGTTCTCATTTCAAATAAGTCGTATCTTGTTCAAACTAATCAATAAAGCTGAAGTTATAGTTGAAGCAGCCAATAGAAAACCGAAATAACTAGTTATAATAGGCATGAAAGAACTAAATTAGATATTTTGTTTTGCTACATAAGTTGATAAAAAACTTACCTAAGTTTCCACTTTTTCAGAACGATGAAAAAATCAATTAACAGAATTTGTTTCGTTCTAATTGAAATCTCTTGATTCATCAGTCATTATAGATAGCAAGAATTACATAAATAGAAAAAAAAAACGAATTGTGACATCGATCAATCCTGCGATTTCTGAATCAATAGATTCATTGTGCAATTTGTGAGTTGAATAAAGTAATAGTAATAAGAACTAATTGTGTCGTGTAATTTTGGAATAAAAGAATTTTCCATTTTAGTTGAAAATTACGTGAATTTTGTTATTTTTCCATTTAATGAGATCTAGTCCATTATCCTTTGAAGTTCTATTCTATAATTCTGTTTTTCCATGTCAAGGAGTTCTTCCGTCTTGTAGTTCGGTCAAGAAAGAACCTTGTTTTGAATCAAATAGAACAATCAATATTTGTAATGTCACCATTGATTGTTCCAACTATGTTCCGTAGCCTTCATCAAATACTATCTACTATATCTATTATAGTATATTTTTTGTACGACCAATAAATTACTTGAAATAAATATAAATTATTCGAACAAAAAAAATGGGAACAAAAAGAAAGATTTATATATTTTACATATAATTGAATTGTATGAATATAATACTTACTATCTTTTATTCTTTCATTTTTAGGAATTATTAGAATAGAACCCATTGATTCACACTTTCACAAGATCTTTACTTTCTAGTACGAAGTCAATACTGGAAACCTTATAAACCTTATAAAATAAGGATAAAGAATTATGTAGTTATAGTATTTCGTCTCAATCAGCATAGAGACTACGTTGCTGTGCTAGAGGAAGGATAGCTATACTGATTTGGTATACTCTAAATACACCTTTGGCGCAAAATTGACGATCTCACAAAGCAAAGATGAAATATCAGTGGTTTTCCGTTTACTGATCCCATCTTTCACGGAATCGATTCCCTTTTTTTGAATGTACAAGAATTTTTGGAGCTCAGCATGTCTGGAAGCACGGGAGAACGTTCTTTTGCTGATATTATTACCAATATTGGATAATGGGTCATTCATAGCATTACTATACCTTCCCTATTCATTGCAGGTTGGTTATTCGTGAGTACAGGTTTAGCTTACGATGTATTTGGAAGTCCTCGGTCAAACGAGTATTTCACAGAGAGTCGACAAGGGATTCCATTAATAACCGGTCGTTTTGATTCTTTGGAACAACTCGATGAATTTAGTAGATCCTTTTAGGAGGCCACCGATGACCATAGATCGAACCTATCCGATTTTTACAGTGCGATGGTTAGCTGTTCACGGACTAGCTGTACCTACCATTTCTTTTTTGGGGTCAATATCAGCAATGCAGTTCATCCAACGATAAATCTAATTCGAATTATAGAGCTATGACACAATCAAACCCGAATGAACAAAATGTTGAATTGAATCGTACCAGTCTATACTGGGGTTTATTACTCATTTTTGTACTTGCTATTTTATTTTCCAATTATTTCTTCAATTGAGAGAAAGAAAGAGAATTTATACTATTCTCTTATTCCGTTTGGAAGGATATCATCCTGATAATTATCCATGACTGTTTTTGTCTATAGCATGACCACTCGATGAAATGTGGAGGAAAGTGGGGAAAATGGCCGATACTACTGGAAGGATTCCTCTTTGGCTAATAGGTACTGTAGCTGGTATTCCTGTGATTGGTTTAGTAGGTATTTTCTTTTACGGTTCATATTCCGGGTTGGGTTCATCTCTATAGTAATCAGATGCACCGGATTGTAGACATGAAAGAGTAAGAACTCAGCGGTAAGGTACCGCTGAGTTCTTACTCTTAGAGAGAAACGAAACTTTGATTTATCCCATACCATACAAATTGGAAAGTTATCCAGTCAACATAATCCGAATATTCTATTCGTAGAAATGTAAAAACGGCTGATTCTTTCAAACTTCTCTATTTCTTTGTTTATTATGATGTTTTTTTATGGAATGGAATTGGAATTTATTTCCATTGATTTATAGGTTGGGCTCTACCGTTCGTTCTTACGTAATATAACTGTTATGAAGCAACAAGAAAGAAGGAATCCGTCGATTTTTTTGTTTTCAGAATTTTCTTTTTTAGTTCAATTTTCAATTTCATAAGTGAATTCAATTCCAAAATTCAATTCAATTAATTCAATAGAATAAATTAATAAGTGAATAAGTTGAAGTTAATTGAATACATAGAAGAAGTTTCATTTGCTCAATGAATTTTTCCTCGCTAACCCTTTTTATTTGTCTAATACTTCTTATGAATCTAAACAAAGCAGTTCTGATAAACTCGGAAAAGAAGAAAGAAATAGTAATCTTTGACGAAGAAGAGAAAAATCATTATTATTTCGATAAAAGACGACACAAGAAAGGGTAGAAAATCCTTTTTCTTGTGTCGAATAGAAGATTTCATTAGGAAGACTTAGAATCCCTCCTACAAATATCCATTCCTTTCATTTATCCCACTTTTGCCTTGTCTTGTACCTCCTTCTTTTGTTTTTTATGCCTATTGACAAGAATTCAGTGCTTTTCACCAACTTGATGTTACGGAATCCATGGATCTAGAAATTCATTTCCTATAATTGAACCTTTTCAAACTGTTCCTTTTTAAGAACCAAAAAGATTTGTGCCAAAATAACGGATGCAAAGAAGAACAAGAGGTCTTGGACGCGTAATGGATCTTGAAGCACTATTTCCGCATCTCCCTGACCAAACCCCCCTACATTAGGATTGCTTGTTAATGGTTGATCAAGCTTGATGGATTCACCCTCTGAAACAAGAACTTCTGGTCCTAGAGGTATAATATCAACCACTTGGTGTCCATCCGATGGATCAACTATGGTTATTTCATATCCTCCTTTTTCTTTCCATACTATTCTATTTACCATACCCACGAATGTAGCATTATAGACTGTATTGTTACTCTTGCTCCCATCAGGATAAATCTGACCCCTTCCCTTGTTTCCACCTACATATATGGGATATTTTAAGAAGTGAACGTCTTTCTTCGTAGCGGGGTTAGGGGAAAGAATAGGAAAGACCATTTCACTATATTTCTGACCTGGGACAGGACCTATCACAAGAATATTTCGTTTATTGGGATGATAACTCTAAAAAGATAGATTTCCCATCTTTTCTTTCACCTTAGGAGAAATACGATCCGGGGGGGCTAATTCGAATCCCTCGGGTAAAATTAGAACAACCCCTACATTCAAAGCTCCCTTTTTACCATTAGCAAGAACTTGTTTCGGTTGCATATCATAAGGAATTCGAACAACTTCTTCAGATACAGTATCAGGAAGTACAGCTTGTGGAACTTCAATATCCACAGGTTTATTAGCTAAATGGAAATTGGCACATACAATTCGGCCAGATGCTTCTCGTGGATTTTCATAACCTTGCTGCGCAAAAATGGGATACGCATTTGAAATAGATGCTTGAGTTATTACATATATCATGATCGATACAGAAATAGATCGAGTCATCTATTCCTTTACCCAAGAAAAAGTATTTCTATTTTGCATGATCCAATCATTGATCCCTGAATTTCTACAATAAATTAGATAGGTAGCTAGTACAGTTCCCTATCTACAAGCCTGTCATTGTACTGAAATAATTCTACTTGTGAAATAGGACGAATACCTTGAAGAGGTAAAAGTATAAAGAATAAGTCAAATGGAAAATGCTTTCTTTGTACACGAATCCAAATTCTGATTTGATTGATATCAGAAATCAAATTAAGTTCTTCATTCATTCATTGAATGAAAAATGATTACAAGCGAAGGAGATACGCGATTTAAAAAAAGGAAGATCCAATATTTCACAATTGTATCTAGAATAACTAGAAAAGTGGAAACAAGACCAGATATTATTTGATCGTTATGCACTAATCCAAAATCATTGTAGATCGAAGCAATCATTAGTTCCCAACCATGGGTACAGTGAAATCCGATCCATAAATTAGTAACTAAAAGAATCAAAAAAGCTTTTATTGTGTCACTTAAGTTATAGAAGAACTCCTGAACCCAAGAATTAAGAACGACAAGTTCTTCATTACCTAGAATAAAATAACCACTTATAATAGTGAAACAGATTAAATTTGTCGACAAATGCAAAATGATATCGAGATGATATTCATTGTGTGTTTTGACCAATTGTATCGTTTCCTTGTGTATTCCTATATGAAGCTTTTGTATATGTGTCTCCGGGTATTCTTTTATCATTTCGTCCAACAAGAATAGTTCTTCTAATTCTAGGAATTTTTCTAGAACATTTTTCTCTTGAATATCATTCAAAAAAGTTTCAGATTTCCTAGTATTCCACCAATTAATAATCCAAGGTTCCAGACTCTTTTGAAATGAGAGAGAGACCCACCAGGGCAAAAATACTATAGATGCAAGATAGGGGAGGGAAGTCAATGCTTTCTTTTTTTCATTTTGTATCTGTGAATTGTTAATGAATAGCTTCATTTGTCAATTCTATCTGATATTTCTCTAAAGCAAAAGTGCGAACTCTATAACAAAAGATCTAGTTAGATCCAGAAGGAATATAGAAAAATAGAAATTAGAAATCTAAACTAAATCTAAATATCTAAATATAAAATATAGAAAATATAGATAGTAATAGTATAGAATATATATAGATATAACAAAGATATCAAAGAATATATCTAAATATATGATATGAGTAAATTATCAATAATATTGAAGTAAATAGGATTTCCGTATATTTTAACTGGACAAATTGAAAGGAATTTCATCTTCATCTGTTCCTTTCCAAAAATACTCGAAAAATTTATTGGAAGTAACGAATATTATTCGGATTTCAAGATGAAAACCCTCCTGGATCAATTCCACCATTAATTATTTCGAAATGTTGCACCGCCTAATCACCGTCTAATCACAACGCAGAAATACGGTATCAATTCAAAATCTCGGGCCTAAAAAGATTAATTCCATATTACAAAAGAAATATTCGGATATTTGATGAATTCATATTGAGACTTTTTTACTAGTATAAATAAAAGAAGAAAATTGGACCCTATACGCGTACAAAATGGGTTTTTATATAGAAACAATTTTCTTCTTAATTATAGTTTATTAGAGTTGTTCCATATACGTTCTCCTACTTTTGTTTCATTCTATGCGATCCGCTACGCCAACGGAACGAGGAAATGGAATCTAACATGTTTTTTTTGCTTGAACGAACATTCCGAAGAAACTTGTAAAGAAAAAATTAGCAAGTTCCTTCCATTATGAGTAGAAAATATTCTTCGGTTCATTTCAAAAGACTTCAATTGGTACGCGCAAGAAATAGGCCAATTCTGCAGCTTTTTGTTCAATTTCTCGTGGAGTCAAATTCTCATCAGTACGAGTCAAAGGAATGGTTCCTTGGCCTCTGATTTCCATATAAAGAATACGACGAGGAAAAAGACCTTCTTTAACCTCCATCCCGATTGATTGGATATCTTTCATAAAGAAGCGAAGGAAGATGCGACGATTTTTTCCGGGGAATCCCCAACAAAAAATACACATTATTCCTTCTTTTCTATCGAATCGGTCATAACCACTACCTGCATTCCATGAAATTGTGCACCACAAATAGGAACTAATGAATAAACCCGCGATCCCATAGAAAGACATCACAATCCCTTGTGAAAAAAAAATGATTTGCTGAGACGGAAATCCGGGTATCAGATTTTTACCAAGATAACTGGATGTTCCAACTACTAAAAATCCCAGTGAACCTAAAAAAAGGATACAGGCCCAGAAAAAATTACTTATTTTTCGAGACTCTGTTATAAGTTCTATCCATATATGTTCTGATTGCCAGTTCATACTATACTAGTTCCAGTTGCATTCTGTTGGAATTGAGAAAAAACAAAAAGCAATTGGACTTTACTTTTCTTGATGCCAAAATAACTTTCATCAACTATCACGATTCTGATATGAACCAGTAGGGGTAATTGGTTAGATAAATTGACTTTCTATCATAAAAATATTTGCTGATCATTTTGAACCGGAAATACCCGAATATACGGGCATTTATGCTATGCGGATATCATGTATCCGCATGCATAGCAGCTCTTTCATTTGTTTTTGGAAAAAGCCACGTATCATATCAAATTACACTAAAAAAATATCTGTATTCTGTATTATGGTCCAATGTTGAAATAAATTGAAGAAATTTTGTCCCATCAAATCTAGAAAATCTTATTTTTTTGGACATGAAGAAATAAAGAAGCCATTGCAATCGCCGGAAATACTAGGCCCACTAAAGAGACAAAAATAGAGGGTAAATTCAAATCTGTCATAGAATGGGTACCTCGATTTAATATTTGTACCTATTATAAAGATATCTTATGATAAGTATATCTATTATAAACCATTATAAAGAATATTGAAAAATATTGAAGTAGTTAATAAGTGCAAGGAATGAGAACTAAACGAAGTCTATCTATTCTCTACACGAATATGTATGATAATCCGCTTTAAGAAATTGTATTATTATTCTCCTATCCTTATATTCTTTCTATCTTTCTAACAACTAAAAAAATAAGAAGTTTTTGATGAATGAAAATGAAAGAGTTTATTATAAGTTTCAGTTTGCGACTCTAATGAAACTAATTCAATCCAACAAACAGGGATTCCTAGTGAAAAAGTAAAAAATAAGAATTTTTTGTAGACATATAAATCACTTCTATTCTATAATCTATATTTTCATTTTCTTTCCATATTTGTTTCATTTTCATTCAAAGGAAAGAAACCGTGGAGCTGAAATAACTCACTCAAAACACCCTTTAAAAGATTACGTTGTACGATTAGGTCGAATAAGCCCTTATGGAATGAATACTCAGCCGCTTGTGAACCGTCGGGTACTGTTTTATTCAATGTTTGTTCAATTACTCTATTACCGGCAAAAGCAATGTAGGCATTGGGTTCAGCAATAATGACATCTCCCAACATACCAAAACTAGTAGTTACTCCACCAGTTGTAGGAGACGTAAGGATTGGTACATAGAATAACTTTTTATTTGATTGATAATTATATGAAGCAGAAGATATTTTAGCCATTTTCATCAAGCTCAAACTTCCTTCCTGCATACGTGCCCCTCCGGAAGCACACACAATAATGACAGGTAGAGATCGATTTGTAGCATACTCGATCAAACGAGTGATTTTCTCGCCTACTACAGATCCCATACTACCTGTAACACCCCGAATTTCAAATAAGGATAAATTCGAGATTTCACAGGATCTTTACTTCACTTCGTACAATTTTACAAGGAATTTTAAAACTTTTTATTCACAATACATCAGAGTTTCTTTACACTTGGTTTTTACACAGCGGAAGACTAAAAGATTACAATAATGAAAAACAACTTGTATAACTTTAACATCATTTGCAACATCTTTAACTTCTAAATAGCAACAGCATATCCACTTTATAACTCCATGAATAGTCCATTACCTGCATGTCAATCTGTGGGCACGTCAGTTACTTACAACTGACAAAATGTTATACACGGCTATCCTCTCTAGATCTCATACTTTAACAAATCACATAAAGATTGAATGAACAAGTAAAGTGTCAAAGTGATTATTCTAAACATAAGTGTATGTCATGCCTTAATGCCTAATGCACACATTTCTATACTAGGATGACACTAATGCACACTTGTTCAAATTCTATGCATCCCATACTACATAGGTCCGAGGGCAAGTGCCTACGTACTCCATATTGAAGGGTTCGATCCCTCGCCATGAGACTACCCGGTAATTAAACAAGTTTTAGAGTTATTTCACAGATACGGATCTCAGCCTCCCTGGCTAGCCTCCCTGGCTATAATAACAGATCCCAGCCTCCCTGGCTATTATATCGTGAGAATAATCCCGTAAATGCCCCTCTAGCCCCGGTATATACATATTCTTTGGAGTATGGTAAACATCCGCCGACTACCCTAAGTCCCGGATAAAATACAGTCCATCTCCTACGGAGCAACCACAGTCCACCAACTGGGTCTATAGCCACGGAGATCCACCGCCGACTATATAGAAGCACCCATTTATGTTTGCACAAGTCTATTACATCTTCACCTAAGTGCCTAATTATTTTTAGTTCAAGACATGAATATGTTATCACCCTAGAATCAGTTTTTACCTCATACCGGATTTATTCACAAAATACGAGATCGCTCGACGACATTATCTCAAAATCAAGTCTCAAAATCTTTCTTTCAAAATTACCGGTAACCGAGGTCTTACTAATTCTAAATCATAAACCTTTCATGTGCAAGAAACTTGGGTACACATACCTCTTAATAAACATGTCTTAAAACCACTTCACATCTTCAACTTATTCAAAACTTAATCAATTACTCATGTTTGCATTATTCTAATTCATTTATTCATTCATTCATAATTTCCCATAAAAACAAATAACCCTTTTTCATGAACAAAATTTTCATCCATTATCAATCTTTTTAACAACTTAAGCACATATTCATAATCAACTTATTCATTCAAAATCTTTATAAGCAAAATAATTCCTTTCAAGTACGCAATTTCATCACATGAAATTTTATCAACAATTTCAAGCTCATACAATGTATCTCAACCACATCAAAACAAATCTTAAACCAAGTAAGAGTAAAAATCTTTTCAAAAGAATTCACTTCACACAAACACATTTTTCTCTTCTTCAAAATATAAATTTCTTACTCTTTAATAATTAAATCTTAAGTCAAAAATTCACTTTCTATCTCAATTTCCCCTTTTTAATTTCTCAAATAAACACGAAAATCTCTAAAACCATTTTTTATAAATTCCTTGTCATGTTATAGGAATATTAGGTTTTTTTTCCAAATTTTATTGTAAGAAAACTCACTTTAAATAAATATTAAAGTCAAAAATATCAAAAAGTGGCCATAGGGTTTCGAACCCATGATCAATCAAACCATACGTAGGCACCCAAAGTTCAAACCACAAGCCAAATAGTCCATGTGGACTTTATGTCACAATAGTGAACCCAAACACTACATACCGTGTTGGACTGTTGTTTACTTTAATAAAAATCAAACAGAAATAAAAGATAGTGTCAAGTTTCGAACCCAGAACCTCCGCATGCTACAGTAATGACTTATGGCGCACCCGCTAGCCAAATAAATCCAAGTGTGATTATTGATATCGAATCACACTGATATGCTTTTGTTCGAGATTTTTGTTATTAAATTATTTTCACAAAACTCGATTATTCATTTGACTGTAATTTGTTCATACAAACTAAGTTTACTCTCGAACATTAACTCATAGATTTTTAATCCACATTTTAGAAAAAAAATAAAACTAACTTTCAAAATTATTTCTTCTTATTAATAAACATGAATTTGCATTATTTCCATTTAATCAAATATAGCACTTTGTATCTTTTATTAACAAACAAATGAGTTCATGAGTATCAAATTTACTACACCAAAAATGTATTTGCTTATTATAAATGGAAATCTCAACAATTGATCATATAATCACACATCTCTACATTCATGCAAATTAGTTCATGACAATTTCGTGACTATTATTCATACTACATCCAATAGTATAGATAACACATCAAAATTTCTATACTACTCACTCATTATTATTAATATGCATTGTTCTATAATTAAAAAGCATGAGAACACCCACCTTTTGTGAAGCTTGAACAATGAAAAGAAAAGAGAACACCACTTCTAGCTCCAAAGATTCCTAGCTCCTAGTAAGGCTTCTCCTCCTAGCAATGACTCCTTTTCCTAGCAAGAATGGAACTCTCTTACTCTCTTTCTTTTCTTTCTTTCTTATTTGTTTTCTTTTTGGTGTGTAAAATGAGAAGAAATTGGTACTATTTATAGGATATGTTGATGGTCAAATTTGCAAAATTACACACCTAATAACTCACTCAAATTAATTTTTTAACGTTTCATTTTCCTAACTCTAAAAAACCCCCAACTCTTCAACTCACCACCTCTCCTAATTAAATCCCCTTTCATTTACAACCGTCCTACCCTCCTACACCATTAGCACAAAAGTTGTGCAGCACACTTACCGTGGGCCCCTTCCCATATACCTATCCAATTACCATAATGCAAAACGACCACCTAGTAACTATATGAACAGCCACCAATTCCATATATATGCCTTCACATATATCCACCATAGTTATTCACACTGTACTATATAGTATATACCATATATATATCAACTACACTATATTAATATAAGTATGTGCTATTATGTCATTATTTGAAAATCACGGGTGTTGCATACACTCCAAAATTATTTTGAAAATAAATATGCTTAAATACGTTTATCGAAAACACGCGCATCGCACGTAAAACATGAAAATGCAAAAATCGACTTTGTCAATGAAAAATTATTAAATATAATCGAAAACAATATAAGAAAAATATATTTACTAATTTTTATGTATTTCATGATGAAATCACTGCACGTAGAAAGTACGTGCAATATACGTGCAGAAAATCGAAAAATGCATTTTAATCGAAATAGGGAGAAAATAAATTTCCGTTTTATAAAAATAGTTTGTAAACATAAAATAAATAATTTAAACCCATAGAAAATATTGTACGTAGTGGTGGAAACACGTGCATCAAAACACGTAAAAAGCACGTAAATCCCAGGAATTGAAATATTATATTTTAGTTGACTGAAATCAATACGGAAAATGTATAAATAGTACGAATCCAAAATATGTAGTGAAATACATTACAAAATATACGTGCGTAACACCCAGGGGCAAAATTGTAATTTCCAGTTTTGCGGGGTGTTACACTACCTCCCATGAACTGAAAATCCATAACCCCAATTGCTGTGGGAATACCGTTTAGTTGACCTATACCTGTTTGAACAGCTTCTGTTAAACCTGTCCTTCTTTGATAAGAATCGATACGATCTCTATAAGGTTCCTCCTCTGAATGAAATTCAATGGGGTCCGTGGAGACCATATCTTCATCCATAGGATTCCAAGTGCCCGGATCAATCAAAAGTTCGATTCTATCTGAACTACTCATTTTCAAATGATATCCGCACTGTTCATAAATATTCACTTTTGACCTAAATTTTTTTTGATAATTTAATCCATAAAAATTTTTGCATTGAACCCATAAATTTCTGGATTTTTTATTTATATCCAAATCCAAATTATTAGATCTTCCTCTTATATTAAAGTCACAGCTGTTACCACCAGTTCTTATAATAGTACTAGAACTCCCACTTTCACTATTGCTTATGCCCTCAGTACAAATGAAACTAGAAATGTAACTGTCACTGGAATTGTTGGTACCACCTAAAACGTAACTATGAATACTGACTTCAAAACGAAGATAACTATCAACACAACTATTAATGTGATTATTCCAACTAGAGTGAGTATCGTACATGTAATGATAATAGTAGTGGTTGTTACTCTTAGACCTAGTATTCAAATAACTGGAAAAAAATGTTTCTAGTTCACTCAGAAAAAAAATTCTCATTGTCAATCTCAAAAATTTGATTTTCAATATCAAAATATACAGAATAACTATCGCCATTACCATCCCTAACTAAAAAAGTGTTATCAGAGATCAAACTCCAAATATCCTTGATATCCAATAAATAATTATCAACATTGCTGAAACTATTGAAGTTATAACTACCACCGTTATTCCAACTAGGACTTTTTTTTCTGTATCATTGAAAATGGGTTCACCTCCACTGGTATTATGTCCAATAGCATTAAGACTATTGGTTGATTTATTTAGCCCACACTTGTATTCTAACTTCTCTTTAGACAACATTGAATTGAACCACCGTTTTTTTATAGAGTCTTACTGCCCCCCCCCCTATTTGATAAAAATATAATAGATGAATAGTCATTCGATGAATAATCATTTTACTATTTTATTTCCTATCAGAATTAAGCATATGATCCAATCATTGAAATTGGTAACTAACAACGAATGAGTATTGAAACAAAAAATGATTTTCTTTTGGGAGAATCTGAGGTATCACTTCAATATATATATTATGATAGAATCGAATCTTTCCTATCAATTAGGAATATAAAGACAGGTTTCTATCATGTACAAAAAAAAAATTCTTATTGAAAAGAAAAAGATAATAAATAGTTGCTTCTTCGTATACTATAAATGAAAAATGAAAAATGCATTACTCGTATAATCTCGTATTGTATAATTAAATAATAAGAATAAGTTTCTATAAACGAAAAAGACAATATACAGGGTGGGGCCCCCCTGGCTTGATCTATGGCCTCAAACTGCGAGATCAAAAATGATCTACCAATAGGGTCCATAATGAATCCTATGTATCCAACAATAAACAACAGAATTTTTGAGTTATTTAGTCTTTAATTTGTTCTTGTATTTAGATCCTGTATGTATACATAGGCAGGATCCATACATAGAAAAGATCTATGCAAATACATAATTCATTCTGTATTCGGCTCAATCCTTTTCCTAAAGGATTGAGCCGAGTTTAATTGCAATCAATTAGGAGAACAAACAGAATTTACTGAATTATGTGTGCTTATTTCTTAGGCTTTCTATTTATCTATTTTATCCACCGGTTCAAATTCGAATTTGATCTCTTTCCATACTTCACAAGCAGCGGCTAGTTCAGGGCTCCATTTGCAAGCTTCATGGATAATTTCATTACCTTCACGAGCAAGATCACGTCCCTCATTACGAGCTTGTACACATGCTTCTAAAGCTACCCTATTAGCTACCGCACCAGGCGCATTTGCCCAAGGGTGTCCTAAAGTTCCTCCACCGAACTGTAGTACGGAATCATCTCCAAAGGCAGGCATATGCCAAACATGAATACCTCCTGAAGCCATGGGAAGAACACCTGGCATAGAAACCCAATCTTGAGTGAAGAAAATACCGCGACTTCGGTCTTTTTCAACAAAACCATCATGTAATAAATCAACTAAACCTAAAGTCATTTCACGTTCCCCTTCCAGTTTACCTACTACTGTACCAGCATGAATATGATCTCCCCCAGACACACATAATGCTTTATCTAGTACACGAAAATGCATACCGTGATTTTTTTGTTTATCAATAACTGCATGCATTGCGCGGTGGATGTGAAGAAGTAGTCCATTGTCACGGCAATACTGAGCCAAGGTAGTATTTGCAGTGAATCCCCCAGTTAAGTAGTCATGCATTACGATGGGAACTCCCAATTCTCTGGCAAATACGGCCCTTTTGATCATTTCTTCACATGTACCTGCAGTTGCATTCAAGTAATGTCCTTTGATTTCACCTGTTTCGGCATGCGCTTTATAAATTGCTTCAGCACAAAATACGAAACAGTCTCTCCAACGCATAAAAGGTTGTGAGTTCACGTTTTCATCATCCTTGGTAAAATCAAGCCCACCACGTAGACATTCATAAACCGCTCTACCGTAGTTTTTTGCAGATAATCCCAATTTTGGTTTAATAGTACATCCCAACAAGGGATGACCATACTTGTTCAATTTATCTCTTTCAACTTGGATGCCGTGAGGTGGCCCTTGGAAAGTTTTGGAGTAAGCAGGAGGAATTCGTAGATCCTCCAGACGTAGAGCTCGTAGGGCTTTGAAACCAAATACATTACCCACAATGGAAGTAAACATGTTAGTAATAGAACCTTCTTCAAAAAGGTCTAAAGGATAAGCCACATAAGCAATAAATTGACTTTCTTCCCCAACAACGGACTCGATGTGATAGCATCGTCCTTTGTAACGATCAAGACTGGTAAGTCCATCAGTCCACACAGTTGTCCATGTACCAGTAGAAGATTCGGCAGCTACCGCAGCCCCTGCTTCTTCAGGGGGAACTCCAGGTTGAGGAGTTACTTGGAATGCTGCCAAGATATCAGTATCTTTGGTTTCATAATCAGGTATAATAAGTCAATCTGTAATCTTTAACACCAGCTTTAAATCCAACACTAGCTTTAGTCTCTGTTTGTGGTGACATAAGTCCCTCCCTACAACTCATGAATTAAGAATTATTACAATAACAAGGTCTACTCGATATGGATTAGCCATGACTCAAACCTTTGGCAAAAATCTTTCCAAAAAATATTCCACTAATATTATATATTATCAACGAATTAAGTTCGTTATTAGACCATGCATTTCATTCACCAAATACATCATTATTGTATACTCTTTGATATACATGGCGCAACCCAATCCAATCCTCTTCAAGTTTATAATTGAATTGATCTGCTTCTTTTTTTGAATATAAAAATCTAAATACTAAGAAAAAAGCTACTTGACAGTAGTATATGTTGTATATGTAAATCCTAGATGTGAAAATAGGTATAATTCATCCATGAAAAAGATATAAAACAAAAATAGGCACTATAACTATAAATAACTACTGACTATAGTATAACTATAATATAAAATATATAAATAAAAAGAAAATAAATAGAACTAAATAACTAAACTATAACTATACTATATAGAATATATATAATATAAAATATAAATCTATATTCTATTATTCTATATATAATAGAAATTTCTAAATTCTAAATCTAGAAAATATAAAATAAATAGAATTCCAAATGACAAATGCAATAAAAAAAAAAAATTGGAATTGGTTGAACTTGAAAATTGACTCATTCAAAATGAAATGAGTAGACGATTGAATTTGATTCGGTTGGGTAGTACCAACTAAATCGAGTGCTAATTCCCATTTATTTCTTATTGAATTAACCGATCAACTTGCTATCGGATATTTATTTTCGATTCGATTCGGTACTATAGTACTATTTCAATCTCCAATCCAAAAAAAATTCGACATATTTTAATTTAATTATTATATTATGAAAATCAATCCTACTACTTCTGGTCCTGCAGTTTCCACACTTGAAGAAAAAAACCTAGGGCGTATCGCTGAAATTATTGGCCCAGTACTGGATGTTGTTTTACCGCCGAGCAAGATGCCTAATATTTATAATGCTTTGGTAGTTAAAAGTCGGGATACCGCCGGCCAGCAAATTAATGTGACTTGTGAGGTACAACAATTATTAGGAAATAATCGAGTTAGAGCTGTAGCTATGAGTGCTACAGATGGTCTGACAAGAAGAATGGAAGTGATTGACACGGGAGCTCCTCTAAGTGTTCCAGTAGGCGGAGCTACTCTCGGATGAATTTTCAATGTTCTTGGAGAGCCTGTTGATAATTTAGGTCCCGTGGATAGTCGTACAACATCTCCTATTCATAGATCTGCGCCTGCCTTTATACAATTAGATACAAAATTATCAATCTTTGAAACAGGGATTAAAGTGGTGGATCTTTTAGCTCTGTATCGCCGTGGAGGAAAAATCGGACTATTTGGCAGAGCCGGTGTGGGTAAAACAGTACTTATCATGGAATTGATCAACAACATTGCCAAAGCTCATGGAGGCGTATCCGTATTTGGCGAAGTAGGCAAACATACTCGTGAAGGAAATGATCTCTACATGGAAATGAAAGAATCTGGGGTGATTAATGAAAAAAATATTGCAGAATCAAAAGTAGCTCGAGTCTATGGTCAAATGAATGAACCGCCGGGAGCTCGTATGAGAGTTGGTTTGACTGCACTAACCATGGCGAAATATTTCTGCGATGTTAATGAACAAGACGTGCTTCTATTCATCGACAATATCTTTCATTTCGTCCAAGCGGGGTCAGAAGTATCCGCCTTATTAGGGAGAATGCCTTCCGCGGTGGGTTATCAACCTACCCTTAGTACAGAAATGGGTTCTTTGCAAGAAAGAATTACTTCTACCAAAGAGGGATCTATAACTTCGATCCAAGCAGTTTATGTACCTGCGGATAATTTGACCGACCCCGCTCCTGCCACGACATATGCACATTTGGATGCTACTACCATACTATCAAGAGGATTAGCTGCCAAAGGCATTTATCTAGCGATAGATCCTTTAGATTCAACGTCAACTATGTTACAACCTCGTATCGTTGGCGAGGAAGATTATGAAACTGCGCAAAAAGTTAAGCAAACTTTACAATGTTACAAAGAACTTCAGGATATTATAGTTATCTTGGGGTTGGACGAATTATCTGAAGAAGATCGTTTAACTGTAGCAAGAGCTCGAAAAATTGAGCGTTTCTTATCACAACCCTTCTTCGTGGCAGAAGTCTTTACCGGTTCTCCGGGGAAATATGTCGGTCCAGCAGAAATAATTAAGGGGTTTCAACTGATCCATTCCGGAGAATTAGACGGTCTTCCCGAGCAGGCCTTTTATTTGGTGAGTAATATCGATGAAGCTACTGCGAAAGCCATTAACTTAGAAGAGGAGAACAAATTGAAGAAATGACCTTAAATATTTGTGTACTGACTCCTAATCAAATTATTTGGGATTCAGAAGTAAAAGAAATCATTTTATCTACTAATAGTGGCCAAATTGGCGTATTACAAAACCACGCCCCTATTGCCACAGCGGTAGATATAGGTCTTTTGAGAATACGCCTCAATGACCAATGGTTAATAGTGGCCCTGATGGGTGGTTTCGCTAGAATAAGTAATAATGAGATCACCATTTTAGGAAATGATGCGGAGATGAGTACTGACATTGATCCGCAAGAAGCTCAACAAGCTCTGGAAATAGCTGAGGCTAACTTGAGTAAAGCTCAGGGTAAGAGACAAGCAATTGAGGCGAATCTAGCTCTCAGACGAGCTAGGACACGAGTAGAGCCTATGAATGTTATTTCCTACTAGTCAAATACATCAAAATAATCAAAAGAAGTTCTTTATTATACACTACATTTTTATTCTGCCAATTGAACACAATCAAACTGAATCTGATGATACAATGAAAAAAAAAGATGGGTGGAAAAACTGAAACCTATTAGATACCATTAACTCCGGTATCTAATAAGTTCTACCTACTATTGGATTTGAACCAATGACTCCCGCCGTATGAAAGCAATACTCTAACCACTTAGTTAAGTAGGTTATTTATCATAAAAAAATACCCATCACTTTAGGGATCATATGTTGAATATTATTTCTAAGCAATACCAATCCGCTCCCGGGAAATGGATCAGAGAATTATCATGTCATGTGGGATCCTATCTTGACAAGAAATTATCTATATGTTAAGATATCCATGACAAGGGCTATAGCTCAGTTAGGTAGAGCACCTCGTTTACACGTGCGCCAATGCTTTTCAAGGGAGCCCATTATGCAATGAACATAATTGATGAGAAATCGATGTCTTACTCCGTAGATTCAAGGGAACAAGAGAACAATAGCCTGACAAATATTTGATTCGGTTCGATTCGAGTGCAAATTCAAATGCCAAATCAAATAGAACCCACCATTGATTTGCTAATTGATAAGGTAAATACCCAGTCCATTCACATTCAATGCTAGGCATAATGAGTACAAGGGACTCAAAAGAACCTCTTTTCGTCCTATGAACTTTAAGGTGTATGAAGTCTCATATTTGACTCTTGCTGCAGAGCGATAGAGACTCCATTTCACTTAGGTTGTGATCTAGGCCGGAGGCAGACCTAAGTCAAGGTAACCCTTCTTTGAAACACTTTGGTATTGCTCCCAGATCAGAAATGATGAATCAGAGCACATGGAGCCATTTTATTATCTTCCTGTAAAGGAAAGGAAAAATATGGTGGACTAACTGATCTTTACATCAATCAGTTGATGAAAGAGCCCAATGCAACAAAATGCATGTTGGGTCTTTGAAATAGTTCAAATCATTTCGATAATAATAAGTTTGATTTGTTTTACCCCAGAAAGTCTACGGTTCGAGTCCGTATAGCCCTAACACTTTCCTTTTTTTTATATAGTATAGACACTCTATTTTCGTTTCGTATAGTTTTCATTTCCTCATTAGTACTTGTTTATGGACTGGGCGGTTTCTTTGTCCATAGAAATGAAAGCATTACCACATGCTTATCTAAATACATAGATAGGGACATAAAAAAAGTGGAATTTCATTTCATATTTCATTAATTCATTAGAATTTGATAACTCAAACTTATAAAACTTCAAACTTATATAACTAAAACTTCTTTATAATATATAATATAAATTTCTATATCTATATTATATATATACTATTACTATGATTATATTTTGAATATAAATATCAAATATAAATTAATGAATCTAAATTAATGAATATAAATTAGAAATTATATATATATATATATATATAGAATATAAATTCTAATTAGAAATATCCAAATAAAAATTGATAGTATAAAATATATAAAGTTTAGTTATATAAAATATAGTATATTTATCTGAATATACTAAATAGTTATAATGATTGAAATATACTACTAATATTATATTAGTATTATTTAGTATTTAGTATTATTTAGTGGTATTATTTCATATATTCATATTTCGTTTCATTTTCATTTATTCATTGAGCGGTATTTTTTATTAGTTTTATTAGTATTATTATACTATATTTGTATTTGTTTGTTTTGACTATTTTTTTTTATTTCTATTGCAATTGAATTATTTCATTACTTTTTTAGGAAAAACCCGAGACCGAGACAAAGTAAGAAAGTTTTTTTTGTGGAAGAGCATCCTATATTGGAATAAAAAAAAGGGAAGTGGGGTTCTTTTGTATGAATCGTTAAAAAAGACATGCCCCATAGCAAACTCGAAACTATATGCTTTGATCAAATTTAGCAAACTCCTTTTTTTCGCCTAAGAAGTTCTACATGAATTGAGAATTTCAATTCCAATCAAATAATTCAGCCTATTCCACTCAAATCGAATAATTCAGCCTATTCCACATTAATAGGAGTACATTTATGTTTTTGCTTCACGAATATGATATTTTTTGGGTATATCTAATAATATCAGGTTCTATTCCTATCTTGGCATTTTTCATTTCAGGAGTTTTAACCCCTATTAGTGAAGAACTAGAGAAGCTCTCTAGTTATGAATCGGGTATAGAACCCATGGGAGACGCTTGGTTACAATTCCGAATCCGCTATTACATGTTTGCTTTAGTTTTTGTTGTTTTTGATGTTGAAATGGTCTTTCTTTATACATGGGCAATGAGTTTTGATGTATTGGGTGTATCCGTATTTATAGAAGCTTTCAATTTCGTGCTTATCCTAATTGTTGGTTCAGCTTATGCATGGCGAAAAGGAGCATTGCAATGGTCTTAGCCGAATATTCAGACAATCAAAAAAAGAAAAAGGAAGGGAAAGATTCCATTGAGACAGTTATGAATTTGATTGATTTTCTGTTACTTGACCAAACAACCCCCAATTCAGTTATTTCAACTACATCGAATGATCTTTCGAATTGGTCAAGACTCTCCAGTTTATGGCATTTTCTCTGTGGTACCAGTTGTTGTTTCATCGAATTTGCTTCATTAATAGGCTCTCAATTCGACTTTGATCGTTATGGATTAGTACCAAGATCGAGTCCTAGGCAAGCAGACCTAATTTTAACAGCCGGGACGGTAACAATGAAAATGGCTCCTTCTTTAGTGAGATTATATGAACAAATGCCTGAACCAAAATATGTCATTGCTATGGAAGCCTGTACTATTACAGGAGGGATGTTCAGTACTGATTCTTATAGTACTGTTCGGGGAGTTGATAAGCTAATTCCTGTGGATGTCTATTTGTCGGGCTACCCGCCTAAGCCCGAGGCAGTTATAAATGCTATAACGAAACTTCGTAAGAAGATATCTCGAGAAATCTTTAAAGATAGAACTTTGTCTCAACAGAAAAATCGGTGTTTTACTACTAATCACAAGTTTTATGTTCGACGTAGTACTCATACTGGAAATTACGATCAAGGATTACTCTATCAATCACCATCTACTTCAGAGATAGTTTCTGAAACATTTTTCAAATCCAAAAGTGCAGTATATTCACACGAATTCCATTAGTGAATTTGGTAAGGTTCTTTTGTGCAGAATAAGAGGAGCGGGTCAATCGTTCCAAATTTCATTGGAAATGAAAAATACTCATACAAATGTGGGAGAAATCAGGAAAATGCAGGTTCATTTATCTGATTGGCTAGTCAAGCATGAACTAATTCAAAGATCTTTGGGCTTCGATTGCCGAGGAATAGAGACTTTACAAATAAAAACCGAAGATTGGGACTCCATTGCTGTCATTTCATATGTATATGGTTACAATTATTTACGCGCCCAGTGTGCCTATGATGTAGCACCGGGCAGATTTTTAGCTAGTGTGTATCATCTTACAAAAATCCAGTATGGTATTGATAAACCGGAGGAGGTATGCATAAAAGTATTTGCCCCAAGGAAGAATCCTAGAATCTCGTCAGTTTTCTGGATTTGGAGAAGCGCCGATTTTCAAGAACGGGAATCCAATGATATGTTGGGAATCTCTTATGATAATCATCCACGCCTTAAACGTATCTTGATGCCCGAAAGTTGGATAGGCTGGCCCTTATGTAAGGACTATATTCCCCCTAATTTCTATGAAATACAAGATGCTCATTGAATGATAAAAAACGAATGTTCACCTATACATATAGGAAAGGAATATTTTTCGTTTTGTTCTAGGCGAAAGAGAATAACTGGACTCTAATTTGTATGAAAATTAAGGATAGGCTAAAAAAGGATTTTCTTGAGATTCCAAAATTTGGAAAATATCATATCTATTTCGTTTGAGCAGAAACATAGTTGACTCAAAAAAGTTCTGTACCATGAACTTTGTACCGCGCACATCACTTTCACTTAGAAGGACCCTTGCAAATAGCAGAAAGTAAGAAAGAGAAGAAATAGGAAAGAAAATACAAAATGAAAAAAGTGCAGATTTTTTTGTATTGTGTATGAAATGTAGCCTGTCTTTTCCTACCCCTCAACTCCTATAAACTTGTAAGTTTTGTAGACAACTTCGTTTTTTTTTATTGATATATATATATGATATATGAATATGATATATGAAGACTTCACTTTTTTTTTAAGTGAGAGAAAGCACCGTATGAAAAAACCAGAAAAAAAGGAAAAGAGAACATAATGAGATTTTGTTCTTTACTACAACAAAACAAAAATAAACATAGATCTATATTTTTTACCCATCTCAAAAACTAGAGATATCTATACATATAGATGAATAAAATCTAGATGAATAAATATATATTGCACTCTTGACATTAATGAATCTGTATTCTGATCTGTCTCAATTCATTTGTAAAAGGTATAAATATCTTCCCAATCCATTATTCAATGTCAGGAACCAGATTTGAAGTGGTGACACGAGGATTTTCAGTCCTCTGCTCTACCAACTGAGCTATCCCGACCATATCCCGAGCATCGTCCTAGTAGAGTACTTGTATCTATGTAAATTTCATAGAACAAAAAATTCTAAAATTTGACTTAGTCTGTGAATTTCTTAGATTTTCAAAAAGAATACTTTCTTTGTCAATGGAAGGATAATAGTATGGACTGTGAATGAATGATTCAATAATGGGAATTCCTTGCCCAGCTATGTTCATTTGCACAGGTGTTATATCTATTCAACCAAATTCCATTGGAATAAGATCCAAATATTTCTGTTCGGACCTAATAGTTTGGGAAAGAATAGAATGAATGAGAAATATATTTGGAACCGCTTATAAAAAAAATGGAGAAATCGATCTAAATATTGAAGTAAAATGGGCTTTTTCTTGGGGATAGAGGGACTTGAACCCTCACGATTTTTAAAGTAGACGGATTTTCCTCTTACTATAAATTTCATTGTTGTTGGTATTGACATGTAGAATGAGACCCTCTCTTTATTCTCGTCCGATTAATCAGTTTGTCAAAAAAAAGTAAAGGCCTATCAAACCCTAGAATGAATGATTTGATCATTAAATATTCTGTTCTTCCTTCAACTTCGATTGGAATAGATCCACAATAACTCTGAATTTTACATATATATAATACTAATTCGGGTCATGATTAATCGTTTGATATGTCAGTATGTATACGTATGTATTAGATATATAGTCATCATTTTTTGAATTTTGATAGAAGGATTCCGGCTACCAACACAACGTAGTCAACTCCATTCGTTAGAACAGCTTCCATTGAGTCTCTGCACCTATCTTTTTTTTATTCGAGTTTCAAAAAAAACCTTTTTTGAAAAAAAAAAGATTTGGCTCAGGATTGCCGATTTTTAGTTCCAGGGTTTCTCTAAATTTGGAAGTTACCACTTAGAAGGTTTCCATACTAAGGCTCAATCCAATCAAGTCCGTAGCGTCTACCGATTTCGCCATATCCCCCTTTTAGACAAGGATCTAGTTGTAATTTCACTACCTCTTTGATTTCATCTCTATTGTATGAACCATATTTGTTTCAATCAGAAATGATTCTATCATTGATGTATCCGCAATTCAATATAGATAGATATATCCCACATCTATGATATGGCCCCCTTTCATCGTGATTTGGAATACTGAAAGGGTGGATATTCTTTTTTTTTTTTTTGAATCATAACATAATATCCAATTTTAGATTTTAGATTATCGAAATTATTCAAAATCTTATTACTTAAAATCTCATTTTCTCATTAAGAGAAATTTCTAATAGAATTAGAAATAGTAAATAAATTCTCAAACTAAGAAATCTAAAATACTATTTCTAATTTCTTAGTTTTTTTAATGAAAATGATATAACTAGAATATTCTAATAATTAGTAATTAGAAATAATTAAATAAAATAATTATATTTATATTATATATATAATTATATTAATTTATATGCATATGAAATTATATGAAAATGAAAATATGAAATATTATGTTATGAAATAGGAAGAAAATAAATACTTTAGATTCAATAGGAAATAGAAATATAAAATATGATTATGATAATGATATATAAAGAAAAAAATATATGTATATATAATAATATTCAAATAATATATAATATATTAGAATATTAGAAAATATATTCTCAAATATATTCTAATTATTAGAATATATAATAATAGAAATAGAATAAATATATAATAATAGAAATAGAATAAATAGAAAAATAGAATAATAATATTGTATTGTATTAGAATAATAATATTGTATATTAATATTCATTAATAATAGAATGAAAATTGGAATCTTATTAGTCAGATATTTTCATTATTAGAATTAGAAAATTAGAATAAGAAGAATAGGATTCTATATCTATAATATCTATATATCTATATTCGTATTAGTCATATTATAGTTATATAATATTTCATGAATATGAAAACTAATTCTATTTATATAACTAATATTTATATTTTATATTACTAATTCTAATTATTTTCGTTATATTATTCTATATTATTAGATTCGAGTTCTATTTTATTTCGATTAGAATATTATTTATGGCCAATATAGTCAAGATCCCATAATTTCTTGAATTCCTATATAGGAATTCTATTATATGAGCCCGCTTAGCTCAGAGGTTAGAGCATCGCATTTGTAATGCGATGGTCAACGGTTCGATTCCGATAGCCGACTTTTTTCTCTATCGATTTTTTCCATGATTGAGAATCTATCCTCTCCTTTTCTCCAAACGTTGGGTCACTAATCTATTATGTCGTGGTGACTTGTAACTATGAATAAAAGAATAAAAGAATAAAAAGTGGATTAGAACAATTCCGTTTAGATCTACACAGAACAAATCATAAAGTGAAATGAAAGTAGAGCCCGAATTTCCTAATATATACAAAAAATCCGGATATTGACACAATTTATTTCATTCTACTTTGTAATACTTCAGTACATTTAGCTTTGCTTTGTTTATCTTTATAGTATAGTTCAGTCTGAATTTGAATTTCTTATGTCAAATGAAATTTCAATAAATAAGGAGTCTTTATGTCTCGTTACCGAGGACCTCGTTTCAAAAAAATACGCCGTCTGGGAGCTCTATCGGGATTAACTAGTAAAAGACCTAGATCTGGAAGTGATCTTAAAAACCAATTGCGTTCCACGAAAAGATCGCAATATCGTATTCGTCTAGAAGAAAAATAGAAATTGCGTTTTCATTATGGTCAGACAGAGCGACAATTACTTAGATATGTGCATATCGCGGGAAAAGCAAAAGGGTCAACATGCCAGGTTTTACTACAACTACTTGAGATGCGTTTGGATAACATTATTTTTCGATTAGGTATGGCTTCGACCATTCCTGGAGCCAGACAATTAGTTAACCATAGACATATTTTAGTTAATGGTCGTATAGTGGATATACCAAGTTATCATTGCAAACCCCGAGATATTATTACTACGAAGGATAAACAAAGATCAAAAGCATTGATTGAAAATTCTATGACTTCATCACGTGCCCACGGGCAAATCTAGTTAATATATAAAAATAAAAGGGTTCATTTGCAAAATTTCCTCTCTCCATCACTTCATGGAATTCTTTTCCGAAATAGGCCACCTTTATAAACTAATTCTCAAAATAGGCCACTTTCGAAACTAATTTTCAAAATAGAACACTCGCAATTGCGAACTGCGGCCTGTTCGATTGTGAGGCAGCATTTTCCAACTGCGACCTCTTCAAACATGTATTTTTTCAAGGACGCAGTTCCCAACTGTGACCTTAGTTCATTTTATATTTGGACTAGAGAGTCTCGAAGACTTGGACAAATATATCTAAGTAAAAAGGGAATAAAATAAAGGTCATAGCTGGGAATTGCAGCATATATTTTAACTTTTTTTCTTCTTCTAATAAAAAAATTCAAAAAATAATAATAATAACTTAGGCCACAGTTGGAAACTGCAGCCTATATTCATCCTTTTTTACTTAGAAAAATTTATCTAAGTCTTCAAGTCTTTCTAGCCCAAATATGAAATGAATTAAGGCCGCAGTTGGGAACTGCAACCTCGAAAAAATACATTTTTGAATAGGAATTGCGGCCTCACAATCGAACAGGCTAGTTCGCAACCACGAGTGGTCTATTTTGAAAATTAGTTTCGAAAGTGGCCTATTTTAGAAATTAGTTTTAAAAAGTGGTCTTTTTTGGAAAAAAAGTCCACTTTACGTGCCTTTCCCTCCGCCTCCATCTCCTTCGTCTCCTCCGTCGCAGCCTTCTCCGACCCCTATCCCGCCTTCTGTCAGCATTAGGATTCCTACCAGATCTAGACCTCGCCATTATTGCAGCTCAAGAAGGATTTAGGTGGAGAAGATGGAGAGAAGAGAAGAGAAAGAGAAAGAAGATCAGAGAAGGAACTAGAATTTCTTTATTAATTTCTCAAATTGAACAATACAGATCTTTTATAGGCCGTTAGAGTTGGGGTGGGATATTTTCACCAAATCCCAATTTTCCCGCCCAAAGGCTCTTACAAACAAAGGTGCTCTAAGCACGTAAAACGAACAACGGTGCTCTAAGCACGTAAAACAGAGACAGTATAGGGATTACAGTCGACTGATACATTCTCAGTCGACTGATACATTTACTGTGCTAACTGATACATTGCTACATTGCTTCTATATTCCTCTATATCCCCAGCACTCCATGCTCCGATGCCGACGAGCTCATAGATTGGCCGGATATCCTGACAACTCCTCCCCGCTCAAGAACGAACTTGCCCCAAGTTCGAAGTCGGGAAATTTCCTTCTGAAAGAGTCAATATCCACCCAAGAAGCATCCTCTATTCCAGAATTTTTCCACTTGATCAACAAATCAATACCCATCTGATTATTTTTTTTATAAACTCTCCTGTCCAGTATAGCTTCTGGCTTCTCCGAATGGTCTTCTTCCACCCACCATGAAGGAATTTCTGAAGAGATATTGGGTAGATGATTGCCATGACATCTTTTAAGTTTGGAGACATGAAAGATGGGATGAATTAAAGCATTCTCTGGTAATTGCAAGCGGTATGCAACAGATCCAATCTTCTTAAGCACCCTGTAGGGACCAAAGAACTTGGTCGATAGCTTCTGAGGAGTCTGGCTTCTAACCGATTATTGCTTATATGGCTGAATCTTGAGGAGAACTAAATCTCCAACATTGAATTCCCACTCAATGTGTTTCTTATCAACATAGAACTTCATACGCTGTTGGGCTTGAGCCATATTATCCTTCAGCAACTTCAGTATAGCATCCCTGGAGATGAACTCTTCCTCTACTGCTGGCATTTCAGCTGTCCCTCTCACATACTGAGTTAGAGATGGTGGTGACCTTCCATAAACACCTTCGAAAGGAGTAACCCCAATCGTAGTGTGCCAGTTTGTATTGAACCAGAATTCCGCCCACGCCAACCATCTCATCCAATCACTAGGCTTCTGACCACAAAAACAGCGCAGATACAACTCCAAGGCCTTATTTACTATCTCCGTCTGACCATCTCCTTGTGGATGATAGGCTGTCGTATGGTTGAGTTTGCAATTTTGTAGCTTAAAGAACTCTCTCCAGAACCGGCTAATGAAAACTGGATCCCTATCACTCAAAATGCTCCTTGGCATTCCATGGAGCTTATAGATGTTATCAATGAAAGTTTGGGCTATCATTTGGGCAGTATACGGATGAGATACCCCAATAAAATGAGAGTATTTAGTGAGTTGATCAACCACAACCATAATCACACTCTTACCATTACTCTTTGGAAGGCCTTCAATGAAATCCATCGAGACATCTTCCCAAACACGATCAGGAATTGGTAATGGGTTTAATAACCCTGCAGGATGGAGTGTCTCATTTTTGTTTTTCTGACAAACCAAACAATCTCTCACCCACAATTTGATCTCTTTGCTCATTCCTTCCCATTTGAAATCTCTTTTGATTCTTTGTAAAGTTTTTACAAAACCAGAGTGACCTCCTGTGCTTGAAGTATGCATATCGAAGAATATTAAATGCCTCACTTCTGATTGCGGACTAATCAACAGCTTACCTTTATAGTACCAAACTCCTCCCAGCAATTTGAAGTATTCCTGGAGATCGGGTTGAGCTTGAAGCTTCTCTTGAAGATTTCTGAAGTAGGGGTCTTCGGCAACCATCTTTTTGACATCTTCTAACCATTCTGGCACAACGAACGTAACCTCACAGCAAGTTTCACTTCCTTCCTCTCGCCTTGATAACCCATCAGCTGCCATATTTTCAATTCCCTTTTTGTACTCAACGGTGAATGTATAGCCCAATAGCTTCCACAACCATTTCTCTTGCATCTCCGTATTAATTCTTTGATCTAGAATATACTTAATACTCTTTTGATCTGTTCGTATCGCAAAAGTACCCCCTAACAGATATTGCCTCCACAGTTTCACTGCTTGGAGAATGGCGAATACTTCCTTCTCATAGGTCGATAGCACCAATAACCTCCCCTTCAGACCTTTACTCATAAAGGCAATGGGTTGGAACTTTTGCATCAAAACCGCACCAATCCCATCTTGTGAAGCATCTGTCTCAATAACGAAGGGCTTTGTGAAATCAGGGGTTCTCAAAACCGGAGTAGTTGTCATCGCACTTTTGAGCTCTTGGAATGACTTCGAAGCAATGGCACTCCATTTAAAAGAGTTCTTCTTAAGGAGCTGAGTTAGTGGTGCGGCAATTCCCCTGTAGTTCTTCACAAACCTTCGATAATACCCAGTTAATCCAAGGAATCCTCGAAGTTCTTTTATGGTTCTTGGCTCTGGCCATTCCATTACTGCCTTAATCTTAGCTTGATCAACTGCGATTCCTTCCTTGCTGATGATATGCCCAAGAAAACCCACTTCTCTTTGCCCAAATGTGCATTTACTCACTTTGGCTACTAGTTGATGCTTGCTCAGAATGGCTAGGACTGCCGACACATGCTGCAGATGGCTCTCCCAACATGGGCTGTAAACAAGTATGTCATCGAAGAACACTAGTACAAACTTGCGTAAGTGTTCTTTGAATATATCATTCATGAGACATTGGAAGGTTGCGGGTGCATTGGTGAGGCCAAAAGGCATGACTACAAATTCAAAATGGCCGTGATGTGTGCGGAAAGCTGTTTTGGGAATATCACAATCACTTACTCTTATCTGATGGTAACCCGATCTCAAGTCGATTTTGGAGAAGAATGCCGATCCATTTAGTTTATCTAAAAGATCATCTATCAGTGGAATTGGAAACTTAGCTTTGATAGTTTGGTTGTTGAGTGCTCTATAATTGAAACATAACCTCCAGCTACCATCTGATTTCTTGACCAAAATAACTGGAGAAGCATATGGACTCTGGCTTGGTCTGATGAACCCCGATGTGAGCATTTCTTCTACTTGCTTCTCTATCTCTCCTTTGTGGTAATGGGGATGGCGGTAAGGTCTCAAGCAAATTGGCTTTGCGCCAGCAATAATGGGAATTTGGTGGTCTATGGATCTGTTTGGTGGGAGTGTGAGATGTTCGGAAAATACCTCAGGAAAACTGTGTAAAATGCGCTGCAGATCATCATGTTCCGACTGAGCCTGGAGTAATTCATGATTTTCTTCTCCTACAGTCTCTTGAACTTGTATCATAAATGCTTGGCAAATGTGATGGCTCATCTTCATAATTTCCTGAGCATCCACCAATTGTAACTGCGAACCAAGAAGCCCTTGCAAAGTTCTTCGACTTCCTGCGACAACAAATTCCATGGTCATCTTAGAGAAATCCATTGTTACTAGGCCGAGGGATCTCAACCAATGTGCACCCAACACCATCTGAGCTGGACCTAGAGATAGGAGTAACAACTCTGCTTGAAGTTCCACACCTTGCACCACGAAGTTAGCACATTGAACTTTCCCTTCACTGAACATACTCTGTCCATTGGCGACCGTTACCTTATACCTTGGTTCTTGCATTATGGACAAATTTGCTTTGAGAGCTGTGGAAGGATCAAGATAATTATGTGTGGATCCAGAGTCGATCAGAATGTTCACTTCGCTACCACCTATTCTTCCCTTGACTCGCATCGTCTGCGGATAGGCCTGGTTTCCCACTAAAGCATGAAAAGAGATTTCAGGATGTATAGTATTTGGAAGAAATGACTGTTCAACAGATGTGCCGTTGCATTCCTTTACAACTCCCTCAACTACTGCGTCAATATCATCTTCCTCTTCTAGCCCCTCTATGAAATAAAATTTCTGAGTTTTACATATGTGGCCCTGTGTATACTTCTCTTCACAATTGAAACATAGGCCTCTAGCTTTTCGATCTCGCATTTCTTGGATACTCAACTGCCTAGGCACCCAATTGGAGGTAGTAGGAGTGGATGATAGGTGTGAATTGGAAGTAATCTGATGGAGAGGTGGAGTATATGGCAATGGCTGATGATTGGGATAATTACTGGTTTGTGGAGGGGGTTTTGGAGGTAGTGGAGCATTTCTAGCAGGGAAGGTGGATCTAAAGTTTTTCCTTAAGCATGATAATTTCTCTTCATAGCCTCTAGCCAGTCCAATAGCTTCGTTAACATTCCTTGGATGCTTAGATTTCACATCCCACCTGATTTCGTCTCTCAATCCACTTATAAATGTACTCAGATAGTGTGATTCCGACCAGCCTTTTACAAAGTTGGAAATCCTATCGAATTCTTGGACATAGATCTCAAGATCTCCCTTCTGTTGGAGTTTTGATAAAATTCCTTCATAATCCTGGAACTCAGTTGGCCCAAACCTAGTTATCAGCTCCTCCAAGAACTTCGGCCACGTGATTTCATGAATTCTGGACTTCAAGTGACGTCGGAACCACTGCGCCGCCCTTCCTCTGAGGTTAAGTGTCGCATAATTCAGCTTCTGGTTCTCAGTGACTTCATAGAAATCCAAGAACTGCTCAATTCCACAGATCCACTCCGTCGGATCCCCTTCATGGAAGATCGGAAACTCAACCTTAAACGGAGCTCTAAACACAGTACTACCATCGCTATTAGCTGAGTGTGAAATGAAGTTGGAGTTGGATACATGTACCTCTCTTTGGAATGGTGGTTGTGGTGGATTGGGAAGCAGAGGTGAGCTATGATGCGATGGATTCTGCTGCCGAGCATGAGGGTGTTGCATCAAAGCCATCATCGTCTCCATCCTCATCTCAATTGCCGAGAATCTGTCTCCAACACTAGCAGCAATGGTCTCAATTCTTTCAGTGAGGTAATTAGTCTGTATTTGCCCCGCCATCATCTGACTCCTCATGTCAGCGATCACACCCTCCAACATCGTGCTTCCTTCATCTCGTACTTCATCATCGAGATGCCCTGGCTCTGATACCAGATTGTCAGCATTAGGATTCCTACCAGATCTAGACCTCGCCATTATTGCAGCTCAAGAAGGATTTAGGTGGAGAAGATGGAGAGAAGAGAAGAGAAAGAGAAAGAAGATCAGAGAAGGAACTAGAATTTCTTTATTAATTTCTCAAATTGAACAATACAGATCTTTTATAGGCCATTAGAGTCGGGGTGGGATATTTTCACCAAATCCCAATTTTCCCGCCCAAAGGCTCTTACAAACAAAGGTGCTCTAAGCACGTAAAACGAACAAAGGTGCTCTAAGCACGTAAAACAGAGACAGTATAGGGATTACAGTCGACTGATACATTCTCAGTCGACTGATACATTTACTGTGCTAACTGATACATTGCTACATTGCTTCTATATTCCTCTATATCCCCAGCACTCCATGCTCCGATGCCGACGAGCTCATAGATTGGCCGGATATCCTGACACCTTCCCCTCCTCCTGGCTTGCCTTCCGATATTCCATCTCACCTCCGCCCTTTCCCTCAATTCCTCCCAACAAATCTTTATTCTCCAATTATCATACCCATTCCTCTTTTGTAGCCCAAGAAAGAAAAAAAAAGAAATCAAACCCAGTCATTGATTCAAGATGGACACTTGTACCAGAATCTGTGAAACTATATAGTAAATATTTTATCTTCGATGATGTTCAACTAAATTACGTGCCCATTTTCTTAAATTGATCATTTGGATCTCAACTAGTGATCCAAATGATGGTGAAGTCGTGGAGAGATAGTGGAGGATGACGGAATGGAGGTGGAGGAAAATGAGCGATGACTGTTAGTGAAGTTGTTTTTCAATTACAGGGGAGGAGACTCATATCTTCTTCATCTATTGAAACCATATACAGTTTAAAACCCACTTCAATAAAAATAATTTAGCTTTGGGTTAAAAATGTGTTCTGTGTAAAAACAACGAAGAGTCAAATAACAATTTTTTTATTCATTGTTCTTTCACCCAACCGATTTAGTACATTTGCAAGAACGCATGGCATATTCGTGGCAAACTGGGCACCATAACTTTGTGGTGGTGCTCTTGGAGAAATAGGAAGGTTCATCATGATTTTAGATTATCTTGTGATATTACCATGATGGCAGTCGTTTGGGTTATTTGGAAGGAAATAAACAATCGGATCTTCACCAACAAATTCCACACTATTGATCACCTGATCGATGACATTCTTTATTTTTCTCATTTATGAGCGAGTATCCTCCCTCCTAATAAAACGGAATCTCTTAAAACTTAGTAATCTTGATGTTATTGTGCCATCTCTTGTTCATCCGGGTATAAATTTAGTGCCTTAATTTTCATATTTAATAGTGTAGTTTTGATATTCTCCTATTTTGTGCAGTGTTGATTCTTGCCTTATGTGATGTTTAGTGGTACAACCTCGATTCGAAAGTGATTTTGGCTGGCTCCTCTGGTTGTTTAATCTTCATGTTGGTTGGCTGCTACAGTTTGTGTATATTTTTGGGGTTTTTTAAGGTAGTCTTTTTCGGGCGTTATTGTTGTCTTCTCTATTGTTTGCTTTGTTGATGTTTCTCTCTTGCTGGAGCTCTGGATGCGTCTTTTTCATGCTAGCCCCTCCTTCTTGGTGATGGTCTACTTCATTTTGTGTACCCATTCTATGATGTTCTGGAAGTTGCTCTTCATTGTTGCTGTGTTTCAGACTGCTATGGAAGACGCGAGTTCAAGTTAAGTCTGTCGAGTTCGAAGCTTGATGATGATACTCTTCTTTGTAATTTTTGTTCTTGTTATTGTTCTCTATATTTTGTTAGTGGTGTCTTTCGTTCCAGAATTTCTTTATGGCATCGATGGAGTTGTATCTAACTGCGAATATTATGTATTTTGTTTTATTATTATTATTACTAGGTATGCCCGTGGCACGTGCCTACGGCACGTATTCAGGACTGCATGTAAATTTAGTTAGATTTATTTGATTGGGTGAACTGCGTATAAATTTCTAAAAAAATTAAAACATTTTAACGAATAAGTGGGTGTAAAAAAAAAGATGGGTGTAAACAAATACACCCACCTTTCTAATACAATCAACTACTCCATACAGGCCTCCTCTGAAATTATATTGCTTCCTAATAGATTTCTAATACGACGTCTTTAAAATGTTTCATACGGCACGTTATCGCGACGTCTTAACTTTCTTTAAAATGTTTAGTAAATATTTCGACAGTATTATTTAAAATTTTACAGGCATGATTGTAGTAAAAATTTCGATAGAATCTCTGATGAAATATTATTCCTTTGAGAGCAATTCCTTAACATCATAGACAGCTTGATGAGTTTCTTTGATGCTTATTGGTGTACTCACATTATTATCTGTCTCTGTCCTATTTTCATTGTTTTGGTTATCAGCTGAATCAATTTGGGGTCCTTGTTCAATATGTGCAATTCCAGTGTTCGTAGGATATAATAATTTGTTATACCGTAATTTTGATTTGTTTCACCTAAGTCTGTTTGTCTCATGCATATACTCGTACTCCGTTTAGTAGCTGCTGACACAAAATCATGATGACTCAGATACTCATTGGAGAGTGTACTGACTGCGTCTTTAGGTTCAATAGGGAGATCAAAAGGGTTAGCTCTTGGCTGCAGAAACGACAGTGCAGAATTAGGCATCGGAGAGTTGTTGTAATTTCCGTCAGAATCAAAAAGACTACGTCGTGGTGCTGAAATGGATGGTATCGACGCCAAATGGTAGTAACTATCAATGTCTATTAGATTCTTCTCAGTTTCATACCTCTGAAGCTTTCTCAATCTCCGCTTCTCGATCAAGCTCTCTAACCTCTGAAACCTTCCTACTTCACAAACCCTGAGTTCCATCACATTCCTCTCACCATCCTCATCATTGTTGCTGCTCTTCTCCTGTGATTCTGTTTTGCGATCACGATCTGACATCAAGCTTCTGACTTCCTTTCTTTGATCATCACCATCCAATTTCATTGCATGTTCATCCTTCTCAAAATAATAGTTTCTATCTCTTTGCACTTTGGCCTTGTTATCACTTTCACCTTCAACTGCCCTCTTACCCTCTTCATCATTCTTCCTTCTGCCGCCGTAACGTTGAAGAGTTGCAAGGAGGATGACAGTGCAGATAATTTCAGGTGAGGAAGAAATGAGGTAAGCAAACAAAGGATGGTGTGTTCTATGTAGTATGGGAAGAACAAACATGATGCCAATGGTGTATGATAATATGGCTTTCTTTGTACTGATCTCCATATCATTCTCTTTCTTCTTGTCTTATAGATTGTAGTCAATGGTGTATGCCAATGGTGTATTTATTATTACAGAGGAAAGCAAGGCTCTGTTTTGTCTCTCTTTGATTGTAGTCTTTTTTATTTCATCTGCAAAATTAATTTAAAAGAATAAAAGGAAAATATTTTTTGAGATTGAGAAGTTGACATGAAAAATAATAGAAAAAAAACAACTATTTACTAAACATTACACAGTAATTGAATCCTCCCTAGCCCAATCCAAGTCACATTACACAGTCATGATTCAACACGATCAACACGATCAATACAAACCATTAAATAAATAGTAGATTACACCGAACACACTATGTAAACAGTAAAAACCAAGATATCGTTTGAAAACATGTTTTAGAAAATTTAGTAAAAATTTTGGCAGAACCTCCCCTAAAATATTAGCCATTTTACAGAAATTCCTTACAGAATTCTGCTAACAATTAAATATATGACATCACACGCAATAAATATCAATCCTCCCCAGGCTCAACCGAGCAACATCACACAGGCATCATATATATACGGCTCTGGGAGAAAAAATCATAATATAATGCAAGATACAAAATAAAAACCAAAATTTTGGTTGAAAATGTAATGAATTTTTTGAAAAACCTTTCATAAACCAAACACAGAACCCAATACTCCACAACTTTGCGGGTACGGGTATTAACATAACTATATTATATCATCATTATATACAGATACTTACATCATCTCCAAAAATGACAAAAAAATATTACAACTATTACAACTATTACATCTTCCACCATAATATACACCAACTAACCGAATGACAAAAAAAAAATACAGGGTTGTAGGAAAACACAATGCTTCAAGTCTTCAAAAATGGGACCAAACGGTGAACCTAAAAAAAGTAAGAGTTTTGAAACAAATAGTAAGAGTTTACAACAATCAATTAAAACAATGAGAGTTTTAAAACAATAGTAAGAGTTTTGAAACCATTACCTTTCAAACAGGACAATGCTTTTTAACTCAATAGTTTGAACCCAACATGTTCTTCATCACCCTACCAAAAGTTAAACTGTCAATATGAAATAACGGTTCTGAGTGTAGTTGACAATTTGGGAAAAAAGAAGAAGCATTAAATTAGCGGCAATTAATGGCAAACTGCATTTCTAAGTTATTTTAATGCATGTTAGTTGGTTTCATGTTTAATATTTGTTATGTTTAATATTTTGTTGTCCACTTGCTAACCATATTTTATTACAGGAAAACACTGCTAACTATTGCAGCTATGATTATAAGAATCTGAAAGGGCAATGGAGATCGTATAGATTCACACTTTGCCAAGACAGTTAGAAATAGACTTCCTCAGTCTCATGATATGCCAAACCTTTTCCAAACCTCCTGTTTTATCTTATTTTAAAAGTTATATCCATAAAGGTTCTACTGTTCCCTCTTTATTCTTGAGATATGAACCATGTTGACGCTATGGCAGACTGACTCAAATCAATACTTAACCCTGAACATGGAAGTCTCAGAAACCAAAAAGAAAGAAAACAAAACAAAATAAATGAGACAGATTGCATAAATTTTTGGGTAATGATCATTTTAGTGCTTGTTCCTTCGAGAAATTTATTCATTCCTTTGTTTGTCTTCTTTGTTGGTTTTTTGACTTTGTTTCAAGCCTACTATCGGTCTTGGTGCACAGGTTTGATTTACAGATAAGTGTGGGGCAGCTTAAAATAGGATTTGAGGTATGTTTTGAAGAAGAATGCAAAAGAGTCATCCTCAGGTTCTCAGCAGATAGACATGCCGCTAACATTGTTGTTCAATTGGCACAATCTTAGTATTAGTAAAATGTCTGAATTTGGGTACTTATGATTCCTATTATCTCAAAAAATTGTCCTACTGTTTGGAGGCCTATTGGGTCATGGGATGCTTGCATCCTCAACTTCACTTACTAAATCTTTCTTAGATCTCTATCAGCATAAGAGTGTATCCACCGAACTTATTATTCACCAGTAAGTGAAGAAAATTGATAATCTGATGTGAAGTTTGTCCAATAATAACCATAACCAATAAATTGCTGCTAAATAATAAAATTTAGAAATACTTCATTAAATATTGCTAAAACTCAACAATGTTGGTTTTCAAAATTGGGCTGACTCCCTTAATCCTTTGCATAAGCAAGCTGTAACTTACTAACAGACACTCCATTCTAGACACACCATTCTGCTCATCCTGTCACAAATATCTAGCAATTTATGCATGGGGATCCACAGATCACAATTATTTAGGTGCAGATGTGTCGTAATATTATGGATGAAAAGCATATGGACCCACAACTGCTATTCACCTAGGTGCATGTGGGCCACAGTGGTGGTGTATGTATACATGTGCAAACCCAATGTCACCACCGCTTAAGATTTATCTTATTTTGTCACAGTTCAACCTTTAAGTTATAACTAACAAATCAATCCCCTTGTAAAAAAGGCATAATTGTGAAAACAAAGAACAGATGTGATGGAGCAATGAGTAATAGAATTGCCTTCAATTTTTTTTGCTATAACTGATCTTTTTAAAAACTGATTTTTATTTCTGTGTTTTATGATTATGTTGAATTTTGGGGGGGTGAGCTTTGGGCACTTTTTTATTTATTTATAAACTAACCATAGGTTGTATCAAGTTTGTTTCAAAATATACCATAAAGTTGGTTGATTCAGTTTTCTCTTATGAATTGTTTTTCGAATCTGTCTGATGGAGCAACGGGTAGTATTAGAATTCTTGTTTAGTAGATAATTATGTACTCAAATTGGAAATAGTTCTTATTCGCGAAGCTTTTTTATCCTCCCGTATTATTCTCTGTTATAACAAATTAATTATGTTAATATTAGTTTGTTTAAATTTCTTTTCTTTAAAGAATGCTAATTGTGATCGTTTATCTTTTGCAGCTAATGAAATCTTTTCATGATAACTGTGTATATCGCTGGTAAATGGAGATGAATTTCAGTTGGTGTTTTCGGACCACCCTAGTTGATTATCTTGTTTTCTATAGATGATATTAGTTGTAGTTGGCACTTGAATGATATTATCTTGTTTTCTATAGATATTTTATTATGTGAATTCCAAATTGAAAGAAAGAACAAAATGATAAGAAGAGCGAGGGAGATAAAATGAGTCACATGAGTATTTGTTGCCCTTTCCATATCAACTTAGTAACTGCTTCTACCTATATTGCATGAATGCTTCTACCATGAATCATGTTCTTGTGGGAATGTAAACATGTTTTGGGTACTGACACTTCCGTACTACCTCAGGCACTATTTTTGCACTTCTGAAATGGTTCCGTATTTTATTGTATGTTTTTAAAGTTTGTACTTAATGGATATATTTTCTGTATTCATTGAGTATCTAACATACTGTTCACATCAACAAAAATAGCTAATATCTAACATGTTTGTTATGTAAAAAATATGACCTTAAGACATCCACTTGAAATATTGCATTCATATCCAAGGGTATATTCATCATTCTCTAGATTGTAGTAGATGTGTGTATTTACTTGGAAGTGTCGCGTGCTCAAGTTCGCTAGATTGTAGTAGATGTGTGTATTTACTTGGAAAAATAAACATCAACTAAAAATTAAGAACTAAACAATCATTTGCTAATTTGTTTCCTAATTTGAAGATTTTGAGATCATAACCAAACCCATTTTCTTTCCCACTGTGGATGGATGAATCTTTTTCCTCGTCAAATATTTTTATCACAAAAATCAAAGTAAATACCTGTAAGACCTGCTCCGACTTCTTTTAGGCGAGGTAGGACTCAGTTGCCTCTGTACATTACTGCCTGGAGATAAGACTTTTACCATAATTCTGCTCAAGTCCTTTATCCCTTCCCTCTCTTACTCTGCCGAAATCATTGCCTTCTTCTCTATCACGGTTTGCATCTAAATCAGGAAGTTTTGGAAAATGAGGACTTTGAAATTCAGTTATTGGTATATGAGAGAGCTCTGTAAACTTATCAGCCATGTCATAATCTGTACTCATCATAGTAGAACTTACAGTTTTGATCTCAGATGGAAGGGATGAGTTCTCTCTATTATCATCAAGTATTGAATAATTCGGTTCTGAGCCTGACACAAATTCATTGGCAGAACCAACTGCTTTCGTTGGAGGTTCATCAGTTTGTGTTATTGAAGGTTCTTGAGGTTCTTCCACCACATCCCACTTTGATCTTCGTCTTCGCGTATTCTCAGTCATTCTCTTTTTCTTGAAATGGGAGCCACAAAATGAAATATAATGCACTCAATCTAATGTCTTTTAGGCATTTGTGGCTGACTGCTGAATATTTCTCAGATCATCAAGGATTGCCTTGCAGAACCAAAAAAACACTTTAAATCAAGATAGCAAAGTAAAACAATATCAATTTACTGCTAGGAAATTTTGAAAAAGAATAAGCAGCTCTTGCAAGAAAAATTGAAAAAAATGAATTAGCAGCTCTTACATAATGTCATTTTAAGTAATATATGAGTGCCAAAGATCATAGCCCGTATTTTCATGAATAAGGGCTATGATAAGTATTCATGTATCAATTTCATTTCATCATTTTGAAGACGCTAGCTATAACATTCATCACAAACTGAATAGATTAGAAGGAATAGAGGAGATGTTTTTGTTCAATTTAAATTTAATTGAGAAGCAGTTGTTCTTGTATAAGCTGTACATAAAATGATAGAAAAAACAGTGTAGACTCTCCCTCTATATGCAATGTTGTATCGTATGAATAAACAGGAAGATTTCCATAAGGAAGATTCTTTGACCAATAATTGCAAAAAGTATCTTGTATCAGAAAATATAGAAGTCATGAAAGCTATATGAAATATGATAATTAAGTAATCTACTTCGAACATGTGACCTCTCGTTCATTAGATTCATGCCTTATCAGCTCTCATCATGCTTATCTAATGTTAATTAAACAAAATCAGATTATGATATGCAAGGCAAAAGTAGCTTGCAAATCTTATTACCTTTGTAACTGTCCAATGATGTAGTGATTTTTGAATCCCAAGGAAGTGGGCTGAAAAGCCTCCTTGCAACTCCAGAAGGGACTTTGCCAGGAACTGAATATGACATTCCAGTCCAAACTAAGACCATCAAAGGAACTCCATAGTCAGCAGTGAAACTTCGAAACCACCCTGCATTTATCAGTAAGTAATCAACGCATGTAAAAAATTTAAACAAACAAAATTAACTCGAGATTTACAAACCTGTGCCATATCTCCATGCTCTTTCCCTTCTGCTCTTTAATGCAGTATATATATAGTAGCCCATTGGCGAATATGATTCCCAGCAATCCATTGGTATATAACCACTGAAACTGGTTTACGGGTAGATTTGGATCTTCACCTTTTGGAACATTAAATTCACAGACTATGCCCTACAATTGAAATAATATGTATTTAGTATGACTCCTCTGATTGAAAAATTAAATAAAACTCACTTCACAAAAAGTTGTACAGATAATATGTATTTAGTATGACTCCTCTGTTTTAAAAAATAGAAACCTTAATAGCTTGTTGAATGAAAACAACAGTGATTAGCATCCCAAAAAGTTCTCCTGCAACGCTTGTGAATCTACTGATAATAGCAGAAGCGTTGAAAGCTGTAAGAAGGAATAGCTTACATGCAGTCCAAATACAAACCCTGTAGGAAATTGAAGCAAATAGAAAACAAATGTCCTTACCTAAAACAAATGTATTACCATCCAGCCCAACCTAAAAATGGATGTCCTCCTAAATCCGCTCGGTCTTTCGCAAAGTTGTACAGATATGTGTACATCGGCTGCCCACCAAGTATCGAGTGTATGATTCCACATAAAGTAGTAGAAGCCAATGTTTCTACTGTGCTCAGTGAACCATCTGTTTATAGATCAACATATAATTTTTTTAAACTTTTGAAACCGTCATGCACCCATCATAAGCATCGGCAATGAGAACCAAAATCATGCACGTAGTTTGGTAGGAAGAAATAGGAAAATCATTGGTAAAAATGGAGGAATGGACCTGTATATTTACTTAGCTGCTCCCCAAATGCAATGATGGGAAGCGCGGAAGCAAAAAAGATGTAAAGAGTAGGTGCCAATATCTTGTACACGATATATTCAACACTTAGAAAAACAACAGAATTTAATTTTAAAAAAACAGTAATGAGTTGCAGGCAGTATATAGTACCAGAATCCTGAGTGAAAGCCACCAACCCAATCCTGCCTATAACATAGATATTTATGGACACGTGCCTACGACACGTCATCGCAAGTAGTTAATATTAATCCTCATAATCATGGAAAAACAAATAACACTGATTGGTATAAAAGATGTGAAAAAGGAGTGAAAATTGTTGATTATGTGTGGAGTACATGTGCAATAAATATTACAGTATGACGTGGCTAAAATATATGTTATGTACTAAAATTTAGAACACATCGTACGATGTTACTTATGTGAAGGGTCGGACACATGTTTGAGGAGTGTCCATGAAGTGCCAGTGGCTAGAAGCCAACACACACATAGGAAAAGGTTATGGCACCATGGTAGATGTGACTGTGCTACAGTTGTTCTAAATTATATTTTGTTTTTAATTCTATTTTCTGCTTTTTAAAGTTATTCCTTATCCATTAGAGAAATCCGTTTTCCCTTTAGGGGGTTACCTCCCTAATATAAAAGATGTCTCAACAGAATCTTCACAAATAACATATAGCTTACATGATCAAAGCTCCAGAACCAAATCCATGATGACATTATAAAAAATAGAATGTTGTTCTAGTCAGGTTTTTTCTTATTGTAGAAAGTGATTCCAAATCACAATCACAAAGTGGACAGATATGACATGTGTGGTATCCCGGTATTCCCATGTGTGGTATCCCGGTAATGGCAAGCGGATACCCTATCCAAATACCCACTTTCCCAACCATAGTATAAATTAACAGATATGACATACAACTCCCTCAAACTATTCTGGTTCAAAACATAATTCACCAATGAATAAAGCAAGATCAAATTGACGGTGATGCAATAAAGATATCTAACTAAGACAGGATTACATTAATACTTCCGAATAGTTCATGAAAATGCTCAAAATGGGATACTATTTTATGCTATGAAGCATAAACACTTGTTCCCGGAACATGTAGGATTTCAGACTTTTCCCTATGCCTGCATCCATGCTCTATTTACGTTATACACTCATGATATAATTGTAATCCTAAATTTCACAGTACATACTACATATACCCAAAATTACATGTCGAAAAGAATTCCAGTTCAAATGAGTAGCTCCCCATAACCATGGCGTCGGTATACCCAAAATCTCGATTGGTTAGAAATATTTATTTCAACTTGGTTGCTTCAACACAATAAACTCCATTTACACCATCATGCATTCCTTCAAAACTCTATATCTCGCATTAATTTGACAAAGAAGACCCAAATAACATATCAAAACAGAAATTGGAAACTACTCATATAAAAACAAATAAATCATAGTGTTCGAATTGGGATTTTCCAATTTCCCTTTTTTATGATCAATAAATACTTCCTCCGTAGAACTGAAGTAAAATAGAACTTACAGTCCAATATGATCAATAAATTCTCGAAAATAAACACTTTCTTTGTAAAGCTGCTTGATATATAAATTCGTAACTACAGAAGATCATTCTTATTCAAAATGTGGAGGGTCAGCTTTTTGCCTAATAAAAAAAAATCAAGTACCAATGATGGATCTTGCCCGGTAGCTAACATTTTTTTCTTCCTGAGGTGATTAATTTAAATGACAGCTAAATGGTCAAAAGCAATCCTCAGTTGATCCAGAAACTGAATATAAGGGATTTTCTAAAAAGCATGGAAATTTAGATCAAATAGAAAGTTGAATTCAGCAAGTTTAGTCATAAGCAATATGTAATGTGAGAAGATTTTGAATCCATGAGGAAAGAAGCTCTACAACATTTCTATCATGGTGGAATATGGACATCAGTTCTGAAGATGCATACGGATCGTCAAAAAAACATTTCTTCCTTTTAATATGTTTTCCTTTCCTGCTTACTTTTTATATAAAAAAACACATTTTTCTATGTAAACTTCTAATCTTAAGTTTGAAGTTAAAAAAGGGATATCACCTCCAATTCCAGTCTCATTAAAATCCTAAATATTAAAGGCCCAATCTTCCCTGATAACCACTTCCACACCTAAAATATTTTGGGTTTTGATGACTACAGCGCAAACCCATTTTTCCTATTTCTATTTGCCAAATACCTAAAATATGACTAAAGACGACTACAGATGCTCTAACAACATCTGCCATCGGATATGAAACTTCACAACCATGCTAATTTCCGACATACAGAACCTTGCTATTGAGTAATTAACAACTTAAGCTTCCAACTCAGATTGTTCAACCTACACATAATCTCTAAAGAGAAAAATCATCACAACTAAGCAAAACCCTAAAAGTTAGTTACGCCGATATGACAAACAGAAGCCAATGCAGGTAATGGTGTGCATAGTCAAGATCAAACCTCATATGGGCATATCGCGCTGCGATCAAACTCTACCTAGTTGATCTATAACTCTCATATTTACAATCACACCAAACAAAATCATCACCAATACAGATACTCTTCCGAAAAAATAATGTAATAATCGAAAACTAAAACTAATTCCAACTCGATATGAACGTGTCCATGTTCTTACCTGGGTCCAAACAGAATGTTTTCGAGCTCCAACAACTCCTCATCCGTCGCCAATTCAAGCACCGATCTCAATTCCGGATCAAAATCCCCTGAAAAAAATCCAACATAATCAAAACTTTTTCGAGACCTATCTCAAATCCTTAAAAACCCAGAAGAAAAAACAACCAAAGATGCGAACTTCGTGAGGTAGAAGTGATCGCGGCCGCCCGCTATAACTCTCATATTTACAATCACACCACACAAAATCATCACCAATACAGATACTCTTTCGAAAAAATAATGTAATAATCGAAAACTAAAACTAATTCCAACTCGATATGAATGTGTCCATGTTCTTACCTGGGTCCAAACAGAATGTTTTCAAGCTCCAACAACTCCTCATCCGTCGCCAATTCAAGCACCGATCTCAATTCCGGATCAAAATCCCCTGAAACAAATCCAACATAATCAAAACTTTTTCAAGACCCATCTCAAATCCTTAAAAACACAGAAGAAAAAACAACCAAAGATGCGAACTTTGTGAGGTAGAAGTGATCGCGGCCGCCCGAGGAGCGGGAAGCCATCGCAGCCGTTGAAATCGGGGGTCGAAGGAGAGAGAAGGATAGGAGGATGATGAGGAGAGGATGAAGGATCGAGAACTGGCGCTGGGGGGTCGCGACTGGAGGAAACAGGGAGGGGATTGGCGAGTGGAAAGGAGGAGCAGGGGATTTGCGGCGTCGGGGTCAGCTGGGTGGGGTCGCGATTGGCGGCGAGCGGAAAGGAGGAAACATGGAGGGGGTTGGCGCTGGGGAGTCACGATTGGAGGTGGGGGGGTCGCGACGGGAGGTTAGGGGGGCACGGAAGAGGCGTCTGGGTCGGCTGGGTGGGGTCGCGATTGGCGGCGAGCGGAAAAGAGGAAACATGGAGGGGGTTGGCGCTGGGGAGTCGCGATTGGAGGTGGGGGGTCGCGACGGGAGGTTGGGGGGGCGCGGAAGAGGCGTCGGAGGTGGGGGGCGCTGAAGAGGCGCCGGAGGTGGGGGCGGTGAAGAGAGAGGGGTAAGAGAGAAGGAGACGGTGAGAGAGGGAGACAGATGGGAGAGACTGTGTGAGAAAGAGAGAGAGAGTAGGGGGTATTTTGGGAAATAGAGAGGGAGATTGTGTGGGTTTTGAAATTTTTGGGTTTTTGGGTTTGAAATTTTGGGCGGGAAAATATGTTTTGTGAGAGTAGATCTGGTCCATTGATTTTGGGATAGATTGAATGTGAGCCACTTGATAGCTTTCTTTGTGTTTTATTATATAGATATATATATATATATATATATATATATATATATATATATATATATATATATATATATATATATATATATATATATATATATATATTGTGTTTTATTATATAGATATATATATATATATATATAGAGTCCCCTTCGGTTGCACACTACTTTTGGTGAGCACTCCGTGAGCACTCACGAACTAGAGACCCTATGAAAAATCCGAACCGCTCATATTGTTCTATATGCCTTAGATAGCCTAAAAATAAAAAATCAAGTAATTTGAAGTTCATTTGCCCATCCATCAAGCTGTTAGAATTTTCAGCCATACAATTTTGTGATGATGTAAATCATGGGCAAATGAACTTCAAATTACTTGATTTTTTATTGTTAGGCTATCTAAGGCATATAGAACGATATGAGCGGTTCGGATTTTTCATAGGGTCTCTAGTTCGTGAGTGCTCACGGAGTGCTCACCAAAGTAGTGTGCAACCGAAGATTTCTCTCTCTCTCTTTCTCTCTCTCTCTCTCTCTCTCTCTCTCTCTCTCTCTCTCTCTCTATATATATATATATATATATATATATATGAAAAATGCTCCATTGAAAATGCAAATGTCTTGTACCATACAAAGAAATTGAGTACAAGTTACTTGCGTGGAAGACGACGACGGGAACAGAGCAAAGAGCAAGAATAACAGAAATGGATTCCCAGAACGGATCACGAACCAATCACGCACACACGATCATATATATATATATATATATATATATATATATATATATATATATATATATATATATGGCTATCTTCCGTTGCAAACGCAAATGTCGTGCAAACGCGTGCACACCACTTAACCCGTCATTGGGGATGACGGGTTAAGGCAAAACACAAACCCGTCATCCCCAATGACAGGTTATGTGTTTTGCCTTAACCCGTCATCCCCACTGACGGGTTAAGTGGTGTGCACGTTGGCAAACGCTACAGTAGTGTTTGCAACGGAAGAAGGCTCATATATATATATATATATATATATATATATATATATATAGACACACACACACACACACACACACACATATATATATGTGTGTGTGTGTGTGTGTGTGTGTGTGTGTGTGTGTGTGTGTGTGTGTGTCTATATATATATATATATATATATATATATATATATATATATATATATATATATATATATATATATATATATGTACCGTTTCAGTTGTGCACTAGCTATAGTGTGCACTCTATGTGCACTCGGCCTACGGACCTTCATATCGACGGTCCTAACCATTGACATTGATCTACACATTTGAATTAGTCAAAATATATAAAATCGAGACAATTAAAATTCATTTCCACATGCATTGAAGTGTTACCAAATTGTATGGCCGAATATCGTTGTTTTTTATAATGACATGATGGATGTGCAAATGAATTTCAAATGACTTGATTTTACATATTTAGACTAATTTAGACGTGTAGATCAATGTGAACGAATCGGATCGTCAAAATGAGCCCGATGGCCGAGTGCACACGGAGTGCACACCATGGCTAGTGCACAACAAGAGGTTTGTCTATATATATATATATATATATATATATATATATATATATATATATATATATAATGGTAAAAATTGCAACAAATTAGGGCCGTACGATTCCTACACAGTTCTCAAATCTTCTACAGGAAAATCAATCATAACGGGCCTCTTTAACAGGTTCGAAATTTCTTCTGGCTCCTCTACAAGACATGAGTCTCTTTCAAGCTCATAAAAAGTGATAGATTAGGGTCACTAAGAGAGACTCAGCCCATGAGGGCTATTAGTCAAATCTCTTATCCCCAAACAATAGAGCTTATCATTTGAGGGGGAGATTCGAATAGGAGATAATGAGTTCATAGTCGATCTAATGGATTCATTTCAATCTCCTGTACTATTTCTCAGGCCTATAAATACCATCCTCCCTCTTTAGTTAGAAGGTAATCAACAGTTTTTCTCTCAAACTCTCTTTCTCTCTATGGTTATGACTTGAGCGTCGAAGGGTCTGTTGCAAGGGCCAACCCCTGGTGTTTCAGGCTTTTTGCAGGTCCATCGGTCGTGTCAGCAACCGTTAGATCCACATCATGATGTTCAGTCAACGATCCAAATTCAATCTCAGGATCTCTAACCGCATTTCACAATAAAGGTCAAAGGTTAGGTTTTTAGTAGTTTCCATTATTAACTCACTATCTGTTTGCTCCCACACCAAAATAAACTGCAACAGATTGGCACCGTCTGTGGAAAACTACACAAATCAGACTTACCGCCATGCCACCAAGACTAAGAGGCAGAGCGGCGTCCTCAAGCCGTCACACCAACTCTCTTCGTCAACTAGCTCTTTCTGTGGAAGATCAAGCTCCTCCTCAACAGTCGCCCGATAGCCTAGTCAAGCTCCTTTCAACGAAGAGGCACCGGGGGCTCTCGACAAAGCTGCCATGAACATCATCCTCTGCATGATCATGTCTCAATCCATAATGATTTAACCAATTCAATGGCATCATAAGGACCCCGGGGGTCTAGAGACCTCAGCTAAATCATCAGTGCATGGCAACAAGGAACTGATCTACGAATCTGCTTGGATGAGAGACGAGCCCAAACTGAGGCCTCCCGCTCAGAATTTCAGGTAAACCAGAGAAGCAAGTCTCCTATACAGAGATCAAGGTAATCCTCTTCTCACAGGGGGCACACCACAATAAGAAGCTCGACTCGTGAGAGTTGAAAGCTTCTTGAGCAGAACAAAGAGAAAGATGCCCCAATCACTATGGCCAAATTGGATAAGTTCAAGCTCGACATCCTTCGAGCTATCCAAGATAGTTAAGATTTGGGTCAGCCCCCCTAAAGAAGGGCCTGCCAACTCAAATGGATCCAAGGGGAAGGACGACCAAGTCCTTCGCCGTATCCGAGATGTAGAAGATCGTCTAGAGCAGATGAAGAATGAGAGAAACCACTTCAGCAAGGCCTACCGCCCCAATCGACCTCCTTTCAGAAAAACCATCCTCAATGCACCTATCCCAAAAGACTTCAAAGTTTCTTAATTCAAATCATATGATGGGGAATCAGACCTGACTGACCATATCGAGAGTTTCAAGACCCTCATGATGGTCTACAACGCCATCGATGTGCTCATGTGTCGAACATTCCCCGCAACACTGAAAGGATCAACAAGGGAATGGTACTCCCGCCGTACTCCAGAGTCAATATTCTCCTTCGACCAGCTCGAGCTCTTCATAGCGCACTTCGTTACCAGCCGAAAGGCTTAATAAACAAGTGCCTCCCGGTTTGAACTGAGGCAAAGAGATGGAGAACTGCTAAAAGACTTTATCAAGCGCTTCACAGTCGATGAAGGGTCCATCTCCTCCTTAAATTCGTCAGTGGCGGTCGCCGCCTTCTGCCACAACGTCACTAACAATGACCTGAAAGCCTCCATCGCAAAAAAGCCACCCAAAAATATCACTATACTCCTGGAAAGGAGTGACAAATATATCAGAGTTCAGGAAGCTCTTTATCCTCAAGGCAAGAACTATTTATCTTCCGGGAACAAATGGAAGAATACAAGCGAAGAAGAACCCAAGAAGTTTCAGAAAGACTGCATAGGTCAACATCGTCTACCTCCAACACCACGCTTTGACAAGTTCACTTCTCTCAACGCAAGCGTATCAGCCATCCTCATGGAGTTGAGAAGGATGGAATAATCCACCCTCCCCCAATATGTCAATGTCTAGCAAGAGAAGAGACAAAAATAAGTGGTGCGTATTTTACAGAGATCATGGACACACTACTGACAATTGTCGAGTCCTCAAAGAAGAACTTGAAGGCATGATTTGTCGTGATATCTCTCCAAATTCATTCGGAAAGATAACAACGCCAAAAACCCTCTACCCCAGGGGGGCCTAATAAGCATCAAGATAGGCCATCCAAATCGCAAGACTCTGAACACATGGTTGTGCTCCACTCCATTTATGGAGTCCCGATTGGAGGAGATTCCAACTCCTCCCGCAAAGCTTTCTTCAGGAAAGTCAACTTTATAGATAACATCCCACCTGCCAAGAGCACAGGGGTCCCGATATCTTTTTACGACAAGGGCTTAGAAGGTGTCCGAATGCCTCACTATGACGCATTGGTCATAAACCTTTGCATGGTGAATCATAAGGTACACCGCATCCTGGTGGACAATGGTAACTCAGTAAACATAATTTTCATGAACACTTTTAATGGCCTCAAGATCTCCCGAGACCGACTCAAGCCAGTCGGTTATACACTCCACATATTCTCCGGTGTACCCGTTCAAATAGAAGGAATTGTCACACTTGATGTGACAGTAGGAAAAGCCCCGCAACTTGAATGGAAGCACTGGACTTTATGGTAGTCGACGCCAAAGCCGCCTACAATGCAATAGTTGGCCATCCAGGCCTAGCGATCTTCTATGTTGTTGCTTCTACCTACCACATGAAAATGAAGTTCCCAACAACAGCAGGTGTAGGCCAAGTGTAGGGAGCCAACAGGAAGCACGAGCATGCTACACTGCTACATGGGGGGCTCGATTCTCTCCCTCGACGCCATAGAGGTACCGCCAGAAAGTAGTCACAATTCTAAGGCTGTAAACAAGTTTGAAGCCACTTTCATAAACAATCCTACCAAGAACTTCTAAACCTGCCAAATTATCTCTCACCAGGTCCAAACTAGTTCTCATCATAACACAGTAATAAACCTGAATCCTTCGCTCGAAGCCACTCTCCTCATTCAACGGAAAGAAAACAAGCAAGTCTAGGCAAGGTCTACTAAGTTGTTCGCCTAATGGCTCATCAACTTGAAGATCCGGGGGGCAATGAGATATCAGCAGGGACTTGGAAAGTAGAAAACCTTATGAGGTTGAACGAGGGCATATAAAACGTCCTCTCTTCGTAGTAGTAGCAAATATTCTCAATTTGTAGTAAATGTCAGGCACTAGAGCATTCATTCAGTTTACTTTTCAATAAAGACCGCGTCCATGATCTATCACTGCATGTAACAACGGCCAGCCACTACAGCAACTGCTTAGTTTTATTTTCCAGGAAATTTTTTTATTAAAATTTTCAAAATTCTTGTACAACTCTATCCATACAAACAATGACATGAGTGTCAAACTTATACACAAAATTGACACCAAAAACTCGTTAAAAGCTCGCTATAAGATGGTGTCACACTCCGCTTCCCAAAAACATGGAATACGAGCGCGTGACGAAGCCCAGCGAATGATTTTAACATCATCCATAAGCTGTACGATCGACTCAGCATCACAACAAGAATATAACAAGATATATATACAACCAAGCATGTATGAATAATTTATTAAGCAACAAAAAATAATTGAAACAAATAATAATATTCCAAATAGTTTTCAAGTCTGAATCAAGATAAAACTCAGGAACATAAGCTCGTTACAAGTTTCAAGTAACATCAAATGAAATAACTCAAATACAAAATGAAATGGTTAAAGAAAGTTTTTCCCAAGCAAGGCCTAGAACGTCTGCTCACCATTTCCAACGGGCAACACGTCTCCAAAGTCTGTTTAATAAATATAAAAAGGAAAAAATAGAGAAAACAAGAGAAAATGCCCTTAGTGCAAGTTAGGGCCACAAATAGTAAAAACGAGTACAAGTAATGTGGAACAAGATTTAGAATCAAGAATATAACGGAGATGCAACAAGTAGTGGGAACTCAAGGACTAGCTAGTAAGTAGACAACTCAAGTAAACAAGCTGGATAACAAACACTAGTAGTGGAGCAAGTGACAAGTGAACATGTAGGTGTATCCAACATCAAGTGACAAGTATCGAGTACAAGTGTCAGGTAACAAGTCTCAAGTCTAGTGTCAAGGTGTCAAGTCTCAAGTATCAAGCTGCAAGTGTCAAGTATTATTCCCAAGTATCAAGTCTCATGTATCATGTCATCAAGTACCAAGTATTATGTTCAAGTATCAAGTCTCATGTATCATGTCGTCAAGTACCAAGTAAACATGTGTCAAGTTCAAGTTTCATGTATCAAGTTTTGTGATTATTACTATTTAGGTAGCACTTCAGGCATCCATACTTTTACTACATGGTTGCTACAGTTAATACAATTTCATTCAGGCCTAGTAATGGATTTTATAGAGCGGTGTACTCAGGTCAAGCAGGAAATACGAGCAAGTAATCAAACCATGGGCTCTAGAAGTGGCCCCCGTAGGCTCTAGAGGTGGCCCCCATCACCCATGACGTGGCACTTAGTTCTACGTGGCACTTAGTTCCATGTGATCATAAATACATATCAAGTAATCATATAATGGCTCTAGAGGTGGCCCCCGTCAACCCTTGATGTGACACTTAGTTCTATGTGGCACTTAGTTCCATTTAACATAAAATTATAGGAAACACGGGTCCCCTCCGAGTACACTTACCTATATTGTCCACTACTATGGTCTTTTCCTTAAATCCCGGCTTGTTATTTATTATTATTATTAACCAAGCATGATAGTGTACGAAACGAGTCAAATAACATAATCAAGAACATGGTTCAAGTCTAGGCTAGTTAGGATACAAGTTTGAGGGTCAAAATAAATCAAAGTATCAAGAACAACGAAAATCTCAAATCTGGACAGCATGAGGTTGCTGCACCAAAACTGCGATTTCCGTTGCTCCAAGATAGCAAAAGTGGAACCGTCAGAAGATCTAGAATCTAGACTCCTGCCCGGTTCCAATGCATATAATTAAGGTACATAAAAGTTGTGGTAACATGTGTCAAAACCACAAACTATACAGCTTTTGTGTTCAGCCAGAATTTATGGATCTGAGTTTATACATGTGAAACAGTATTGAAGCATTGTTAATTAATTCTGAGAAAATTTGGGGATGATCTCTAGGGTGTTCAGCAACAGAATGTAAAATTTTAAGTCCATAGCTTACTGTTAACGTAGTTAAAAAAATTTGCAAACTAAAGAGGTGCAGCAGTTTTGTGAATCTGCGACTACCGACACAGTTGCAGTAAAACTGCAATATCTCCTAGACTGTAACTCGGAATTGAAATTTTCTGGATGCTATCGACAACTAGACATTTAGAGCTACATTTACTGTTCAGGGCTCAGGTTCAAATTCTGATTTGTATGGGGTCAAAACAGCAAGTAAAGTTCAGGACAGCAATAAGTGTGAATGTCTTTCATGTATAAGTTGCATGATAATTGGTTGTTATGAGTCTAGATTAATGTGTGATACAAATGCGGGTGTAGTGGTTATCAAATCAGCAAGCAACATCTATTTCTCAACTCAAATGGGTGCAAGATCATCACATACAAGGCACAACACACATCTACAAATCTAGGGTTTCTTAATTTCATGTGTTCATGTGACTAGGAGATAAAATGAGTCCAAATAATTGTAAATATAACAACGAAGGTGTTGTGACTCTTAAGATTTAGAGATTGACGGTAAAATATTCAAGATCAACAAATGATGAAACAAGGAGCCACAACTACAATCTATTTGCGGAATTTTCAATCAAATGCTTGTACAAGGTCAATAAATTGTACAAGGAGAATACTTGCCTTGATTGGATGAGGACGTTGATTGACGATCGAGATCGGATGGATCGGATCGGTGCGGATCTTGATGGAAAATCAAGATCAAGACGATCGGACGGCTGGATCTGCTTTGATCTGAGCTGAAGATCACGATCGGACGGACAGCTGAGATCTGATCTGGAGTTTGAGATCAGATCTGATCAGATCGCAATCTTGATCGAATCCGACGGCCAGGATCCAATCCCACTTCTTCTTCTTCCCTCATTCTTCACCAAACAGTCAGGGAGAGTGAGCGAGAGAGCAGCGAAGGCACTACGGCGAGCGGCGAGAGGCTCACGACGTCTAGCGCGACTGCGGCAGTGACTGGTGACGGGATTGGCAACGCGACGTCGAGGAGCGATGCAGCGACGGGGCAAAGCAGCGAAGCTCTGTTTCTGGGTTCGAAACAGAGTGGCGAGAGCGAAGGATTAGGTTTGGGGTGTCGAAGGCGAGGATGGTGGCGGCGAGGTGCTAGGGTTGTGACGGTGGAGAGGGAGCGAAGGCGAGGCGGCGAGAGGTGGAGAGTTGAGTAATGGCAAAATGGAAATTGGGTTTGATGGGTCGGAGGTGAGGGCGGTAGTGATCGGGTTGACAAGGAGAGGGAGTCGACGGTGGGGGTCGCGAGGCGAGGAGGTGACGGCGAGGTGATGGGGTTTTGGGTTTGGGTGATGGAGCAGAGGAACAGGGAGCGGGAGAGGCAGAAGATGGAGTGGGAGAGAAGAGAGCGGCGGGTTGCTTGGGGGTTTAACAGTAATCGGGGTTAGGGTTAGGGTTAGGGGGGTGTTTAGGGTTAAATAGTTAGGATTTTGGGTTTTTGGGTTTTTGGGTAGCGGGTTTGAGGGGGATCCAACTAGAGACTTAGTCAAAAATCAATAGAAAGGGAAATAAAGAGATAGATGATATGAAATAGCTCATTTCTCCATGAAGAACGACACAAAAGAGCAGGACGAACAATACAATTGAATTAAATATAGACACCAAAAGTTGAGTTGATACAAAATAATGATTTTATTCGAACGGAAACAAAAATATAGGATCTCAATTTGAATACGAGAATACAAGGAATGAAAATACAGTAGAAAAATATAGATACGGGAAATAGGAGTTACATACGGGTTCAGTGTCCATACCCATGGCTCAAAGTTACTGTAGCAACTTGCGACAAAGCAAGTTTGAAGTTTAACTCGCCATTCGATCTACTCTTGCAACCTGTTAATTCCTAAACAAGTTCAAAATCCATACCCATTGTAGCGCCCCAAATTTCCAATATAATATCTCAGAAATACACGGCACAATTCCCAGCATCAACCTCAATTGTAATAGTAAACATAGCTAAAACACAAATATTTTTTTTCTTCAATTTTTATTACATCAATTCTTTACAAAACACAGCAGAAAATTAAACACCTTGAATTACAAATTCTTTCTTTTACAACACATTCTTTTAAAATTTACATAAGCCACATAAGCAATCTATCATATGCATCCAATCCCAAGCTGTAGGTACCTACCTGTAAAATATGAGGCTAGAGATAACCCTAACCCCCAAAACTACAGGGGTTAGCCATAACGGTGTGAGTGACATAAAAAGAAATGCAACATGATAAAACATAAGGGATGGAGTCATAAACAACATGTATCAATAGTAGTAATAAATGGAATAAGAAATAAAAATAAATAAAACATGAAAACATTAAGTGAAACTAGATTAAGTGTCAAGTGTAGGAAAACAAAAAAACAACATGCATAAAAACCATGTCTAACCGTGCTCATAAAAACCATGTCAAGAAAATACCATTGCTATATGCTGACTCTATAATGCACACTTGTCGAACTGTGCTCCCTACTCTACATAGATCCGCTGCAATCCCTTAACGTTCTCCACTTTATAGGGTTTAATCCCTCGCTATGCAACTAATCCTACTATGATAACTACTATGAGATTTAGATAAACTGTGAGTATTAGCCCATGTCTCGATAATTCCAGAGGTCAATCTCTATCCACAGATAATTCTGGAGACTATTTCACTCACACCTGGGAATCTTCGAGAATACCCCACACCGCAAGTTATGGTGCCTCATCCCACGAATACCCCATGAGTGTCGCCTCGACCCCGATAATTCCGGAGATCAATCCCACACCGCAGGTAATTTTGGAGACTATTTCACTCACACCTTGATAATTCTGGGGATTATCTCACACCGCAAGCCATACTGAGGTCCATAACCCATGTTCTCTTTTCATCATATCACCATCTAGTGCCTGTCCATATCTTTTTAAGTTAATTAATTGATTACGAATCTCTTAGAGTTGGTGTACCCTGCCGAACTTAACTCAATTGATCAACAACAAAGCCTCAACTAACCAAATCACAAAATCTCAACTGCCAGTAATTAGGGTCCCACTCATTCTCTAGAGACTCATAACTCAACCATCAATACCAAATCTTTCAATAAAACTCATAATTCCATCATCAAAACGTTTATATAAAGAAAACTTCTTAAATCAACAAAATCCCAATTCCTTTTAATGTGCTCATAAAATTCCAAAATTCAAATAAAATATCAATTCCATTCAATAGCAGAAAATCATATTTTGAAGCCGTAGAATATCACAAAACATCAATTCCTTTGAAAACCACATATATCTCTCTTTATAAAGTCATAGGAATGTAATTTAATTTTATTATAAACGAAATATAGCTTTCTGTAAAATACTGTAATCTGTAGCAAAAGCATCATCTAAAACAGTAGATCAATGATCCATAAGTTCGAAGAAATAACCGTTCAAAAGAAACGACGAAAAACTCAATAAACAGTCAGTAAAACAACTGACGGTCGACCACCCAATCAGTTCAAAAATAGGGCAGTAGACTGTCAAGTGGAAATTCTCGAATTAAAGAAATGTTGGTCGACCGTGCGATCGTCCGCTAGCTGCTATACAACCAATTTCAAGTTTGTGCATGTTTCAACTGATACATCGATTATACCTTGTAAAATTCCAAATTTGTAAAACAAAATTTCTGAGATAATCGAATACAACTTGTATAACATGAAGGAGTTTATAAAATGCATCAAAATCACATTAAGATCACAAAAGAGTAAATCTTCACAAAACTCTTCAAATCAGTGAAGTAGTATATGTATATATATGTTTAGTGTATTTAAGCATCGGTTATAGCATCAAAACTCATCAAATAGCAGTAGTGCAATATCTAATTCAATCTCAGTATGCAAATAATCAGGATCCAATTGAAAACCTCATAAAACACACAAAATTTTTCAAAACAGTGGAATAGTTTATACATATGAGTGTATGTGTGTATATTTGTATCAGTAAACATCAAGATTCCAAACAACCTCTGTGCCAAACAACTCAGATCCGATTAAAATTTCACAAAAATCACCAAAAACACAATTTCGGCCATACCCTTCAGACCTGAAAGATTTCAACCCCTTTTCCACTTCAAGGTTCAATCTTTTTAATCCAATAACTTCTTCTACCATTCATTATACACATACTATACTGATTACAAAAATTTACTATGAATACATGCAATTATAACAAGCGTTTGATCAAGTTTTAGTTATAAAAAACATTCAATAGTATGTATTGGACAACAAAGGTAGGTTTGTGCACTCTTCGCAATAATCATCATTCAATCCATAAGAAGCATTCAAAACAGTAAGAATATGAGAGAAAACAACTTATTCATGATCTCTATTAGGTTCTTAACAATCTTAACTCATCCATTAGGGTTTTAAAACATCAATAGCATAGTTTTCATGGAAGAGTCAATCTTTTAGTTCATCTACTCATCAAAATTCATAATATCATCATACAATTTCTAATCATGCTTTCTAATACACAAATCATCACATAAAACATGTTTAGAACAATAAAAAAATAAATATATGTCACTCACCTTATTGAAGAATCAACCGAAGATAATAAAGAGAATAAGAAAATTCTTCCTTTCGCAAGAAAACCAAGATCCTCGCTTTGAAACTCCAAAAAAATAATAATAAAGAAATCCTTTTGTGTAGTGCAGTGAAGAGACGGCTGTACTTTCTTTAGAATAGGCCTGAAATAAGGTTTTAGGGTTTTTGAATAGATTTGCAAAATATCCCTTTCGAATATATATTTACATATACAAATCATTATACTTGGAAATTAGATAAACCAATTCAATTTAAAATTTAAAAACAAAACCAACACTCCAGATCTGGCCGTCATTGTTGTAAAACCCAAAAAAATGAAATTTGTACTTTTTGCCTCTAAGTGATAATTTTGCAAAAAGACCCTTCTTTAACAAAACTTGCGAAATAAACCAATTTTATTAAAACAAAAGGTAAACTATTTACTTCTGAGTTAACTAGCCATCATGCTCAACCCAGAAATCAGAAAACCTAGAGTTTTCACTCCAGGTGGTAATTTTGCACAAAAGTCCCTCTTTTTGTAATATTTGGAAACAGGTCAAATAATTATCAGAAAATTCTAGAAAATTCATAAATAATATCTAATAATAAATATTGGGTTTTTTCCAAAATAATTTCTGATTTTGAACTTTCCAAGAAAATATTTGCACATGGTTTGCATGTGTAAAAAGATGAATTTCAGAAAATACTTATTAAATCACCAAAAATCATATTAATTCATTTATTAATCTCAAAATCATTATTTTGAAAATCTGGGATATTACACCCATGGCTCAGAGTTACTTTAGCAACTTGAAATTAAGCACGTTCAGAGTTCAACTCGCCATTCGATCTGTTCCTGAAACTAGTTAAAATCTCTTGAAGACAGATTAGAGGTCCAAAATTATGGATTGTAGTTACTCTAATAAAACTTGCAGAAGCTATATTTGAAGTTCAACTCACCACTCAATGCGACTCTTATAATTTATTAGACGACCTATACATCAAGTTTGGAAAATAGCACTCCCTCAGAGTTGCTCCTACAACTAGCTGAGCACAAGACAGATAAGTTATAAACTCCGTCAAACATTGTGCATACATCGAAAATTTGTTTTCTATATACAACAGACTTGAGACCATGTTATTTGGCTACAAAGAGCCCAGTCGATGACCCATCAATCTCAACAACAAGGATAGAGCATATGAAAAGAATTCTTCAAATCACAGAACTATCGCAAATGTATACAGTCAGATCCAGCATCACAACACGTCTCATTACGGCTGCAGAATTATAATGAGTGTACATTTTATGCTTAAGAATCGCCACATACGTCTTGCAAATACTGTACATCAAACTGTCCTGCAGTTCGTTCCTCCATCTACACACTAGCGGGACACTCTGCCTAAGAGACACAAACCTCTTCACAGGCTTCCTGCTAGCTAACATCTCCACAGGGCCGCCTTAACTCTTGATGATAATTCAGTCCATACTTTGCCTTCAGTTAAGCATTGTTTCTAAGATATTTAGTTAAGCATTTGATTTAAGACATTCAGTTGAGCCACTTTGTTTAGTGGGACTTTTGTTTAGATATTTGAGTTGAGTCTCTAGAGGAGTGTGACCCTAGTATACCGGTATTGAATTATTTTGTTGAGGCCTTTGAGGCATTTCAGTTATTTAGTTTTGATTTTAGGCCGGTAGGGTACATCACTCTAGGAGATTCGTTGAGTAATTAAATAATCCACAAATAATAAGGACAGGCACTAGTGGTGATATGATGAACGGGAACATGAGTTATGCACCTCAGTATGGCTTTAGATGTGGGATTTAATCTCCGGAATTATCCAAGTAACTTTCTTGAGATGTGGGATGATCTCCGGAATTATCCAGGTAAATTACCTGAGATGTGGGATCTATCTCCGGAATTATCCAAGTGGTTTGCTTGAGATGTGAGATTGATCTCCGGAATTATCAAAGTCGAAGCGACGCACATGTGGTATTCATGTGGTGATGTGTCTATGTTTAGATGTGGGATGATCTCCGGAATTATCCAGGTAAAATGCCTGAGATGTGGGATCTATCTCCGGAATTATCAAGCATGGGCTAATTCTCACAGATTATCTTTATCTCGTAGTAGTCATCGTGATAGGATTAGTTGCATAGCGGGGGATTGAACCCTATGAAGTGAAGACGTTAAGGGCTTGCACCGAACCTATGTAGAATGGGATGCATAGACTTCGACAAGTACGCATTAGAGAGTCCACATATAGCATTGTGTTTTCTTGACTTGGTTGTATGCATGTGGTTTTTCCCGGTTTTCTACACTTAACACTTGGTTGGTATCACTTGTTGTTACATTTCTTGCTATCTCATATTTCATGTACTTTGGTTCACTATAAGTTACTTATGAATCCATGCTTAAGTTTTATTTATGTTGTTTGTTGTTGTCACTCACACCATTTATGGCTGACCCCTTTAGTTTGGGGGTTAGGGATCCACTCTAGCCTCACATGTTGCAGGTTGTTGCTTAGAGTTGGAGGTTTGGATGCTTGAAGCATATTTGAGATAAATTGATTCATAAGAGTTTGGTGTAAAATTTGTAATAACAGTTTTGAGATAAATTTGTGTTGTAAATAAAGAAAATATTGAGTTGAGTTTGTTTTGAATTCCGCTGTGATTTGTAATAGTTTATTGTAATAAAAGTTTGAAAATTTTAGTGGTGTTGGTTGTGTTTTGATATTATATTGAGGTGGATCGCTGGGAATGTGCCACGTATTTTCTAAGATATCTTATTAGAAATTCGGGGCGCTACATCAAGTGCAGTGCATCATGAAGGAGAGCACGCTTAATCTCCCGAGAACCTCATTCGGTGAACATGACTACTTGTCAGTAAAGCGAAGAATAGAAACACTTCAAGACTAAATAAACACAAGGGAATTCACTCATTGACTCCAAATAACGTGTTCAACATCCTACTTACCGCTCGAGCTCCATTAAAAACTCCTTGGCTCCAAACAACGAGTTCAAAGCTCAGATCACCGCTCCGAGCTCCATCAACAAGTCATTAGCTTCAAACATTGAGTTCAAAGCTCAACTCATCGCTCGAGCTCCATCAACAACTCATTGACTCCAAATAACGAGCTCAACGTCTTGCCCACCACTTAAGCTCCATAAACAACTCGTTGGCTCCAAACAACGAGTTTAAATCTCATATCACCGCTCCGAGCTCCATCAACAACTCGTTGGCTCCAAACAACGAGTTCAAAGTTCAGCTCACCGCTCAAGCTCCATTAACAACTTGTTGACTCAAAACAACAAGTTCAACACTTTGCTCTTTGCTTAGGCTCCATCAACAAATCATTGGCTCCAAACAACGAGTTCAACACTCTGCTCTCTGCTTGAGCTCCATCTATAACTCGTTCACTCCAAACAACGAGTTCGATGCCTTGTGCTACTTTCAGGCTCCATAAAAAACTTGTTAGCTCCAAACAATGAGTCCTACGCTCTACTCACCGCTCAAGCTTCATTAACAACTAGTTGGCTCAAAACAACGAGTTTAATGCTCTGCTCACCGCTCAAGCTCTATCAACAATGCATTGGCTCCAAATAACGAGTTCAACGCTTCACTTTCCGCTCAAGCTCCATCAGGCAACACATTGGCTCCAAACAACGAATTTTAATACCTTGCTCTTCGCTTAAACTCCATCAACAACTTGTTGGCTCCAAACCACGAGTTCAACACTCTGCTTTCTGCACGAGCTCCATCAACAACTTGTTAGCTCCAAGCAACGAGTTCAGTGCTTCACTTATCGCTCGAGCTCTTCCAACAACCCCTCATCTTAGGCTCGGCATCCAACATCGGCCTAGAATTGTCTCTAAAAACTCATTGGGCCCAAACAACGAGTTCAACGTCCAACTCCGTCTAAAGTTCCCTCTCCAAACTGTTAGTTTTTTAGGGTAATCTCATATTAAATACACAGCGGAAAAATTATAAAAAAATATCGAAACCTAGTCATGAATTCATGCAAAAACCATAAATCGTGTTTAGAAGTTATACATTAAAGATGGGTCTATTGTCTCCACAGTATGCCGATCACAGCACTGCAATATTGCGGTGCCTCTGCGGTATTCACACGAACGGACCAAATCAAGTTTTTCCTCACGCCGCGGTGCTAGCTGCCAGAAGGGGATTTTCCTCATGATCTCTCTCTCACACACAATTTCTATTACAGCTAGGATTTTTCTTCTGCATTTTTTTCCACATAAATATATCATATAAATAGATGGGTGAGGTGGTTGGGCTCACAATCTAACCTGGGTTAGGTTCGTGTGTGGGCCTTCCAACTTTAGATGGCCCATTTAATTTAATTAATTACACAATCATGTTAGGAGTCCAAGTCTTTCTAGGATTCCTAATTAAATTCATCTCATGAATTTAAATCTAATTTTGATCTATTCTAAGTGTGTGATCCTGTAGGTTCCCATTACGCTGACAGTCATACTAAAACCTTATTTGAGTATTACAAACAGTGAGTGATATCTAGAAATACATCACTGCTACTCAAGTAACAGAAATGTTAGTGATTTGACATAACGTATCTGTGACCAATGTTACCATGTAGTCTAGTCCCTTTGTCCAGATATCTTAATTGACCACAAGGCATAGAGCGTGTCACCCTTGTATAGTTCAATGTTTGGTTTCTTGATGTCCGAGTAGACTTACTAATACAAATAAAATCAATATCTCATATTGACTCATTTGAGCACGGCCAGGCATTTTGCAGTCTCACTCAATTAAGGAGCTCGTAGATATCGCTCATGTTATGTAAGAGAGACAAATTCTATCTAAGTCACTCACATTTCTCTGCATGATTTGTAGTATATCCAATAGCCGAATTTATCATCACATTATTATAGACAACGTTTGACGACATTAAAATATATAACTTCTCATGTAGGGAACCATAACGAATTCACGTCAAAGGACTATGTACACCATGGTCACTGTGAGAACCACTTATGATACTCATGTAATGATCTATGCAACGTTCTTATGGTGGGTCAGTCCAGTACATCATTACTCTAATATGTACCCATGTGAAGACTTGAAATCTTATATCCATGACCTATGAAAAATGGTCATTATTCTACGCACATACTAGTCTCTATGTATTATTGTTGTCATAATTAAAAATAATGTTTGACTAGGGACAATTAATAACAGTGTTCTGATTTCAACCAATAGGATCTCACAATTAAGTCATGCACTTGATATCTCATGGTATTGAACCTACTATTCTGAGGACTTTATTATGTTCATTTAATCACAATAAAAAACATAATAATTGAAATACCTCATATATGAAATAAATGTCAAGATACAATGTAAACTAGTAATTTCAATATACAACTTACCTCTAGGGCATACACCAACACAAACTTGTAGGGCACAAACGGTAAGTCAAACATATCGCTCCATCACAGAGTTTTTTCCAAACTTGTCGGGAACAAATGGCAAGCTCTGCAACCAACTCCGTCTCAGAGTTGCCTCTACAAACTTGCTGAGCACAAACAACAAGTTAAAACGTAAAACTCCGTTAAAGAGTTATTTATCAGCTTGTCGGGTGCAAACGGTAAGTTCAACATTCACTCCATCTCAGAGTTATCTCCACGAACTTGCTGGATGCAAACGGCAAGTTCAAACCTCCAACTCCATCACAGAGTTCTCTATTAACTTACCAGGATAAAATGGCAAGTTCTACCTCAGCCCTAACAAAGAGTTGCATCTATAAACTCGTTGGGAACAAACAACAAGTTCAAATGTTTAACTTTGTCTAAGAGTTGTCTTTCCAAACTTGTCAAGATCAAACGACAAGCTTTTCCTCAACATAAACAAAGAGTTGCCTCTATAAACTTGTTGGGAACAAACAACTAGTTCAACGGTTCAACCCTATCTAAGAGTTGTCTCTTCAAACTTACTAGGATCAAATGGTAAGCTCAACATCAACTCCGTCTGATAGTTACCACTCCATGAACTTACTGGGCACAAACAACAAGTTCAAATCACCAACTCCATCTCAGATTTGTCCTCAAACATGTTGGAATCAATCGGCAAGCTAAAATGCAGCAGCCAAGCTTCAGCTTTGACAACCCTAGCTCCAAAGCTTTAACTAAAACACAAGCTGCGCTAAACTTCGAGATTCAATCTCACATCAACTCCAAAACGCAAGAAATGTAGTATTAAAAATTCAAAAGCATAGGTGTTCAACGAAATATACAACCAAGTGTGATCCAAAACACACTTCAAAAGTCTAAAAAACTTCTAAAAACTCTAACAAAGAGGTGATCAATTTTCGAGAGCAAACAAGAGGGATTAGCAGCAAGATTCGAAGAAATTTTTGGGAGATGGACTTATTTCATAAAATGGGGTTCGGGTAGCGGGTCTGCAGGTACCAAACCCAACCCTAACAGCCTGCTCCAAAACCCTAAAACTCTAAAAATCCTAAGCGGGTATGGATTTCAACCCGAAAACTTGAACCAAAAACTTAATCTTCTCCAAAAACCCTCTTTCTCAAAACAGAGCTCGACCACGCTCACTTCCTCGTCACTCAACTCCGCCCCTCTGACTCTGAGCTTCCACTTTATCAAGAGCTCCGCCAAGTCCCTCGTCACCAAAAAAACTCATAGCCCCGGCTATGATGTGAACGCCATAGCTCGACAAAATGTTTATAGCTTGGCGAAGAGTGTTGCTTCATAGTTCTGCTCGACGAGAACAGAGAGCCTCATAGCTCGCAATGCCCATAGCTCGGTGGCAGTGAGAGCTCCATTGCTCGCCAACACCTGTAGCTCGCCAATGTCGTAGCTCGCCAATGCCATAGCTCGCCAACTCCTTCATAGCTCGACCATGATGCCTCTCCCATTGCTCGACAATGAGCTGAATAGATCTAAACGTCGAAAAAAAGAGGTAGGTCGGTGAAGTTCCATAGCAAGGCAGTCGATGAAGGAGATAGGACAATGAAGTTCATAGCTCTGCGAGGGTGCGAGGGTGATAGCTCAGCGAAATAGTTCGAGTCACCATAGGTCGGCAAGAAGGAGGCACCCGTAGCTCGACGACGAAGCAAGGCCATAGCTCAGCCAAGTTCAACCCCCATAGCTCGGCCACATTTTTGGCCGAGCTAGGGGGCGCTCGTAGTGTTTGCGAATCGTCAAATCTCCAAGAAGGTTGTGCGCGCTCGAGATGGACACACATGATTCATCCACATCTCCCCTTTTCTTCCCTAAATGCTCTGCTTAATTCACAGCCGCCAGATCTCTCCAAAATGAGTGCTAAGCACGAGATCGATGCACAAAAGCAAGCCATGCCATCGCCTTCACATCACCTCCGCCCAAACCCATCAGCAGGCGAGCTCCCCTTGATGTGCGCTTCCGATCGTGCCACGTCGTCATCCATCAAACCTTCTTCACATCAGTGTCATCACAGCAGTTGAATCCACTCAGCGGGCGAGCTAGGGATTGATCAACATTCCAGTTTGCTTTAAAATTCTTACAGGAGTTTGGTTTTTCATAATAAATCCCCTAAATTCATTTTCAATTCCAAAATTAATTTTAAAATCCAAAAAAAATTATTTAAATTTAAAATTTTGATTAAAATTTCCAGAATATAATTTAAAATTGTGTTTATTAATTATAAATTAGAAAAAGTGATTCTAATATTGAGAAAACTATTTTTAAAATACAGAAAAATTTAGAAAACCACAAAAAATATGAAAAAATAGGGAAAATATTCGCCGCCTTCGGAAGCCTCTGATCAGTTTCAGGTATCTCCAAGCACCCTGAAAGCTAAGACAGTATTCCAGAATCCAAATATAAAGCGAACTACTACCTGGAAACCTAGAAAATATTCTTCCGGAAGTGGGGGGCTTATGATAATGGTAAAAATCGCAGCAAATCAGGGCCGTACGATTCTAGCACAGATCTCAAAGCTTCTACAGGCAGATTAATCATAACGAGCCTCTTTAATAGGTCCGAACCTTCTCCAAACTCCTCTACAATACATGGGCATCTTTCAAGCCCATAAAAAGTGATAGATTAGGTCCACTAAGAGAGACCTAGTCCATGAAGGTTGTTAGTCAAATCTCTTATCCCCAAAAAAGAGAGCTTATCTCTTGAGGGGGAGATTCGAATAGGAGATAAGAAATTCATAGTTGATCTAATGGATTCATATCAATCTCCTTTACTGTTTCTCAGGCCTATAAATATCCTCCCCCCTCTTCAGTCAGAAGGTAATCAACTGTTTCTCTCTCAAACTCTTTTTCTCTCTTTGATTATGACTTAAGCGTTGGAGGGTCTGTCGCCGGGGCCAACCCCCGGTGTTTTAAGCTTTTTGCAGGTCCATCGGTTGCGTCAACAACTATCAGATCCAGATCATGATGTTCAATAAACGATCCAGATTCAATCTCAGGAGCTCTAACCGCATTTCACGGCAAAGATCTAATGTCAGGTTTTTAGTAGTTTTCATCAATTATTAACTCACTATCTATTTGCTCCCACACCAAAATAAGCAGCAACACACACACACACACACACACACACACACACACACACACACACACACACACACACACACACATATATATATATATACTATTACATCAAAAAAATAGAAACCATACACAGTGTATCTAAGTTACCTCATTTCCGGCCATTGGATAACATCGAACGACTATGATTAATAGTATTGTAAAGAAGCATGATGGTTTTTAAATATTTTAGTATTATATAGAGCAAAAAAGTTTTTTCTCTTACCTAAGAACACATTAAAATAAGATATTTACAAAGGTGATCATTTGATCTAAAATAGACTTGAGATGATTTCTTAATTAAATATGAAATCTTGTGGTGGTTTCATGACTTTTGCCCTAAAAATACTAATAAAATAAACGTTAGAAAAAGGAAAATTGTGTTGGGATACCTATTTGAAACTCAATTTTCGGTATATATTAAAAAACTATGGTAAATTCTAGAAAGAACCCTCATAGTTATGTTTGCTCTTATATCTTCCTAATCTCTAATATTATAATGGGAGAAGACCTTAGTGTCATTTGTAAATCTACCAACCCGTGCAACGCACGTACAACCAAAATCCCCAATATAAACCTATCAAACACAAACTATCTGTACAAATTAATTTTCCTTTCTCTATAACCCAAAACCCAAACGGTTCATCTCCCCCCCTCTCTCTCTCTCAAATCCCCGACTGTTCCTTTTAGCTCTCTCTCTCCCGAACCATCGACCCCACTGCACTGCAGCGCCGTCGTTACGCCATCATTCCACCGCACCGTCCCTCCACTGCGCTATTGTACCTCCTAACCCCAAACCGTCGATCTCTCCGTCTCCGATCTCTCCTCTCCTAAACCCTAAGGTCCTCTCTCTCTCTCTCCCTCTCTTTCCCCATTTCTAAAAGTTTCTACATCTTTGTTTTTTGATTTTTTTAATAAAAGTTTGATATATATTTTTTTTAATTGGAGAGTTTAAGATAAGTTGTTGTTTTTATCTATTAACCGCAGAAAGTTTTGATTTTGATGCATTTCGTATGATAAAAATTTCACATTTCTATGATTTCTGTAATGTATTGTAGCGTGATCCGAAACAATGAAGCATTCTTGGGGATAATTACTTGGAATTAAGATGTTAGTCTTAATTTTTTAACATTTTTGTGATTTTTTTTGTTTTTGGTGTATGGGTAGGTTTACATTACTATGGTTTTATGAATGGGGTTGCCTCCGAGAGCAAGGACTACCCTAGATGCTTTGAAGGTGTTTGGATTTGACCAAAAGAGAGATAAGAACAAGTGTATAACAACAACTATGAGCTTATCGAAGAGAATGAGTTTCAACTTCTTATCGAAAAAGTTACTCGAAGAAGTATGTTGGAAAAGTTTGAATTTTTCCGATAAAATAATGATTGTTTTTTAGATATGATTTTTTATTAAAACTTTTAGATGATACAGTGTTCTTTATTTGAGAAAGTTTTGGATTTTTAGTTGTTTATGTTTATGTTTTTTCGGGTTATTAGATGAAATTGTTGGTTTAAGTGTGTTGTCTATTTTAGGAGAATGTGGTGATGGAAAAATTGATGTTTGTTTGTTTTCATATGTTTCAGGTTTTTAAATTGAGTAAGGGGGAATCGTTGTGCATGGGGGAGAAGTCGGGGAACGAGGAATCGGTAGAGGTATGTTGGAAAGTTTGGATTTTATAGAGGAAATAGTGATTATTTTTTTAATACGGTTGTTGATTAAGAAAGTTTGAATTTTAAGATGAAATGATTATTTTTAGTTGAGATAGTTGAAGTTTTTAGCTGTTAATTGTTAGGGTGTGCATCACACGCGTGCATATAACTAGTGTTATTAATCTCCAACATTTCTTCGTTTGCAGCAATGCCATATAGTTACTTGTAGAGCTGCAAACGAACCGAGCTACTCACGAGCTACTCGGCTCGACCTCGGTCGATAGCTTAACGAGCCGAGCTCGAGCTTGGACTTTTTGTAATTATTAGGCTAAGCTCGCGAGTTACTCGGCTCAAAAATTGAGCTTGTTTGCTTAACGAGCCGAGTTCGAGCCTCAAAATACTCGGCTCGACTCGGCTCGTTTGCAGCCCTAGTAACTTGAAAGAACACTTGGACTTCGTAGACCACGACAAGATTGAGTGCACGAGTACTCTAGTTGAAGGAGGCCCACTAGGGAAGCGGTATGAGTCAGCCTCTACCAACTTGAAGTTCCAGCCCTTATTATTGAAGTATTGGCTACACAGAAGACTGTTACGGGAGTATCGGTTGAAAACGACGATGCTAAGGCCAAGGAGGTTGTGACCGGCCATCTCAACACTGCAGAAGCCTACCTCCTTGCTAACCCTGCGGTTTATGCTTAAGAGTTTGTTGCATTATGGATGTGAGTTGAGTGTAATAATAGAAGGAAAATTTTAGGCCATTGATTTTCAATTGGTATTGACATTTTCACAAGGTTATAAATTAATTATCAAATAAAAATGTTCCACAGCTACAAATTGAAGTCGTCTAGTTGTGATTGTATGACTGCATGTTCCACTATTATATAGTTAGAGAAAGATTGGCTTAAGATGATTTCATCAGTGTTCTACAGTGTTCGATGGTCAGTTCAAACTTCTCAACTCAAGAGGAGTCGAAAATTTGAAGTTGTTTGAAAATTAACCCACACGATTTTGAGTAACATATGCATTTTCCGAAGCCAATTTAATATGCAATTACCAAAAATGCAGAAAACCTTTAACATATCTTACATTATTGGGGACGCTAGATATCGATGATTTTGATGTGGAAGTGGAAAGCAGAGCCTTTTTTTTCCTTCTTCGTTAACTAGAATCATGTATATTTACTTAAAAAAGAACGGAACAATGATTATGTATAAGAATTAAAATCAATGGGGGTTCTTTTTTAACTTCGATCACTCTCAATGTCAATACATAGCCCCTTCTGTTTCTCATGTCTCCAAAATATTTCAAACTAATACAAGATTCGGAACCTCTACAACAATCATTTGACTGCGGGAATCCATCTCCGTCAGACTCGTCATCCATGCTTTAACAAAGCATGGGGAATGCAAGTTATCCACCCGGCCTCCAGTATAAATAAATTTACCCCAAAAAAAATTACAACCAATTTCACTCAAATTTTCTACATGTTAAACTAAGTTGTCGTCTTTCTTTGCATGGTGTTTAACGCCTACCACGACCCCCCCTTTTCTTCTTACCATTTGGACTAGAGAAATCAAACCCAGGGAAGAACGGCACTGTCGTTTTTGCGAGCCAATCATTTTGATCGGTTGACATGAACTTGGTAACCGTGTAGGAACCTACTTCAGGCGTGCCATCAAGCATCTTTACTCCTGGCCAGTTCACCCTCTTGGTCTTGTCAGCCCCCGGCCCAAAGTTATCAATCTCTGCGTAGTGACATGTGTCGATGTTTGTTGGTTTGTTATCGACCATCCATGGCATGAATCCATCAGGATGGATAAAGGCGTCGATCTGGGAGCTGACAATGATGGTTCTTGAGAATGCCTTCCAAGGTCTAGCAAGGTAGGTGCGGAAATTTTGGGCGACGGGAGCCAATGCAGGATCTGGAAGGATGGAACATTTGTGGAAGACAATTCCTGTGTCCTCACGTTCATCCTTACGACCGTGAGCTGTTATGATGTTCTGTTGGTTGTCCATCGGCTTGCGGACAAGCATAGTGCAGTTTTGGAAGTAGGATTTGCCGTCACCAAAGATGAAGTCGACGGTGCCAGAGATGGTGCAGTCGCGGAAGAAGTGGCGTTTGGCGACAGCATAGAGAGTGTCCTGGTACCCGTCAAAGTGGCAGTTGTAGAACACTGATTTGTCAGACTGGATGCGGACTGCCACGGCCTGGTGCCCTTGAGGACCGGCTGAGTTTTCGAAGCCCATATCCTTGGCTATGAAATTGTCACCGATGACGGCTACATTGCATACACAGAGAGAGAAAAGAAATCGAATGTGATGTGATGTAATGGTTAAGAAAATATATAGCTATGTATTTCCTTAAAGTGCCTCAGCAGTCAGCATTGTACGAGTCGATGCATGCTTACCGATGGTTGCAGTTTTGAAAGTGTTGATATTGTCCAGCATTACACTAAGGTGTCCAGTGATTTTGGTCGCTGTGGGCCCATCCCCGACCATCACCAAATTCGTCAAGCTCCTATCCACCACCACCATCTCATTGTAAACCCCAGCCTTTACATGCATCACCACGTAGTCCGCGCTCTTCTTGGGCATTGCGTTCAGTCCCTCCGCAATGGTCATGTATTGCCCACTCCCGTCCTGTGCCACAGTCACTATCGGCTTCAACTCCCATGGTGCCTGTTGCTGAAGCAGGCTCCTCTTCTGTGTCGTCCCCAATATCCATGATGGAAACTCGTCAGCCTTACTCATCAAACGCCTGCCACCACGCCCACCATCCATAATCGAGGGAACCTTGAATTCCTGAATGATGGTAGCAACTTGGTCTAAGATCTTAAGAAGATTGCTGGTCAGCTCCATGGAGGTATTCAATGCCTTACGCATGGACTCTGCTGTCTCACCACTTGCATTCGCAAAACTGTCGAGGCACATCTCTTGGTACGTCACCCCAGCGCTAGTCCATGTCTTTAGGTCATCGTACACTTTGTCCAATTGGGTCAGCTCGTAATTGTCCACCTTGGTAGAATTTAAATAAAAAAATATAAGTTGCACATATATAGTCAGTCTATTTCGGTACAGGTTTTTTACAACTTGGAATGCACGTGAAAGAAAAGATTCTTTTTTTATTTATTTTAATTATTGTTTTAATTCTAGTTATAACAGTTGAAACGTACCCTATCCAAACACGTATGAAGGTCATCCTTTGCATAGTCGACGAGCTCACCACATGTTTTAAGATCGGACGAGGTCCGAGGGTCCTTGGCCGCCGCATCAAGGAGAGTTGAGTGCTTGAATGCGGCTTCAAGGTTGTTGAAAGCGGCGGTTATGGATGACTTGAGGAGGGACTTGAGGTCGGTTGAATTGCCAGCCACCTTGGTGAGTTCAACCTCGCATGTCTGTGCATAAGTGGTTGGGCTGCAGAAGGACTGAATGGCCTTTATGGATGCTGGGGTGGGCTTCGGTTGATCAACCTCCGCAGCTGCATTATCATTGTCATTTCTGGTGGTGATGACAGCAATGGCACAAGCAACGACCGCAGCGACCAGGAGGAAAGAACCCCCAACAATTGTAATCTTCTTCTTCTTCTTATCACCCATTATAATTAATCAGTTATAAACAAGGAGGGGAAAAGGGGGAAATTAAGAACAAGAAGAAATTGATGTTTGATTGAGAGGATTAACGAATCCTCCCAATCGAGCAAAAAAGTATGCTCTTGTTGCCCAGGAGACGATTAATAGGTGAAGGACCCGTTGAGTGGATGGGAGATGAACAAGGGGGAGGGCTTGATTTATATAAAGGCCAGGAAACAACAAAATTAGAGGTAGTTAGTTGGTTGGTTGAGAAATTGATGCGAAGGCTAGGGATAGACAAGACGGAGGGTACAAGGAGAAAAAAGATATTTTATATTTTTTTTAATTTATTTTGAAAAAAAAAGAATAGATAAAATTCAGAATTTACGTACGTGATGGAGAATTTTGTAGCTTAACTTATCATATTAGCTATGTGGTTTTAGCCGAAAGTGGTGTTGTGACCGCTATTTTTTTTGTACAATATCAAGTACTAGAGTAAAACCTAGTATTCATAGTACTGGCCTTTGGTGCATGATCCGAATCAACTCTACCTAGTTTAAAATTCTTTTAAATGTGGCTTCGTAAAAATAAAATTTGAAAATAAAAAAAAGAAAGACTATGATAAGTTAGACCATATGAAAAAGTGGAGGCCGCTTGTCTTTTTTATTGGACGTTTTGTTTTTTTTTTTTGTTTTTGTTTTTGTATTTTTTTTTTTGTTTTTTTTTTGTTTTTTTTTCTTAATAATAAAAGTAGCAAATCTATGCCATTTCAATGCCAAAAAACAAAGAGATACCAAAATTGAATTTTTTTTTCTAGGAAAATTATTAGTTTATTAACTTTTCGATCTAAGAGTTTGGGCATCAACTCTTCATTTTTATGAACTCCTACGAAGAGATTCTTCAAGTGAGAGTATGATAAGTTAAGCTATCAGAGATCTTACATACTTATAAAATGAGAAGGCTAGGGATATTTTATTTTATCTGTGTAGTAGCCATATCGTGTCGCACATTTTGGACACCTAAATTCAACACAATACTTATATTTTATATAGTTTTTTAAAATCTTGTACATGTCAGTGTCTCGTGTCCAAAGCCGGCCCTCACCTTGAGGCCGGTGAGGCGACCGCCTCAGGCCCCTTGTTTTTTTGTAATTTTAGCGGTCTTCAAATTTGTATTTTTCTTGTAAATATAGGGACATATTTTGCACATACAAAATTTATATTGTTATTTGGGGCTCCAAAAATAATTATTTGGCCCTCTCACCTCGGGCCTCCGGGAACCCAGGGCTGACCCTGCTCGTGTCCCTATCCGTACAACATAGCCCACCAGGCATGACTTGCAAGGCGGTCATTTCTCAACCTCCTCCAAGAAATTAAACCGTTCAGGTTGGGTTTCATAAACCTCTTTCAACAATATCGATTCCTTCCTTCCCTCCCACATTATTGGGTACAATAGATCAAAAACTATAGAAATAGGTGATAAAAAGAAGATATCTATTATTGGAGGTTTTACCGTTCTACTGGTCGCTGTCATGATTATCAACCACAAATCTAACAACGGAAATGCCGACGGCAGCAGCATGTCGACCCTGTCAAGGCCATCAAGAACTTCTGCCAACCGAGTACAAAGAGACCTGAGAGGATACACTGCTAAACTTGCTAGTGACAAAACCCACATCAAGTCCCTTGTGTTAGGTTCTGTCCGCCCTATTGTTGAGCACCTCAAGGAGGCAGTGAGCCACTCGGCTGTCCTTCTCAAGGCTGAAAGGACCCACAAGCTGCTGTAGTCCTTAAAGCTTGTTCCGTATATTTTTGACTATGCTATGCAGGCAACTTAAATGATGCATACATATATGGAGAAGATATGTCCAAATTGTTGCTGCTTATTTTGGTGTGGGAGCAAATAGATAGTGAGTTAATAATTGATGGAAACTACTTAAAATCTGACCTTTAACCTTGGCCGTTAAATGCGGTTAGAGCTCCTGAGGTTGAATCTGGATCGTTGATTGATCATCGTGATCTGAATCCGACGGTTGCTGATGCGGCTGATGGACCTGCAAAAAGCCTGAAACACCGGGGGTGGACCCGGCGACTGCTCTCCGACGCTCAAGTCAGAACCAGAAAGAAAAAGAGAGTATGAGAGAGAAACTGGTAAATTTTTTATTACCTTCTTACTGAAGAGGAGGGGGGGGGGCATTCATAGGCCTGAGAGACATATCAAGAGATTGATTTGTATCCATTGGATCGATTTGAATTCCTTATCTCTTTTATGTCTCTCCCCCTCAAGAGATAAGATCTTCTTGTTAGGGGATAAGAGAGTTAACTCCTAACCTTTATGGACTGGGTGTCTCTCCTAGTGAGCCTAGTCTATCACTTTTTATGGGCTTGAGAAAAGCTCATGTCTTGGAGAAGATCCTGGCCTGTTAAAGAGGCCTGTTATGATTAATCTGTCTGTAGAAGCTTTGAGATCTGTGCAGAAATTGTACGACCCTGATTTGCTGCGATTTTTACCGTCATCATCAGCCCCCACTCCTGGAAGACATTTTTTCTTGGATTTCGGGGAGTTGTACGTCTTATTATTTGACTTTGGAGTACAATCTTAGCAGTCAGGGTGTTCGGAGATATCTGAAACTGATCAGTGGCTTCGGAAGGCAGTGAATATTTTTCTGGACTTTTCCATATTTTTTCAGATTTTTTTGATTTTTTTCTAGAATTTTCTGGAATTTTTCCCAATTTTAAAATCACTTTTTCAAATTCTATAATTAATAAATCCAATTTTAATTATTTTTTGGAAACTTTTAATGAATTTTCCAAATTTAAAATAATTATTTTTGGATTTTTAGTTAATTTTTCAAATTTTAAATGATTTTTTGGGACTTTTAATAAATAATCAAACCTGTGCACTTTTTGACGATATCTGGATCGCTCATCAGGTGATGGCTCGCGCGCTGAGGAGATTGGACGACTGTGATTCATCTGCTGTGATTTCGATGATGTGGCACAAATTTTGGCACGATCAGAAGCATTGATCGGATGTTGGCTCACCTGCTGATGCACTTGGGCGGCTTTGATCTGATAGCTGTGATCATTGGTGACGTGGCACAATCTGGAGCATTCATCAGTGCTCGGCTCGCTCGCTGAATGAGATCAGACGGCGCCGAGGAGGGCGCGGAGTTTTGGAGAAGACGACTGGCGACGTGGCTCGATCTCGTGCGTCCATTACACTTGAGCTCGAATTATGGAGGGATCCAAGGGTCAGGAATTGCTGCGGGAACCCCTTAGCTCGGACGACCATTAGCCGAGCTATGGCCAATTTTTTGAATGTCGAGGGCTTCGCCGAGGTATGGAGAGCGTATGTATTTGCAGAGCTATGTGCTCTTGTCCTCGTTGAGCCATGAGAACATCGAATTGTCTCTTCCTCGACTTGTCCCCCTCACCGAGCTATGAAGGTTTGTTGTCACCTCGTCGAGCTATCAGCACTGCACTATCATCGAGCTATGACATTTTGAGTCTCGTTGAGCTTCAGAGCTATCGAAGATACTCGATTTTGGGGATGAGCTATGTTTCTTCGTCGAGCTACAGAGCTTTGGGGCGAGCTATGAGAGCAGAGCTTTGGGTCTCGGCGAGCTGTTGTTCTTTATCGAGCTACGAAGGCACGATCTTCGCCGACCTATGGTTTTTCGAATTTCTTACCGACCTATCCCTTCACCGAGCTACGAAGTCGCCAAGCTATGGGGGTGGCTAGTTTGCCGAGTTACGGAGATGGTGCCACCGAGCTACGAGGCATTTTCTGTCGAGCTATGGAAGTTGAGCTTCACCGAGCTATGGTTGTTGAGTCTCGCCGAGCTATGGACTCAGTTTTTAAGGGAACTCGCCGAGTCATGGAGATGGAAACCAGAGGTGGTTGGGGAAATTTTTGACCGAGAGTTTTGGTAGAGTCTTGACGAAGCGAGAGCTCGTGGTCTTGGAGTTGCGAAGGAGGAGCTTTGAAGGAGAAGAGAACGGGCCTAAGTTTTAGGCACTCAGATTTTTTGAAGGAGAAGAAGAAATGGGAGCGGAGGAGGGTTTCGAGTTTGGATCCATACCCACACCTGTTTGTTTTGCACTCTTAGCTGTTTACAAGTTTTATTTATGAGCTTGAACCCGTCCCGAACCCGTTTCCTCTTCTATCAAATCCGCAAGTATTTTTGGGCAATTTTTTGAAGTTTTTTGGACTTAGATTTGCATATAATTTTTTTTATATATATATATTTTGTATATATACAATATGTATATATATAATTGTTTATATGTGTATACCAAGCTTTTTTACTTCATAACTTTTGATTGGTTGATCTTGTACATATAAATCTATCCTTGGAGAGCTGTTGCAGACTTGCTGTTTGATCCCAGCAAGTTTGTTCAGCCGATCCTGGGACGGAGTTTAACGTTTGAACCCGGCACGTTTGTGAAGGTGACTCCGTGATGGAGTTGTGCATAGGGCTTTCCGTTTGTGCTCAGCAAGTTTGTAGAAACAACTTTTTAACTAAGTTGATGTAGAGCTTGCTGTTTGGAGAGATAACTCTTTGACTGAGTTAATATAGAGCTTGTTGTTTGATCCCAGCAAGTTTGGAGAGAACTCTGTGACAGAGTTGATTTAGAAACTGTCGTTTGGTCTCGGCGAGTTTGTAGAGGCAACTCGTAGTGCAGCTGAGTTTGAACTTGCTGTTTGATCCCAGCAAGTTTATAGAGGTTACTCATTGTTCGAGTTGATTTAAAAGCTGTCGTTTGATCCCAGCAAATTTGTAGAGGCAACTCATAGTGGAGTTGGTGTAGAAAATGCCATTTGATCTCGGCGAGTTAGAGACAACTCTTAGATAGAATTGGTGCAGAGACTGCCGTTTGACATCGACGAATTTGGAGAGGGAACACATAGTGGGGTTGGTGTAGAAACTACCGTTTGATCCCGGTGAGTTTAGAGACTACTCTGAGATAAAGTTTAATGTAGAGACTGTCGTTATTGGGTACTAGTATTATACACGTTGTTACCGCTGATTTCGGTGTGGGGGTAAACAGATGAATTTGTGGATTCGCGAGAAACCTGAATAGCAGATCCGAACCTGTTCGCCGGAGTTGGGCCGCTGACTCCCGCCGAATACCTGCAAGGAAAGTGCGAGACACCGGGTTTGATCCCGGCGACGCACCCTCCGACGCTCTTGTCAGTAACCAGTGATATGATTAAGAAAGAGCTTTTTATTGAAAAGTATTGATTAACCTGTAACAGTGGTAGGTGGGGGGTATTTATAGTCGCCGTTGGGATCAGATTAGGAATGTGATCCTGTGATCTGATAAGGCATAAAATCCTCGTAATCAGATTAGGAATGTAATCCCTTAATTCCCGGTGAGAGCAAATCAGGCCTGTTGATTTGGTCAAATCAGTAATCCTGATTTTCCTCTTGCTGATCTGGGTTTGTCTTGGGTCGGGACCCGTACCCAGTTGGAGTGGATCCGTTCGCGGGTTATTGGATCTGTGAGAAGGAGACCCAGTACCCGCTTCGGACCCGCTAGTAAGTGAAATTACCGTTTTACCCCTGAGCTTTAAGATTCGCGTCCGATGTGAACGGTCCCGATTTAATCCTATTTTTAGCCATATCACGAGCCCCCCACTCCTAAAGACTGGGTGTAATCAGCCTTTGAGGAGTAGTTTAACTGTTCTAATGGCGTACGGGATTTTATCGGTGTTCTTAAGGGAGCTTGGAATCTTGCTCGGGGTGTAACAGTGTTATTATGGGCTTGTAAAATGCCCAAAAATATTCTCAGAATTTTCTGGATTTTTGGTGATTTTTCCTGATTTTTCTGAATTTTTTTCTCATTTTTTTGAATTTTTTATTCATTTTCCGAATTAAATAATTAATTATCGAAAATAATAAATAATTATTCTAATTAAATAATTATATTTTTCAGAATGTAAAATAATTTTTCTGAATTTATAATTATTTTTAGAATTTTTATTTAATTTTTTCCGATTTTTTAAATATTTTTTCGGATTTTTTAAATAAAAAAAACAATTAAATAAATAAATTAATTAAATTAAATAATACCTGACACGTGGCGCGTTCTGCGCCGTCGGATCCTGGCACGAATCTCGAGGAGGCGCAGTTTTCGAAAAAATGTTATCTTGTCGTTTAGCGCGCGTGGCGCGATCTGGATCGTCCATCACCGGAAGCGCGAATTTCCAGAAGATCCAACGGTCGTTGTCGTTCGGCTGGATTTTTTCTCCATTTGCAGGATCGGGAAGGGACTTGTTCGGCAGCCGACCGATCCACTTCGCGCAGCTCGGATCTGATCCATCTCGATCTGCCACGTGGCGGCCACGTGGCATTTTTTTTTTTTTTTCTTTCTTTCTTTTCCCGCTCGTCCCTGCTCTTCTTCTTCTTTCTCTTCTTCGTCTTTCACTTCCACCCATCGATGCCTCCGACCTAGCTCCGCCCTCGACCCCGATCGTGAGTGCCACTGGAGCTTGGCGAGCTCGGCGAGGAGGGTGACTGAGCTTGGGGGTTCGTCGAGGGAGTCGAGCTCGGCGGTGGTGACGGAGGATGTAGTGCTCGATTCGATGGGTTCGGCGAGGAGCGCGCTCGGAACTCGGAGTTCCGGAGTGTGGGCTCGGCGTGGCGAGAAGGAGGGCTCGGAGAAGGGTTGGGTTCTCTTCTTGGGCTTCGACGAAGTGGAGGTTGACGACGGGTGAGCTGCTCGGAGCGGCGCTGCGTTTGGAGTTTGGTTCGGCTCTCCGACGGCGAGCGAGGCGAGAGTGAGGGCTCGAAGGAGGTCGTCGGAGGTGGAACTAGGCAGCGGAGCTCGGGGCTTCGAGCTTCGGAGTTATGGCGAGGTCGAGCTCGTGTGAAGTGGAATTCAGAGCTGAGCTCGCCGGAGGAGAAGGTCGACGCTGTGGAGCTGGAGCGGAGCGTGACGGAGCTCGGAGGCGAGGGTTTTGACAGAGGAGCTTGGTGACGAACGGAGATCGTGAAAGAGACCTCGTGGAGAACTCGGAGGGCGGCGAGCTCGTCGATGGAGCTGTGTCCGAGCTCGGTGAGGGGAGTTCGGGAACTTTGACGGAGTGGGAGCTCGGCATGGCGAACGACCTCGTCGAGCGGAGTGGGGCTAGCCGTTGACGGAGGTGCTCGGCATTGGAGACGGAGCTCGGCATGGAGATGGAGCTCGGCATGTTGTGGGTTTGGAAGCGAGGTCGGGATGGAGAGCTCGACGCCGGAGTTAGACGACGGAGGGGGTGAGTTCGTCGTTGAAGATAGTTCTCGGCCGTGGAGGGTAGAGCTTGAAGACGAACTGTTGTTTTATTTGGTTTTTTACTTTGCTTTGGCGCCAGGATGTATGGGAGAAGAAAGGTGATGTGGCGGAGGCGGGTTCGGGTTTGACCTTAACGGGTCCGAACCCGGCCACTTGCACCCTTTTTTTTTTTTTTTTTTTTTTGGGCGCCTTGTTCGGTGAATCCGAGCACGGATTTTGAGGCAAATTTTTGGCCATTTTGCAGCTCGGTAGGGCAGTAGCTCGGATTGGAGATCCGAATTATGTGGCTTGATCTGGGCCGTTGGATGGTGGCACGAATCTCGAGACAGGCTCAGCTACCAAGAAAACACTATCTTGTCGTTTAGCGACGCTGGCAAGATCTGGGCCGTTGGATGATGGCACGAATCTCGAGACGGCTCAGTTCCCAAGAAAACGTTATCTTGTCGTTTAGCGACGCTGGTAAGATCTGGGCCGTTGGATGATGGCACGAATCTCGAGACAGCTCAGTTCCCAAGAAAACGCTATCTTGTCGTTTAGCGTCGCTGGCAAGATCTGGGCCGTCTGATCGAGATCTTACACGAATGTTGAGGAGAAAGTGTGTTTTCTCCGTTTACCAGATCGGGAAGGCACTTGCTCGGCAGCCGACCGGACTCTTTGATGTTGGGGCTCGGATGGGAAGAGCTCGGCTCTGGAAGAGCTCAGATGGGAGTGGCTCGGCTCGGCTCGTGCGAGTGGCTCGGATGGGAAGAGCTTGGATGGGAAGAGCTCAGATGGGAGTGGCTCGGCTCGGCTCGTGCGAGTGGCTCGGCTCGGATTTCCGAGCTATTCGGCGCAGCTGCATTGAGGTCCACTTTCCCGGGGCTACGGTGGTCCGATCGGGGCGTGCGACCCCTCGTTTCGAAGCTAGTTCGAAGATCCACAACTTCTCTTCAGGAGTGGGATGAAGATTCACCCTCCTTCATGGTCAGAATAGCCCCGCAAGATGCTTGTCTTCATGAAGTTGATAAGTACTTTGGTCTTGGGGATTTTGGAAGAGGAGCTCCACTCCTAGGGGCGGAGAAGATGTGCTAGGAAGACCTTGTGCTTGGAAGACCCTTGGGCTAGGAAGACCCTTGTAAGGTGTGCTAGGAAGACCCCTGTGCTTGGAAGACCCTTGGGCTAGGAAGACCCTTGTAAGGTGTGCTAGGAAGACCCCTGTGCTTGGAAGACCCTTGGGCTAGGAAGACCCTTGGGGCGAAGAAGAGGCGCGAGTGGGTCGGATCGCTAGTCGCTCGGCTAGGAATGCTGAGTGACGTGGAGCGATCTGAGCCGCTGGATCTCAGCGCGGATCTCGAGGCGGGCACAGTTTCCAAGAAAATGCTATCTTGTCATTTAGCGACGCTGGCAAGATCTGGGCCGTTGGATGATGGCACGAATCTCGAGACGGCTCAGTTCCCAAGAAAACGCTATCTTGTCGTTTAGCGTCGCTGGCAAGATCTGGGCCGTCTGATCGAGATCTTACACGAATGTTGAGGAGAAAGTGTGTTTTCTCTGTTTACCAGATCGGGAAGGCACTTGCTCGGCAGCCGACCGGACTCTTTGATGTTGGGGCTCGGATGGGAAGAGCTCGGCTCTGGAAGAGAGCTATTTGTGAGACAAGTGTAAGGAGGGACCCTATGAGAGAGTTGTGCTCCAAACTTGCTGAGAAGAGGTCCACTTCGGGGGCGAGCGGAGGGAAGAGCTCGGCTCTGGAAGAGAGCTATTTGTGAGACAAGTGTAAGGAGGGACCCTATGAGAGAGTTGTGCTCCAAACTTGCTGAGAAGAGGTCCGCTTCGGGGGCGAGCGGAGGGGAGAGCTCGGATGGGAAGAGAGCCTTTTGTGAGATGAGTTTGAGGAGCAACTCTAGGGGAGGGCTGTAGCTCCGAACTCGTTGAGAAGAGGTCTGCTTCGGCGGCGAGCTGAGGGAAGAGCTCGGCTCTGGAAGACAGCCTTTTGTGAGATGAGTTTGAGGAGCAACTCTAGGGGAGGGCTGTAGCTCCGAACTCGTTGAGAAGAGGTCTGCTTCGGCGGCGAGCTGAGGGAAGAGCTCGGCTCTGGAAGACAGCCTTTTGTGAGATGAGTTTGAAGAGTGACTCTTGGAGAGAGTTTTGAGCTCCGAACTCGTCGAGAAGAGGTCTGCTTCGGCGGCGAGCTGAGGGAAGAGCTCGGCTCTGGAAGAGGGCCATATGTGAGACGAGTGTGAGGAGCAACTCTAGGGGAGAGCTGTAGCTCCGAACTCGCTGCTTATGTGAGGGAATCAACGGTTGTGGGAGCAATTCCGAATGGCGAACCACTTCTAACCCGCTGAAGAGCAGGTTATTCGAAGCAGAATCGAGCCAAGTGTTGGACTCCGAACCATCGGTAGAGGTAGTCAACGGTTGTGGGAGCAATTCCGAATGGCGAACCACTTCTAACCCGCCGAAGAGCAGGTTATTCGAAGCAGACTCGAGCCAAGTGTTGGACTCCGAACCATCGGTAGAGGTGTTCAACGGCTGTGGGAGCAGTTCCGAATGGCGAACCACTTCTAACCCGCTGAAGAGCAGGTTATTCGAAGCAGACTCGAGCCAAGTGTTGGACTCCGAACCATCGGTAGAGGTGTTCAACGGCTGTGGGAGCAGTTCCGAATGGCGAATCACTTCTAACCCGCTGAAGAGCAGGTTATTCGAAGCAGACTCGAGCCAAGTGTTGGACTCTGAACCATCGGTAGAGGTGGAGATGAAGCAAGAGCAACAATTTCCAATGAAAAATGTAAAGTTTTATTGAAATAAACTAAGTGGCTGCTTCAATATGGCGAGCCCTTATTACATGCTATCGGCCGGATTACAAGCATCGGCCTTATTGAAAATCAGGGTCCTACTTCTACAATAAGGTGAAGACCTCTTGGGAAGAGCCGGGAGGTTCTGAGTCGTAAAGCTCGGCGGGCCCTTCAGTTCGTTTGTTGGCTCCTCAGGGGGGAAGCTCGGCCCCCTCTTTCTGGACGAACTTGGTCAGGTGCCCCCGCTGTATGAGTTCTTCGATCTCCTCCTTCAGAGCCCGACAATCTTCTGTGTCGTGGCCGTGGTCCCTGTGAAAGCGGCACCACTTATGCTTGTCCCTCTTCTTGCCAGGTGTGTTCATTCTCGGGGGAGCGCGGAGGAGCCCTTCCTTGTCCACCTCCATAAGAACTTCTGATATATTGGCAACGAGGGGGGTGAACTTCTCAAACCGAGGAGTCGGGCGGCGCTGGCCATTGCCGTCCTTCTGAAGCATCTTAGCCTCTTCTTCTTCGGTCAACTTTCGCTTCGTCCCTGAGGTAGACCCCCCGAAGCTTGGAGGGTAGGCGGCCTCTTCGGCACGAATGTACTTGTCACACCTGAGAAGGAGGTCGGCAAAGTTCCGTGGAGGCTTCTTAGCAAGAGAGGAGCGGAGGCTGGAGTTGAAGACGTTGGATTGGAAGGCGGCTGTTGCGACGGATTGGTCGAGGGAGGCTATGGACCTGACCTCCGCAGTGAACCTCTTCACATAGTCTCTCAACTTCTCTCCTTTCTCCTGGCAGAGCTGGAGTAATGAGAGGCTAGTCTTCTCTGTGTGTCTACTACTCATGAAGTGGGTGATGAAGAGGGTCTCGAATTGCTCGAAGGAGAAGATGGAAGAGGGAGCAAGGCGGGAGTACCATTCCCTAGCCGACCTCCTCAGGGTGGCTGGGAAGGTCCTGCAAAGTAAGGCGTCCGAAGCCTGGTGGATGAGCATAAGGGTCTTGAAGCTTTCGATGTGGTCCACGGGGTCCGACTCCCCCGAGTAAGTTTCGAACTTCGGGGGTTCGAATCCCCTCGGGATGGGAGCCTCCATGATAGTTCGGGAGAAAGGGGGTCTGCTCGGACGGATGGTTCTGCTGTTCGACCCCTCCCCCTCGTCTATCCGGCCGATTCGCCTCTCCACCTCATGGAGACGGCGATATAGGGCCTCGTCCCTCCCGCGATAGTCGAACGAGCCTCTGGACTCGTCTTCGTAGGAGGGAGAGCCGGGGCTACGATGGTCGTCCCGAGAGCGGCGAGGGCTAAGTTCATGCTGCCGGCGGTTAGGAGCTGGAGGAGAAGAGGCGGACCTACGGCGAGGACTGGGAACCTGTTGGCGCGAAGGAACCCTTTGGGCCTCATTGTTGTTGGGTCGGAGGTTAAGAGCCTGCAACATCGTTGCTTGAAACTGCAGGAACTCGGCGCGAGTGAGGGGCGCCTCATTGTTCCTCGGCTGATGCCGACCGGTAGGAGAGTGGCGCCTCCTCCTGTAATGCCCGGGTGACTCTCTTCTTCCCCTTCGGACAGGAGACCTTCTATAATCTCGGTGGTGAGGGGACCGCTCACCCGGACGTTGTTGGCAGGAGGCTCCCTCTCGGGCCCGCTTCTCGTCCAGACGGTGGCGTAGGTCCTCTTCCATCTTCTGATTTTGGGGATTGTGAGAGGCCATGGAATCCGTAGAAGTGTTGTGTATGGAGACGCGGTCCTGATTGAGCGGTTGCTTCATACGAGAGCCCCCCGCACCGGCATTCTGAGGACCGGTGGGGACCCTGGGGGGTTGCTTATTCTGAAGAGGAGGCTGATCTTGTTGAAGAGGGTCCTCCACTTGAAGCGGGGGTTGTCCCTGCTGCGGAGCAGGCTGGATGGGGACTACCTCTTGCTGATCAGCGGGGTTGGGTCCACGGTTGGACCCCCTAGATCTGACCTTTCTGGGAGGCATGGCTGGAGAAGAGCCAGTCGACGAGGAAGGGGCGGAGGCTATTCGTATGGTTTTCCCACAGACGGCGCCAATCTGTTACCGCTGATTTCGGTGTGGGGGTAAACAGATGAATTTGTGGATTCGCGAGAAACCTGAATAGCAGATCCGAACCTGTTCGCCTGAGTTGGGCCGCTGACTCCCGCCGAATACCTGCAAGGAAAGTGCGAGACACCGGGTTTGATCCCGGCGACGCACCCTCCGACGCTCTTGTCAGTAACCAGTGATATGATTAAGAAAGAGCTTTTTATTGAAAAGTATTGATTAACCTGTAACAGTGGTAGGTGGGGGGTATTTATAGTCGCCGTTGGGATCAGATTAGGAATGTGATCCTGTGATCTGATAAGGCATAAAATCCTCGTAATCAGATTAGGAATGTAATCCCTTAATTCCCGGTGAGAGCAAATCAGGCCTGTTGATTTGGTCAAATCAGTAACCCTGATTTTCCTCTTGCTGATCTGGGTTTGTCTTGGGTCGGGACCCGTACCCAGTTGGAGTGGATCCGTTCGCGGGTTATTGGATCTGTGAGAAGGAGACCCAGTACCCGCTTCGGACCCGCTAGTAAGTGAAATTACCGTTTTACCCCTGAGCTTTAAGATTCGCGTCCGATGTGAACGGTCCCGATTTAATCCTATTTTTAGCCATATCACACGTGTTGTGCACGTGAAAAAAATTGGGGGATTGAAAAGGGCAAAAAAAATTATTCTAGCAGCACGTGCGTTGAACGGGTTGGGATATGGACAAATTATACTAAGGCCTTCTCCCATTATAGTAGTAGAGACAATAGATCAAAAACTATAGAAATGGGTGATAAAAAGAAGATAACTATTATTGGAGGTTTTACCGTTCTACTGGTCACTGTCATGAGTATTGATATGGGTTAGAAATGACGTGGCCCACCCTGGGCCACGGGATCCCCTCAGGATGTGCGCACCTCCTGATCCTCCGGATCCGCCACGTCAGCACTGGAAAACTGCCCGGGCGTCTACCACGTCAGCCCAGAAACTGTCCGAGCGTCTCCCACGTCAGCCCCATACCGCCCGGGTTTCCACCGCTTCAGCCCCATGGGCAACCGGGTCCAGACCCAGCCCCAAACGGGTCCAGACCCGATTGGCTTCTCTTATAAATACCAGACCCCTACCCCTGGATTCAGGCAATCAATCTCTGCCCACTCAAACCCTAGTTACTGTTACTCTCTCACAGTAGCCTAACTAGATCGTCGGAGGGTCTGCCACCGGGACCAACCCCGGTGTTCCTAGACCGTCTGCAGGTACACAAGACCTCGGATCCGAGCCCCCCGATCCGAGCCGAGCATCCAGCCTCCACCCTACTCCAGCCCACTTCCGTACTGTTCGGCCAGCCGAAGACCGTCTGCATAAGAGCTTCCTCCTTCAATACAAATCGAGTAAGAACTCACACCTGGTGCATCCACACGCCTGCCAAAAACAAACCGCATCAGGTTGGCGCCGTCTGTAGGAACTCCTCTCTATTGCGGACACCGGTCCGAGCTCAGCCACCAACTGATCGAAAATCGACCCGAGCTCACATGGCACCCAAAGCCACGAAAGCTGTTACCTCAGCGCGTCGGCAGGATGTGCCTCCACAGCGCGTCGGCGCCGACGTTCAAGCATCCAACCACCCGGCGATCAGCCACAGGATCCAACCAGATGCTTCCCGTCCGATCCAACCCGATCTCCGGGGGATAATCTTGGACCGACAGGTAAGCCGTAGTAGGGGAAGGGCCACTTCCAACTCGGCCCCGAACCATCCAAAGCCTCCGTCCCAAGGTGAGCATGTCGGGCGATAACCTCCAGCTCAACCAAACCGGGCCGAGCGAGCCCCGGTCACTCACCAGGAGTTCCAGGACTTCCGGAGGGAAATCATGGGGGCCATCCGAGGGATACCCATTGATGAGAACGTCCGCCGCTCTCACACACGGTCGGATGCCGAGGCCAGCGTGTCTCGCCCCTCAACAATCCCTCAGGAGTGTGACGACGACATTTTGAAGTGCCTCCAAGAAATGGAGGATCGCCTCGACCACTTTGGCGAAGGCAGCCCAAGGACGGCTCAGGGGTACAAGCCTATCCGACCTCCTTTTTCCGCCCTCATTCTGCAGGCGGAGATACCCCGAAATTTCTGCCCGCCTTAATTTGAGACCTACGATGACGAGGGCAATCCTACTGATCACATGGAAGGCTTCAAAACCTTCATGATGATTCACAGCACATCGGATCCCTTCCTGTGCCGAGCCTTCCCCGCCACACTCCGGAGCCCGGCTCGAGAATGGTTCTCCAAACTCACCCCCGACTCCATCTATTCTTTCGACCAGCTAGAGGGCAACTTCCTTGCCCACTTCGTAACGAGCCAAAAAGTCGAAAGAACAAGTGCGTCCCTACTCGGCCTCCGGCAGAAGGAAGGGGAGTCACTCCAGGTGTTCGTCCGGAGGTTCACTGCCGAGGCGAGGTCGGTCTCCTCCCTTGACCCTGGGGTTGCCTCGACCGCCTTCCGGCACAACGTCTGACACGGACAGCTGAAGGCCTCCCTGGCAAAGAAGCCCCCGATGGACTTCCCTGACCTCCTCAACCGGGTCGAAAAGTACATCCGAGCCGAAGAGGCCTTGAATCCAGAGGACCAGAAAGAAGTTCCCGGGAAAGGGAAGCACAAGGCCGATGAGGTCGAGCCAGCGAAGAAAGCTCCGAGAGACGGGGGCACCGCAAAAAAGGTTCCGCCGATCCCCCACTTCGAGAGGTACACTCCGCTGACGTAGAACGTGTCGACAATCCTCTTAGCGATTGAAGACAGCAACCTCATACAGTACCCTCCTCGACCGTCCAACAACACCAGCAAGAAGAGTGATCAGCGGTTCTACTGCCGTTTCCACCGGGACAACGGGCACGACACAGATCACTACCGTGCCCTGAAGGACGAAATTGAGGCGCTCATTCAACGAGGGTACCTCCGAGAATTCAAAAGGGAAGGTTCCCGGGAACAGAGGGATGCCAGGAATAGGAGGGATTCCCCCCCTCCTCGAGCGCACCAACAGCATCCCGAGCGGGATCCAAAGCCCGAAGAGCCTGAGGGTGAGGCAATCCTGCATTGCGTCCACGGAGGGCCCATGGGAGGGGAATCCAACACTTCCCGCAAGGCCTTCGTCCAGGATGTCAACACCGTCCAGGGCCCTCTCTCCCCCAGGTCCAGCAACTTCCTGTCTCCTTCTCAGGAGAGGATCTGGAGGGAGTCCGGCTCCCACATTGTGACGCACTTGTCATTAGCCTCAGCATGGCGAACTTCAAGGTCCGGCAAATCCTCGTGGACAACGGGAGCTCGGTTAACATTCTATTCCTGGGAGCATTCAAGAACTTGAAGCTCTCCCGTGAGAAACTAAAGCCGGCCGGGTACACCCTGCACAGATTCTCCAGCGTCCCCGTGACTATAGAGGGGATCGTCACCCTAGATGTCACGGCAGGCACGACCTCGAACAGAAGGACCGAGTACATGGACTTCATGGTTGTGAATGTCAAGGTAGCCTACAACGTCATCCTCGGCCGTCCGGGGCTCTGCTCCCTCCAGGCGGTTCCCTCGGCCTACCATCAAAAAATGAAATTCCCTACTAACACTGGCGTCGGAATAGTCTGAGGGAATCAAGAAGCAGCCCGTTCATGTTACATGACGGCGATCGGAAGCGGTGTATTTCCCCTCGATGCCATCAAGCTGGAGCCCGAAAGGACCCAGCCCGAACCAGAGCCGGCAGACGAGCTAGAAGATGTCTCATTCGAGACAGGGGATGCGTTGAAGCACTTCCGAGTAAGTTGCTCCCTCGTGCCCGACCTCAAGTCCGCCCTAATCGCCTGCATTCGCCGCAATGTCGACCTCTTTGCCTGGAAGCCCTCTGATATGCCTGGTATCTCCGAGGATCTCATCATGCACAAACTTAGCGTGATCCCCGGGTCGAAACCAGTTGTCCAAAAGCGGCACAAGTTTGCCCCGGAGTGACAACAGGCAGTAAACACGGAGGTGGACAAGCTCTTATCCGCGCATTTCGTACAAGAGGTCAGCTACCCTGAGTGGCTGGCGAACGTCGTCATGGTCAAGAAGGCGAGCGGGAGTTCGCCGATCTGCATAGATTTTATCGACCTCAACAAGGCATGCCCCAAGGATCCGTTCCCTCTCCCCAGCATTGATGCCCTGATCAATGCCACCTCGGGTCACGAGCTATTATCCTTAATGGATGCCTTTCTCGGGCTATAACCAGATCCAGATGTTTCCTCCTGACATTGCCAAGACATCATTCGTCACAGACCGGGGACTGTACTGCTACCGGGTTATGCCTTTCGGGCTGAAGAACGCCGGTGCCACCTACCAGAGGCTCGTCAATCGAGTCTTCAAAGATCAAATCGGACATAACATGGAGGTATACGTCGACGGCATGCTCGTCAAGAGTCAGCAAGGACAGGACCACGTCGCCGACCTAGAAGAAGCCTTTGGGGTCCTTCGAACCCACAACATGTGGCTCAACCCGGCTAAGTGTTCCTTCGGCGTCTCCTCGGGGAAGTTCTTAGGGTTCATCGTCAGCCAGTGCGGCATCGAGGCTAACCCCGAAAAGATCCAGGCCATAATAGACATGGCCCCTCCCAGGAACGTCAAAAAAGTCTAGAGGCTAATGGGGAGAATGGCGGCCATCGGCTGTTTCCTCTCCAAGTCAGGAGAGAAGTCCCTTCCGTTCTTCAAGGTGCTGCGAGGCACCGGACGGTTCGAGTGGGGTACTCAGCAGCAAGAAGCCTTTGCCCAATTGAAGGAGTACCTCGCCAACCCTCCTCTCCTCAGCAAGCCCGAACCAGGCGAGCCACTCTGGCTCTACCTCTCGGCATCGGAGAATGTGCTAAGCGCCGTCCTTATTCGAGAAGAGGAAGGGGTCCAAAAGCCCCTGTACTATGTAAGCAAGGTCCTGCTCAATGCCGAGACCCGGTATTCCAGGATGGAGAAAGTAGCGTACGCCTTGGTCACGGCCGCGCGGAAGCTCCGTCCTTACTTTCAAGCGCATTCGGTACAAGTACTCACGGATCAACCCCTGAAGGCCGTGCTCTATAAGCCCGAGAGCTCTGGTCGACTAGTCAAATGGTCGATCGAACTCAGCCAGTACGACATCGGCTATCAACCAAGGACGGCCATCAAAGGGCAGGCCCTCGCCGAATTCATTACAGAATGCACCATCTCCGAGCAACCCGCGAGCAAGGATGCCGGCCAAACGTGGGAAGTTTACGTCGATGGCTCCTCTTGCGAGGCAGGAAGTGGTGCGGGCATCATTCTCCGGGGTCCAGATGGTTTCCTCCTTCAATACTGTCTCTGCCTCAATTTTCTGGCCTCTAACAATGAGGCTGAATACAAGGCCATGATTGCCGGCCTCAACCTGGCTCACCAGGCCGGTGCCAGACAGATCAGGGCCTTTAGCAACTCTCAGCTGGTGGTCAACCAGATCACCGGGGAATACGAGGCCCGTGACGATCGAATGATCAGGTACCTGGCCATGGTCTAACGCCTATTAACGTCCTTCGACGAATCGGCTATCGTGAGAATCCCCCGGGAGCTGAAAGCCCAGGCCGACGCCCTGTGAAAGTTGGCTTCCTCATCCTTCGAAGGCCTCGACCGTACGGTCCTGATTGAAGTCCTGTTGAAGCCAAGTACAGACTTCCCGGAGGTTCTGTGCGTCGAAGATGAAGCACCTCCCAACGACTGGACCACTCTCATCAAGAAATTTCTAGTCAAGGGAGAGCTCCCCGAAGACCGGGCTGAAGCAAGGCAGATCAGGGTCCGATCTGAAAGGTTCATGGTCATCAATGCCACCCTCTTCAAAAGGTCATATACAACAACGGACGGCAGACCTTACCTCCGCTGCCTAACCCCAGACGAAGCCAAGTACGCCCTCAAGGAGCTGAACGAGGGGATCGGCGGGTGCCATATGGGAAGCCGTTCGCTAGCACGAAAGGCATTAAATCACGGGTACTACTGACCCACTATGCTGCAAGACGCCCTCGCCCTAGTGAAGAAGTGCGGCCCCTATCAACGATTCTCCCCCGTGAAGAGGGCTCCTCAGGCGAACCTCCGGTCAATGGCCAGTCCAACCCCCTTTGCAATGTGGGGGATGGATTTGGTGGGACCATTCCCAAAAGCAACGGGCCAGCGAAAGTTCCTTATTGTGGCAATCGACTACTTCACTAAGTGGATCGAGGCCGAGCCATTAGCAAAGATCACCGAGCAACAGACCCAGCAGTTTTTCTGGAAACACATCGTCTGTCGGTTCGGGATTCTGCGGGTGCTCATCACAGACAATGGGACTCAATTCACAGGTAAGCATTTCTGCAAGTTCTGCGAAGATCTCGGGATCCAGCAACGCTTCTCCTTAGTATGCCACCCCCAGTCTAACGGTCAGGCCGAGAATGCGAACCGCCAAATCCTCGATGGACTCAAGAAACGACTCGATAACTCTTCTAAGGGGTTATGGGTCGACGAGTTACCCAGCGTCCTCTAGGCCTACCAAACAACAAAGAGAATCCCTACAGGAGAATCCCCTTTCAATCTGACTTACGGTGCGGAAGCCGTCATTTCCTTGGAGATCGGGATCCCTTCACTTTGAATCATGGCTTTCAATGAAGCAGCTAACTCCAAACAACTGCAAGCCAACCTGGACCTCATAGACGAGGTCAGGGAGAAGTCTGCCATTAGAAGAAGCATCTACCAACAAAGAATTGAGAAGTTCTACAACAAGAAGGTGCGTTCCACCGACATCAAACTCAGAGACCTCGTTCTTCGAAAACTGGCAGTATCCAATTCTGGTCAGAAAAGGAAATTGGTCCCGAACTGGGAGGGTCCTTACAAAGTATCGGAGGTCGTATGTCCAGGGACGTACCGCCTGACCAACCCAGAGGGCAAGGTAATCAAGAGGCCCTGGAATGCGGAGCACCTCATCAAATTCCTAGGAGGGGATTAACCTCCATGTAAATTATCAAGATTGTAATCGGCACGTCGTGCCTTGTCTTTTGTAAAATTCAAGTGTTGTAAATATACCACCTTTCTTAAAACAAGCTTATGGCTTCATACTTTGTTACAAATAAAGAACATGTATTGGGCTCGGCCCTCGGATGGCATCGCGAGCCAGAAAAGCTTCCCTTACAAGCTTGGGGCTCGGCCCTCAGATGACATCGCGAGCTAGAAAAGCTTCCCTTACAAGCTTGGGGCTCGGTACTAGCCAGAAAAGCTTCCCTTACAAGCTTGGGGCTCGGCCCTCGGATGGCATCGTGAGCCAGAAGAGCTTCCCTAACAAGCTTGGCGCTCGGTACTCAGATGGCATCGCGAGCCAGAAAAGCTGCCCTTACGAGCTTGGGGCTCGGTACTCGGATGGCATCGCGAGCCAGAAAAGCTTCCCATACAAGCTTGGCGCTCAGTACTCGGATGGCATCGCGAGCCAGGAAAGCTTCACTTACAAACTTGGGGCTCGGCACTCGGATGGCATCCCAAGCCAAAAAAGCTGCCCTCACAAGCTTGGGGCTCGGTACTCAGATGGCATCGCGAGCCAGGAAAAGCTTCTCTTACAAGCTTGGGGCTCGGTACGCCTGCAACTGGCTTTCTCCCCGGTATGGGGGCTCAGCACCCGTCCCTCGCTCGGTTTGGGCTTCTTCAAGCCCATCCACCGATGATCGATGCGACTACCACCAGCCACACCTGCACCGTCTTTCCTGAGAACAAGTGCGGGAGCTCGACGTCGACCTCGAGCAAGGCAAGGGCTTCCTTCAAAGCTCCTCGGCCTTAACGCTCGGCGGCAACCATCTGCTACGCCTGCAATTGGCTTTCTCCTCGGTGTGGGGGCTCGGCACCCGTCCCTCGCTCAGTTTGGGCTTCTTCAAGCCCATCAACCGATGCTCGAGGCGACAACCGCCAGCCACGCCCGCACCGTCTTTCCTGAGAACAAGTGCTGGAGCTCGGTGTCGACCTCGAGCAAGGTAGGGGCTTTCTTCAAAGCTCCTCGGCCTTGACGCTCGGCGGCAACCCTCTGCTACGCCTGCAACTGGCTTTCTCTCCGGTGTGAGGGCTCGGCACCCGTCCCTTGCTCAGTTTGGACTTCTTCAAGCCCATCAACCGATGCTCGAGGCGACAACCACCAGCCACGCCCGCACCGTCTTTTCTGAGAAAAAGTGCGGGATCTTGGCGTCGACCTCGAGCAAGGCAGGGACTTTCTTCAAAGCTCCTCAGCATTAACGCTCGGTGGCGACCCTCTGCTACGCCTGCAACTGGCTTTCTCCCCGGTGTGGGGGCTCGGCACCCATCCCTCGCTCGGTTTAGGCTTCTTCAAGCCCATCAACCGATGCTCGAGGAGACAACCGCTAGCCACGCCCACACTGTCTTTCCTAAGAACAAGTGTGGGAGCTCGGCGTCGACTTCAAGCAAGGCAGGGGATTTCTTCAAAGCTCATCGGCCTTAACGCTCGGTGGCGACCCTCTGCTACGCCTGCAATTGGCTTTCTCCCCAATGTGGGGGCTCGGCACCCGTTCCTCGCTCGGTTTGGGCTTCTTCAAGCTCATCAACCGATGCACGAGGAAACAACCGCTACCCATGCCCGCATCGTCTTTCCTGAGAACAAGTGCGGAAGTTTGACGTCAACCTCGAGCAAGGCAGAGGCTTTCTTCAAAGCTCCTCGGCCTTGATGCTCGACAGTGACCCTCTACTACACCTGCAACTGGCTTTCTCCTCGGTGTGGGGGCTCGACACCTGTCCCTCGCTTGGTTTGGGCTTCTTCAAGCCCATCAACCGATGCACGAGGCAACAACTGCCAGCCACACCTGCACCGTCTTTTCTGAGAACAAGTGCGGGAGCTCGGCATCGACCTCGAGCAAGGCAGGGGCTTTCTTCAAAGCTCCTTGGTCTTGACGCTCGGCGGCGACCCTCTGCTACGCCTGCAACTGGATTTCTTCCCGGTGTGGGGGCTCGGCACCCGTCCCTCGCTCGGTTTGGGCTTCTTCAGGCCCATCAACCGATGCACGAGGAGACAACCGCCCACACCACCAACCAAGAGATAGCGGCTCGTCGTCAGTACAGAGCCAGGCCACGGCTTTCTTCGAAGCCGCTCAACCAAAATGCTCGGCTACAACCTAGTGCCACGATTCAGCAAAATTTTATATTAAGGTTTAGAGCGTCCGCCTCCGGCAGACACCCCGAGCGTCAAGTCGTTTGGTTGACCACCCTCTCGCCCGCGAGCAACTCGGGGTTTATGGCTTTCGCAAGCCCAAACCCCGAATTGTTGGAGGACGGTAGGGGAGCCACCGACCCTCTGCTCTCTTCATCCCGGACTGACCCTCTGCTTTCAATCGACCCTCCTCTCGCCTACGAACAGCCCGAGGTTTTCTGCTCTCGCGAGCCCAAACCCCGAATTGTTCGAGGACGGCAGGAGAGCCACCAAACCTCAGCTTTCCCCGAGCCCCCGAATCAATCGGCCGATCCACCACTCACCAACGGACAACCCGGGGTCTCGCGGCTCTCCACGGCCTGAACCCTGAATAGTCCGAGGGTGATTGGTGTGCCCCCGATCCGGAGCGTTCGGAGAATATTTTGTTTCTGGGCACCCACCTTCGGCCGGCACCCAAGTCAAGCAATTTTCACTTAACAATCAGCTTGGGGGAAGTGGGGATTATATAACCTCCTAAGGGGGGCAGTTATTACGTCTGGGAATGTGAAACGGCGGGAAGCGAAACGTCACCATTAATGCTCATGGAAAGGCGAAACGGCGCCATTTATGACTTATCGAAGGGCAATACGCCACTGTGCGCTTGCCCGTTGCGTCCGGTCGCCTCGGCGGTGACCCCCTTGCAGCAGACACAACAGCCACCTTCGGCAACCGAGACATCAACGTTCGTGAAAACAAATGCTATTATTATTATTACTCATTGCTTACAACCTAATGAACGTCGGTACAAATACAAAGAACAACTCACAAACTCACTTGCACTCAGCCTGAAATTCAAACTCGGCACCTCCTTCGGGGCTCTTCTGACGCTCGGCTGGATCGGCCTGCGAAGATACTCCCGCCACTGAGCTTCCTGCATCATCAGGCTGGGCCTCATCCAATAGAAATGTCGGAGACCGTCCCGGGGTCGAGTTGCTGGCCTCTTCGATCAGACCCGTGCCTAACACCAGCTTCAGCCTACGAATCTCCAACTCTTTCTCAACCACGGCCTTGCGGAGAAAAGACTCCGAAGCCGACCGCCCACTCGAGGCATCCGAGAGGGACCAGTCCATCTCGATTACCCACCAGTCCCGGTCGGCTATGGCTTTCTTCAGGCACGCCACCTCCAGACTGAGCTCCCTCGACTTGTTCAGGAAATAGTTAACGGCGGCTGCTCGGTCCCGAGCCTGTTTTCGCTGGCAAGCCAAAGCTGCCTCCATGACCTCCTCCCCCGCTCGAACTAGAGGTACCTCAGCAGCAACAGGGGAGGCAACCCAGGTCACATGCGTCTATCAAAAGACGAGAGCAAACATCACAAAAAACACAAGTCTTGAAGCATCGGTACAAAAAAGTATATTTCATTTCTTTCAAAAAATTGATACAAAAGCCACGGTGGCCAGTCCGCTCAAGGCATTTACATCAAAACAAACAAAAAGAAAAAAACTATTCTATTCTTGAGGTGGGGTGGCACCTCATCTTTGGCCTGGACGCCCCCCGCTTCGTCGCCCCCAGGGGTCGGCGGAAGGTTCGCCTCCCAACCATAGTAGAGGTGGTCCACGCTCTGCTCGGAGTAGATCTGCCTGAAGTGCGCCTTGGCCTGCTCATACGCCTCTTCCTGCGCTATGACCAGAGCCTCCGCCGCCGCCGCCTCCATCCTCTTCAGGGCCTTCCGCCCCTTCTCCACCTCCTCCTCAATCCTCTCCTTGAGGCGAGCCACGTCCGCCTTGTGGATGTCGGAGAGCGAGGCTATCTGGGCCTCGTGGACGGTCACTATGGTCTGAGCCTCCTTCAGGTCGTCCGTAGCCTTATTCAGCTCATGGAGGTACTTCTCCGCGTTCCTCCTCTCGATGTAAATCTCCTTCTCCAGGCACTTTTGGAAGTGCTGGCCATGGAGCATTGCCTGCCCGAGGAAAAAAGATCAGAAGAATTCCACTGAGTTAAAACCAGGGAAGAAGGCACCGAATTAACTCACCGAAATATGCGCTTGGGACCAGCACATGAAGGCCTGCTCGGCCGTCTGCAATGCCAGTGCCATGAAGTCACGATCGGTGCCGACTTTCATGACGAACTCTACCGCCACTAGTCCGTCGAGCAGACTGTCGCCCCGGACGATCGACCAATCAGGGGCGAAGGGTCGCAGTCCCTGTTGGCCCACCATCTCCTCGGCGGTGGGGCGTGGCGAGGGAAGCCCCTTCCCCGGGGCATCAACAGTTTTTCCCGAACTGCCCCCTGCGTCCCGGGGCGCCCTCGGTGTTGGGGGGTGGTGATGCTTCTTGGCCTTCTTTGATTGAGAAGGCTCCTCGCCTGCCGTGGCCGACACCTTGGCGGACCCCCCAGCCTGAGCGGCCAGCTTCTCTTGCTCCGCCTTCTTCTTCTTCTTCTGCATATCTGCCCTCGCCTTCACGGCCACGGCCAGCAGAGCTCGCCTATCATCCACCTGTTCGGAAGACATCTCTGCAAGAATGAGGAAAGAGGCTAAAGTTAACACGAAGGCAGAAAGATGAAAAGTTCAGAACGAAACATACTAGGATCGGCCGGGCTCAGTTCGGCCCAGGCGAGGTGCAGCTCGGTCACTCGAGGCCACGCAATACTATGCCCCCTAACTATTTTCTCCACTCGCTTCCACTCCTTCGCTGTTAAGTCGCTTTGCTTTGGAGGTTTATGGTGCAGCTTGAAGAAGCTCCACTGGGTCGATATTCCCCAAGCCTTCTCACTCCGCACCACAAAATACTTCTCCTTCCACCCTTTGATGGAATTCGGATGGCCGTGCATGATCTTCTTGTGCGGCCTGGGTGAGAAGTAGAAAATCCCTTCCTGATCTCTGAGCGAGCTTACCCCAAGGATGGCTCGGAAGTACGTCAACCTCGGCTTCACTCCCTTCTCTTGGCACCTTAAAATGAAACAGATCAAGTGCTTCCAAGAGTTCGGGCCGTACTGCATGGGACATAGTTTCGCCCAATTCAAGACCCTCTTGACAAAGGGATGCAAAGGTAACCTCAGGCCCGAGGCGAATGCATCCTCAGGAAACATACAATAGCCCGGTGCCAGGGTCGTGGTGGGCCGAATGCCGAGGCTAGGAATGAAGACTTTGAACTCCCGCGGGATGAAATAAAAGGCCCTCAGAATGTGGAGATAGTCTGCCCTCAAGATGCACTGGATGCTGTCCATCCGAATCTTCACTCGGCCCTCTTCACCTGGCACGGGAGGGATGGGGCCTATATCCTTGATATCATCAGGATACATCCAAATCGACCTAGGGTTCTTGAAGGAGACTCGGGGGAACTCGAGTCCCGGTCTGGGTGCATGCTCATCTTCCGGAGGAGGACTGTCCGGAATAGTCAGCTTTCGCTTCTTTCGGCGAGGACAAGCCTTCCTCTCGGGAGACGACATCGACAGAGGAGGAAGAGGTGGAAGGTCATCCCCGACCGACCTTCCTGCTATGCCTTCGCCAGTGACCTCTTCAGCATCCTCACCCTCATCATCAACAGTGCCCTCCTCCTCCTCATCCTCCTCACCCTCATCATCGGTATCCGGATCCTCCTGATCATCATCCTCCTCCTCCTCTTCGTCTTCGGCGCCCTGGCCCTCCTCGTCCTCTCCCTCCTCCTCTTTGCCCTCGGCTCCCTGACCCCCCTGATATTCCTCATCCTCTTCCTCTTGCTCTTCGCCCTCGCTAGCGGGCTCCTTCCCCGGCCTTCGGGACCTCAGCAGCGACACTATAAATGCTACGTCATCACTACTAGCCGACCCAGGGTCTGTCAGGACCTCCTGTTTCACCTTATACTTGCTAAAAGATGAGGACGTCTCGGACTCGGACTCCCTTGCGGAGCGACCTGACGAGCTGGCCTCGGATCCGGACTGAACGCGCGACATTACAAAACAGAGAATACTAACCTGAAGAGTTTACCGTACGATCACCGGAAAAGTCGCCAACGGCAAGTAAGGTCCTGTTCTTGTAAAAATTAGAAAGTAGGAGTAAGAAATGAAGAAAATTGGGGGGGGGGGATTTATAAGGGGAAAGCGACTCCTCGATTTTCGCAATTAAGATCTGGCCATTGGATCTTAATCATCAAGATCTGACGGCCGCTAAGATCTGGAGACGCTTCGATCCTTGTGCTCCTGACATCAGCAGTGGGCGTGGAATTACCCCACTACCCCCAGTCCCTTTTTCCTCATATAGAATTTTCGACAAGTCAGGGAGCTCGGAGCTCGGATAAAATCGCGAGCCGGTAATTCCTCTTCTATTTCACAGAATGGTCGACGCTCGGATAGCATTCCGAGCCACACCTCTTCCCCTGTTGGTTCATGGGAGCTCAGAGCTCGAATAAAATCGCGAGCCAGTAATTCCTCTTCTATTTCACAGAAGGGTCGACGCTCGGATAACATCCCGAGCCACTTCTCTTCCCCTGTTGGTTCATGGGAGCTCGGAGCTCGAATAAAATCGCGAGCCAATAATTCCTCTTCAATTTCATAGAAGGGTCGACGCTCAAATAGAATCCCGAGCCACACCACTTTCTCTCGGTTAACATGGGAGCTCGGAGCTTGGATAAAATCGCGAGCCAGTATTTTCGCTTCTATTTCACAGAAGGGTCGACGCTCAGATAGCATCCCGAGCCACACCGCATTCTCTCTGTTGATACGGTAGCTCGGAGCTCAGATAAAATCGCGAGCCAGTAATTTCCCTTCTATTTCACAGAAGGGTCAACGGTCGGATAACATCCCGACCCACGTCTCTTCCCCTGTTGCTTCTTGGGAGCTCAGAGCTCGGATAAAATTGCGAGTTAATAATTCCTCTTCTATTTCACAGAAGGGTCGACGCTCGAATAGAATCCCGAGCCACACCACTTTCTCTATGTTAACACGGGAGCTCGGAGCTCGAAGCTCGGATAAAATTGCGAGCTAGTATTTCTGCTTCTACTTCACAGAAGGGTCGACGCTCGGATAGCATCCCAAGCCACACTGCGTTCTATCTGTTGACACGGTAGCTCGGAGCTCGGATAAAATGGTGAGCCAGTAATTCTCCTTCTATTTCACAGGAGGGTGACACTCGGATAAGTATCCCGAGCCACATCTCTTCCCCTCTTTGTTCAAGGGAGCTCGGAGCTCGGATAAAATCGCGAGCCAGTAATTCCCCTTCTATTTTGCAGAAGGGTCGATGCTCGGATAGCATCCCGAGCCACACCGCGTTCTCTCTGTTGACACGGGAGCTCAGAGCTCGGATAAAATCGCGAGCCGATAATTCCCCTTCTATTTCACAGAAGGGTCGACGCTCGGATAGAATCCCGAGCCACACCGTGTTCTCTCTGTTAACACAGGAGCTCAGAGCTCGGATAAAATTGCGAGCCAGTAATTCCTCTTCTATTTCACAGAAGGGTCGACGCTCGGATAACATCCCGAGCCACACCGCGTTCTCTCTGTTGACATGGTAGCTCGGAGCTCAGATAAAATCGCGAGCCAGTAATTCCTCTTCTATTTCACAGAAGGATCGACGCTCGGATAGCATCCCGAGCCACACCGCGTTCTCTCTGTTGACACGGTAGCTCGGAGCTCGGATAAAATCGTGAGCCAGTAATTCCCTTTCTATTTCACAAAAGGGTCGACACTCGGATAGTATCCCGAGCCACATCTCTTCCCCTGTTTGTTCAAAGGAGCTCGGAGCTCGGATAAAATCATGAGCCGGTAACTCCCCTTCTATTTCACAAAAGGGTCGACGCTCGGATAGTATCCCGAGCCACATCTCTTCCCCTATTTGTTCAAAGGAGCTCGGAGCTCGGATAATATCGCGAGCCGGTAATTCCCCTTCTATTTCACAAAAGGGTCGATGCTCGGATAGTATCCCAAGCCACATCTCTTCCCCTATTTGTTCAAAGGAGAGCGGAGCTCGGATAAAATCGCGAGCCAGTAATTCCTTTTCTATTTCACAGAAGGGTCGACGCTCGGATGAAATCCCCAGCCGCACCTCCTTCTCTGATCATCTTGGGAGCTCGGAGTCCGGATGGCATCCTGAGCCTCTTCTCCTTCTCTGCTCGTCGGTAAGCTCGGAGCTCGGACCGCCTTCCGAGCTGCAAATTCCCCTCCAAGTCAGCGGTAGGGTCGACGCTCGGATCGCATCGCGAGCCCCGTAAGCCCTCCTCTTGTCACCGGAGGCTCGGATGACATCTCGAGCCCCAAACCCCTCCTTTTGTCCCACACACGGGCTCGGCTGCCGACCCATAGCGCTCGGCAAACCGAGCTCCAGCAAAAATCGACCTCAACGGCCCCTCGCTCTTCCAACTAGCGAGAGGGCCGTCCACCGACCCTCGGAGCTCCCCTGACAAACCCCAGATGCTCGGCAAGCCGAGCTCCGACAAGATCGACCTCGACGTCCCCTCGCTCTTCCAACTAGCGAGGGGGTCGTCCGCCGACCTCTGAGGCTCGTCTGCCGACCCCGGGGCTCGGCGAGCGTCACTCCGACCCATCTACGCTTAGCATCCCGTGCAAACTCCAATAAGGGATCCCTTCTTCCTCCCCCCTAGCCTCTTCTGGAAGTAGCAAATCCTACCTTCTCACCGCATCTTCCACCCTGCTCTTCCTACATAGGTGAAGAATTACTCCTACACGGCGGGTTCACCCAGCCCTACAGGAGTGTGGGGCTTGTGATATGGGTTAGAAATGACGTGGCCCACCCTGGGCCACGGGATCCCCTCAGGATGCACGCACCTCCTGATCCTCCGGATCTGCCATGTCAGCACTGGAAAACCGCCCAGGCATCTGCCATGTCAGCCCAGAAACTGCCCGGGCGTCTGCTACGTCAGCCCCATACCGCCTGGGTTTCCACCGCTTCAGCCCCACGGGCAACCGGGTCCAGACCCAGCCCCAAACGGGTCCAGACCCGATTGGCTTCTCCTATAAATACCAGACCCCTATCCCCGAATTTAGGTAATCAATCTCTGCCCACTCAAACCCTAGTTACTGTTACTCTCTCATAGTAGCGTAACTAGATCATCGGAGGGTCTGCCATCGGGACCAATCCCGGTGTTCCTAGACCATCTGCAGGTACACGAGACCTCGGATTCGAGCCCCCCGATCCGAGCCGAGCATCCAGCTACCACCCTGTTCCAGCCCACTTCCATACTATTCGGCCAGCAGAAGATCATCTGCATAAGAGCTTCCTTCTTCAATACAAATTGAGTAAGAACTCACACCTGGTGCATCCACACGCCTCCAAAAAACACACCGCATTAAGTATCAACCACAAATCTAACAATGGAAATGTCGACGGCAGCAGCATGTCGACCCTGTCAAGGCCATCAAGAACTTCTGCCAACCGAGTGCAAAGAGGCCTGAGAGGATACACTGCTAAACTTGCTAGTGACAAAACCCACATCAAGTCCCTTGTGTTAGGTTCTGTCCGCCCTATTGTTGAGCACCTCAAGGAGGCAGTGAGCCACTCGGCTGTCCTTCTCAAGGCTGAAAGGACCCACAAGCTGTTGTAGTCCTTAAAGCTTGTTCCGTATATTTTGACTATGCTATGCAGGCAACTTAAATGATGCATACATATATGAAGAAGTTATGTTCAAATTGTTGCTGCTTATTTTGGTGTGGGAGCAAATAGATAGTGAGTTAATAATTGATGGAAACTACTTAAAATCTGACCTTTAACCTTGGTCGTTAAATGCGGTTAGAGCTCCTGAGGTTGAATCTGGATCGTTGATTGACCATCGTGATCTGAATCCGACGGTTGCTGATGCGGCTGATGGACCTGCAAAAAGCCTGAAACACCGGGAGTGGACCCGACGACTGCTCTCCGACGCTCAAGTCAGAACCAGAAAGAAAAATAGAGTATGAGAGAGAAACTGGTAAACTTTTTATTACCTTCTGACTAAAGAGGGGGAGGGGTATTCATAGACCTGAGCGACATATCAAGAGATTGATTTGTGTCCGTTGGATCGATTTGAATTCCTTATCTCTTTTATGTCTCTCTCCCTCAAGAGATAAGATCTTCTTATTAGGGGACAAGAGAGTTAACTCCTAACCTTCATGGGCTGGGTGTCTCTCCTGGTGGGCCTAGTCTGTCACTTTTATGGGCTTGAAAGAAGCTCATGTCTTGGAGAAGGTCCTGACCTGTTAAAGAGGCCTGTTATGATTAATATGTCTGTAGAAGCTTTGAGATCTGTGCAGAAATTGTACGACCCTGATTTGCCGCGATTTTTACCATCATCATCAGCCCCCACTCCTGGAAGACAATTTTTCTTGGATTTCGGGGAGTAATACGTCTTATTTTTTGACTTTGGAGTACAATCTTAGCAGTCAGGGTGTTCGGAAATATCTGAAACTGATCAGTGGCTTCGAAAGGCAGTGAATATTTTCTTGGACTTTTCCATATTTTTTCAATTTTTTTTGATTTTTTTCTAGAATTTTTTCGAATTTTTCCCAATTTTAAAATCACTTTTTCAAATTCTATAATTAATAAATCCAATTTTAATTATTTTTTGGAAACTTTTAATGAATTTTCCGAATTTAAAATAATTATTTTTGGATTTTTAATTAATTTTTCAAATTTTAAATGATTTTTTGGGATTTTTAATAAATAATCAAACCTGCGCACTTTTTGACGATATCTGGATCGCTCATCAGGTGATGGCTCGCGTGCTGAGGAGTTTGGACGACTGTGATTCGTCTGCTATGATTTCGATGATGTGGCACAAATTTTGGTGCGATCAGAAGCGTTGATCGGATGTTGGCTCGCCTGCTGATGCACTTGGGCAGCTTTGATCTGATAGCTGTGATCATTGGTGACGTGGCACAATCTGGAGCATTCATCAGTGCTCGGCTCGCTCGTTGAGTGAGATCAGACAGCTGAGGACGGCACGGAGTTTTGGAGAAGACGACTGGCGACGTGGTTCGATCTCGTGCGTCCATTACACTTGAGCTCGAATTTTGGAGGGATCCAAGGGTCAGGAATTGCTGCGGGAACCCCTTAGCTCGGACGACCATTGGCCGAGCTATGGCCAACTTTTTGAATGTCGAGGGCTTCGCCGGGGTATGGAGAGCTTGTGTATTTGCAGAGCTATGTGCTCTTGTCCTCACTGAGCCATGAGAACATCGAATTGTCTCTTCCTCGACTTGTCCCCCTCACCGAGCTATGGAGGTTTGTTGTCAGCTCGTCGAGCTATCGGCACTGCACTATCATCGAGCTATGACATTTTGAGTCTCGTTGAGCTTCAGAGCTATCGAAGATACTCTGTTTTGGGGATGAGCTATGTTTCTTTGTCGAGCTACAGAGCTTTGGGGCGAGCTATGAGAGCAGAGCTATGGGTCTCGGCGAGCTGTTGTTCTTTATCGAGCTACAAAGACACGATCTTCGCCGACCTATGGTTCTTCGAATTTCTTACCGACCTATCCCTTCACCGAGCTACGAAGTCGCCAAGCTATGGGGGCGGCTAGTTTGCCGAGTTGCGGAGATGGTGCCGCCGAGCTACGAGGCATTTTCTGCCAAGCTATGGAAGTTGAGCTTCACCGAGCTATGGTTGTTGAGTCTCGCTGAGCTATGGACTCAGTTTTTAAGGGAACTCGCCGAGTCATGGAGATGGAAACCAGAGGTGGTTGGGGAAATTTTTGACCGAGAGTTTTGGCAGAGTCTTGACGAAGCGAGAGCTCGTGGTCTTGGAGTTGCGAAGGAGGAGCTTTGAAGGAGAAGAGAACGGGCCTAGGTTTTAGGCACTCAGATTTTTTGAAGGAGAAGAAGAAATGGGAGCGGAGGAGGGTTTCAGGTTTGGATCCATACCCGCACCCATTTGTTTTGCACTCTTACCTGTTTACAAGTTTTGTTTATGAGCTTGAACCCGTCCCGAACCCGTTTCCTCTTCTATCAAATCTGCAAGTATTTTTGGGCAATTTTTTGAAGTTTTTTGGACTTAGATTTGCATATAATTTTTTATATATATATTTTTTGTATATATACAATATGTATATATATAATTATTTATATGTGTATACCAAGCTTTTTTACTTCATAACTTTCGATTGGTGGATCTTGTACATATATATCTATCCTAGGAGAGCTATTGCAGACTTGCTGTTTGATCCCAGCAAGTTTGTTCAGCCTATCCTGGGACGGAGTTTAACATTTGAACCCGACGAGTTTTGTGAAGGCGACTCCGTTTTGGAGTTGTGCATAGGGCTTTCCATTTGTGCTCAGCAAGTTTGTAGAAACAACATTTTAACTAAGTTGATGTAGAGCTTGCTGTTTGGAGAGATAACTCTTTGACTGAGTTGACATAGAGCTTGTTGTTTGATCCCAGCAAGTTTGGAGAGAACTCTGTGACAGAGTTGATTTAGAAACTGTCGTTTGGTCTCGGCGAGTTTGTAGAGGCAACTCGTAGTGCAGCTGAGTTTGAACTTGCTGTTTTATCCCAGCAAGTTTATAGAGGTTACTCATTGTTCGAGTTGATTTAGAAGCTGTCATTTGATCCCAGCGAATTTGTAGAGGCAACTCATAGTGGAGTTGGTGTAGAAAATGTCGTTTGATCCCGGTGAGTTAGAGACAACTCTTAGAATTGGTGCAGAGACTGCTGTTTGACATCGGCGAATTTAGAGAGGGAACCCGTAGTGGGGTTGGTGTAGAAACTACCGTTTGATCCCGGCGTGTTTAGAGACAACTCTGAGATAAAGTTTAATGTAGAGACTGTCGTTTGAACCCGGAAAGTTTGGAGAGGCAACCCGGTAAAGAAACTGTCATTTGATCCCGGTGAGTTTGGAGAGGCAACTCGTAGTGGAGCTGGGTTGGACTTGCTGTTTGATCCCAATGAGTTTATAGAAGTTATAGTTTGTCGTTTTAGTCATTGAACTTGTTGCTTGCGCCTAACAAGTTTTGTGGAGACAAACTCGAAGACAGAGCTGGAAACTTGTTGTACTTGCTATTTGCACTAAGCAAGTATTGTAAAGACAATTTTAAGCCGGCATTGGATGCCAAGCCTATTGCCCGAAGATGAGGGATCATTCAAAGGACTCGATCAAGGAGTGTGATGATGTACTCGTTATTTGGAGCCAATGAGTTGTTTGATGGAGCTTGAACGAAGATCAGTGCGTTGAACTCGTTGTTTTGGACCCACGAGTTATTGATGGAGCCTGAGTGAAGACCAAGGCATTGAACTCGTTGTTTGGAGCTAACGAGTTGTAGACGGAGCTCATGCGGAGAGCAGAGCGTTGAGCTTGTTGTTTGGAGCCAACAAGTTATTTAGTGGGGCTTGAGCGAAGACCAAGGCGTTGAACTCATTGTTTGGAGCCAATGAGTTGTAGATGGAGCTCATGCGAAGAGTAGAGCATTGAGCTTGTTGTTTGGAGCCAACAAGTTATTTAGTAGGGCTTGAGCGAAGACCAAGGTGTTGAACTCGTTGTCTGGACCCAACAAGTTACTGATGGAGCTCAAGTGGTGAGCAAAACATTGAACTCATTATTTGGTTGTTTGGAGTCAATGAGTTGTTGATGGAGCTCGCGTGGAGAGCAGGGTGTTGGACTCATTGTTTGGAGTCAACGAGTTGTAGACGGAGCTCATGCAGAGAGCAGAGCATTGACCTTGTTGTTTGGAGCCAACAAGTTGTTGATAGAGCTCAAGCGGTGAGCAAAATGTTGACCCCGTTGTTTGGAGCCAACGAGCTGTTAGGTGAAGCTTGAGCGAAGATCAAGGCGTTGAACTTGTTGTTCGGGGCCAATGAGTTGTTGATGAAACTTGAGCAAAAACTAAGGTGTAGAACTCTTGGTTTGGGGCCAATGAGTTGTTGATGGAGCTCGAGCGAAGACCAAGGTGTCGAACTCATTGTTTGGGGCCAACAAGTTGTTGATGGAGCTCGAGCGAAGACCAAGGTGTCGAACTCGTTGTTTGGGGCCAACAAGTTGTTGATGGGGCTCAAGCAGTGAGCGGAGCATTGAACCCGTTGTTTGGGACCAACGAGTTTGTTGATGAAGCTCAAGCGGTGAGTGGAGCATTGAACCAATTGTTTGGAGTCAACGAGTTGTTTCATGGAGCTTGAGCGAAGTCCAATACGTTGAACTTGTTGTTTGGGGCCAACAAGTTATTGACGGAGCTTAAGTGGTGAGCAGACATTACACTCGTTGTTTGGAGCCAACGAGTTGTTTGGTGGAGCTTGAGCAAAGACCAAAGCGTTGAACTCATTGTTCGGGGCCAACAAGTTATAGACGGGGCTCATGCGGAGAGCAAAGCGTTGAACTCGTTGTTCGGAGCCAACGAGTTGTTCGGCAGAGCTTGAGAGAAGTCCAAGACATTAAACTCGTTGTTTGGGACCAACGAGTTGTTGATGGAGCTCAAGCAGAGTGCGGAGCATTGAACCCGTTGTTTGGAGCCAACGAGGTGTAGACGGAGCTCATGTGGAGAGGGGAGCGTAAAACTCGTTGTATGGAGTCAACGAGTTACTGACGCAGCCTGAGCGAAGACCAAAGTGTTGAACTCGTTGTTTGGAGCTAACAAGTTGTTCATGGGGCTCAAGCGGTGCGCAGAACATTGCACTCGTTGTTTGGAGCCAACGAGTTGTTTGGTGGAGCTTGAGCGAAGACCAAGGCGTTGAAATCGTTGTTTGGAGTCAACGAGTTAATGACGCAGCTAGAGCGAAGACCAAGGCGTTAAACTCATTTTTGGGACCAACAAGTTGTTGTTGGAGCTCAAGCGGAGTGCGGGGCATTGAACCCGTTGTTTGGAACCAACGATGTGTAAACGGAGCTCATGTGGAGAGCGAAGCATTGAACTCATTGTTTGGAGTCAACGAGGAGCTTGAGCGAAGACCAAGAAGTTGAATTATTTGTTTGGAACCAATGAGTTATTGATGGAGCTCAAGCAGAGTGCAGAGCAATGAATCCGTTGTTTGGAGCCAACAAGATGTAGACGGAGCTCATGCAGAGAGCAGGGCATTGAACTCGTTGTTTGGAGCCAACAAGTTATTGATGGAGCTCAAGCGACGAGTAGAGCATTAAACACGTTGTTGGAGCCAATGAGTTGTTGACCGGAGGAACCCAAGTGGCGTGCAGAGCGCCGAACTCATTTTGTGGAGCGAATGAGTTATGGGTTTTCTGAATCTTCTTATATTAAAGTGAAGTCACTTGTGTTTGATCACCATTGAGGTGATTCCATTCTTCTCTTTTACTGACAAGTAGTTGCGTATATTGAATGAGGTCCCTCGGGACATTGAGCTCACTCTCCTTCATAATGTGTTGTGCTTGACAAAATTGGGGCTTGCTCAGGTGAAGGTGATCGGATAAATGTGGAGCATGCCCGCTATCATGCCCCGCTTCCCAAAAAGGAATACGGAATACGGAACGCGACTAAGTCCAGCGAATGACTTTCGCCATTCATAAGCTATAAGGATCTTTTCTACATTTCACAGGAATAAATAAGGAATAAGAAGGAAATAGTCAACCACGCATGCATGAATAAATTAATATAACCAACAGAATTTTCTTGAAACAGAATAAATACATCTAAACTTAACCAGATCTGGAAACAAGTTATAAATTCTGGGTCAAACTGCCCAATACAAACAATCCATGTAACAATTACATTTTCAAAATAAGCAACATGAATAGTAGCAAGAACTCCAGCCAACTAGAATGTCTGGTCACCTACTCCATCGGGCAGTTGGTCACCAAAGTCTGCAATTTTAACAAATTGCATAAAGAGGAAAAAGAAGAAAAAAACGTCCATTAATACAAGTTACGGGCCACTTGTAGTGCAGGCAACAAGTACAGAAATGGATAAACAAGTATTGAGTAACAGCAGAAGCAAATACTGAATTAACATGGAATGAGAGTGACAGCAAAATAGAATGACTAACATAGTTCAGAAGCAGATTCAAGTAATATGATGAGGTGACAGGGTGCTGGTAACATGTAACAGGTGTCAAGTAGCATGCAAGCAGGTATATAAGTAACAGGTGTCAGGTAGCATGTACAGGTAACAGAAATGTGCAAGTGATCATGTTATTATAGGTCTTGTACTTAATCCTAACTAGGTAGCACTTCATGCCTCCCAAATTTTACCACATGGTTGCTACATTCAAACAAGTTGCATTTTAGATTTCATAGTGGACTATATAGGGCCGTGTACTCAGGTATCAGGTAAACAGGTACAGGTATAGGTAGGACCTACGGGTCCCCTTCTGAGTACACCTTCCTATAGGGACGTGTGTATCCAGGTAATCAGGTAAACAGAATCATGTATCATGTAATCATGAAACACGTAACAGGTGGGAACACGACCCCCTTCCAAGTACACATTTCTATATTTTCCACTACTAGGTCTTTCCCTTAACCCCGGCTTGATTATGTGTCATTATTATTGAAGCAGGTATACAAGTGCAAAAACAGGGTGAGAAAAACAAGGCAAGAACAAGGAACAACTTAGGTTGGGTAGAAGACATACATGGGTGACAGACAACTCACACTAGACTAGGACAACGAAACTTTCAATTCTGGAAAGCAAGACAGTACTGCACCAAATCTGAGATTTCCGTTGCCATAGACAAACAAATCTGGATCTGTCAAAATATCTAGAAAATAGACTCTCGTTCGAATCCATAACAGATATATAAGTCATATAATAACCACAGAAACGGGGCTCTAAATAGAATTATATACAGAAAACATGTTCAGCTAGAAATTGCAAGGTTGTATTCATAAACATAAAAATAGCATAAAAACCGACTGATTAAATCTAAGAAAAATCTGGGGTATTCCCTAGTATGTCTAGTATCAGCAATATAATTTCATAATATTCCGACACAGATAGTATAGTCAAATAAATTCGGTAAACAGAAAGATACAGCAAGTTTGTAAATCAAGAAGTTTAGACACAGTAGTACTAAAATATCGATAGATTACAAAGTATAACTCGAAATCCAGATCCATCAAAAAGTGTTGTAAAATAGATACAACATGCTACATTTTATATTTACAAAGTTTTTACCAAAAGCAACTAAAATCAAGTTGAAAACACGGTTATTTACTTAACGACGTGCAGTTCTGAAAATATAATAGTTTGTTCACGAGCATAGAATAGTTTATAAATGTCGTCAAATAAATCTAAAATAAATTGGGGTTAATCCCAGTCAACTCTAGTTATACCCAGAAAAATATTAGATCCAAATTTTATCTTTAACATCAGTATTAAAACAAATACTTATACAGAATTCACATAAAACAGAATCTGGAATTTTCTACATATCTGTAGTAAAACATCCATAACTCATACCTTACAAATCAAAACTGCGATCTGTCGAAAATTCTGAAAAATAGACAGCGGGGTATAAATTTTATATTCAAAAATTTTTTTCATTTACTGAACATAACAGGGTCTAAAATATTGAAACAAGCGGGGTAGCAACAAAAACAAAAATCTTCTTATGCATTAAATCAAATAGTTCATATGCAACAAATCCAAATTAGAACAAAATATAAGGCATGGTATAATAGATGTCCAAAACAACATGGTATGGGTATTTTAACAAATTTACCACAAGATACTACAACTAACACATCGAGCATGCAAGAATATACAACACATCATGGATCACGAAACACATTACATGCATGCATCAAGAATCTAATCAGATCTAAGTTATTTCATGTCGTGTGTGTGACAAATGATAACTAAGGATGGATCAACAAATAGAAACAAGATCTAACAAGGGTTTTTCAAGAGCATGACTCTAGACACAAAAGCTACACTACAGGCGGAAATTAGTACTTGTATATACAACAAAAATTAAAACAAGTTACTTGCCTTGTAATTGTCGACGAAAACGATCAGAAGACAAGAATAAAGGGAAGGGATTCTCGGGCGATGAGCACGATCGACACGGATCTAGATGATCAAGATGGTGATTGAGGTGATGAAGTAGATCCGACGGTTGAGATCTCACTTGGCCGAACTGCAAGCACTCAAGGATCAACCGCAAGCACTCAACGAGAAATGGCCGGGGTTAAGCGTGAGCACTGCAAGGAGGATGACGGTGGACAACGACGCCGTCGGGACATGGGGTGCCAGCATCGGGAGTGAACTGCCGAGAGGGCTGCGCTGTGTGGCAAGCCGTTGTCGCTGCTGTGGCTTCAGGAGAGGAGAAGGGAGGTGTTGTTGTCGCGTGGGGGGGGGGGAGGTGGTTGTCGTGGCTGTTGGTCAGCGGCTGGAGAGTGCACACGGCAGGCGGATCAGGATGAGCGAGAGGGAATGTGGTGGTCGTGGACAGCAGAGGATGGGGAATGGGTTTGGAGGTCACGAGTAGGCTGAACGGGAGGAGTGGACGGATGTAGGGGATGAAGGAGGAAGGGTATAGCTGTTGTATAATAGTAGGGAATTAGGGTTTCCTTGGGGTTAAATAGTGGGGGGTATATATATGGATGAATATTAGGGTTTAGGGTGTACAGGTTAGGGTATTTGGGTAGTTGGGTATAATAGGATCCAATAAGATATTGGGATATAGGTTTTAGGGTAGGGATGGATCTAGAAGAGATAGGAACAACAATAATAATAGGCCATGAACAAAATAAATAATAATAAAAAAGTTCAACCGATCAACTAGAGATGAAATATTAGGCAGACAAATTGAATCAAGAAGATCACATCACAAGCGACAAAACAATAGATGATCAAATACACGGTTTAGAAGGAATAGAAGGATACAATATGAATAAATACTCAGAAAAAGATACATGCATCCAAAATTCAAAAAAAGGAAAATAGGGGTTACAAACCCTAGCCACTTAACAAGAAAAATTTTGTCCTCGAAATTCAAACAAGAAGTATATAGGATAACCCCGAAACAAAAAGAAAGAACAACAACAAAACAAAAAGCTACTCAAATAGATGAGGAAACTTCTGCTGGATCTCCTCCTCCAGCTCCCAAGTCGACTCACCCGGCGAGTGAGGATTCCAAGAAACTCGAACCAGCTTGATGACCTTGTTTTTCAGCACTTTCTCCAGCCAATCTAAGATAGCAACATAAGGAATCTCATGAGACAAATCCGGCCGCATGGTCAACTCTGAATAGTCGATCACGTGGCTCTCATCACGGATATATCTCCTGAGTTATGAGACATGGAAGATGTCGTGCACTCCTGATAAAGTCGGTGGCAATGCAAGACGATAGGCCACCTTGCCTACACGATATCAAACGGTCCAATAAACCTAGGGCTCAACTTGCCCCACCACCAAACCGAATGACACCTCACCACGGCGATACCTTTAGGAAAACATGGTCACCAACCTCAAACTCCAAGGCTTTCCTATGGACATCTGCCCATCTCCGCTGCTTGAAGGTGCTTCCAGATCTGAGTCACCGCATCAACTGTCCTAGAGATCAACTCCAGACCCAACAACTTCCTCACACCAATGTCATCCCAGCACACTGGTGATATGCACTTCCGACCATATAGTGCCTCGAACGGTGCAGCTTTACGACTGGCCTAAAGCTGTTATTGTACGAGAAATCTACAAGATGCAAATGGTCCTCCCATGATTCACCAAACTACAACATACAGGACCTCAACATGTCATCTAGAGTCTAGATGGTCTTCTTTGACTGTCTATCTGTCTGGGGGGTGAAAAGTTGTACTGTACTTCAGTTTACTCCCTAAACTACTCTGAAGACTCTCCCAAAACTAAGACCTGAATTTCCTATCCCTGTCGGATACAATACTGACTGGAACCCCATGAAGTCTGACGATCTCTTGCGTAGACTTCTCTGTTAGGTTCTCAGTAGACTGCACAACTCGGAAGGGAATGAAGTGAGCACTCTTCGTCAGTCGGCCGACAATCACCCAAATGGCATTATGACCCTTGGGACTCCTTGGCAAGGCGGTAACAAATTCTAGTGATGTGTACCCACTTCCACTCTGGAATGGGAAGTAGTTGAAGAAGTCCGGCAGTTCTCTGATGCTCTGCCTTCACCTACTGGCAGATTAAACACTGAGACACAAACCTAGCCATAGCCCTCTTCATACCATGCCACAAGAAGTGAAGCTTCAAGTCCCGGTACATCTTAGTACCTCCAGGATGAATAGAGTACGAAGACTAGTGGGCTTCCTCAAGCAACCCCTGACGAACTTCACCCTTCGGAACACACAACCTGGACCCAAAACGAAGCGATCCATCTTCATGAATAACCATATCCATTCTCAAACCTGCCTCAACCTCTGCTCTGAATCCCTGCAACTGCTCATCACCAGCCTGAAGCTCTTTAATCTGATCGATAAGAGATGACTGAATATGAAGCATCATTCAACTCCGATCAGAACTCGGCAAAAACACACCCAACTCCAACCTCCGCATTTGCTCAACTAGATCCCTCTGCTGAGTCAGGACCATGGCTGCTGGTCTCTTGCTCAAAGCATCTGGTACCAAGTTGATCTTGCCAGGATGATACTGCAGGTTGATACCATAGTCGGTCATCAGCTCCAACCAATTCCTCTGCCTCATGTTCAATTCCTTCTAGGTGAAGACATAATTGAGACTTTTGTGGTTGGTAAAGATCTCCACTCGGTCTCCAAGTAAATAGTGCCTACACAGCTTTAAAATAAAAATCACTGTCGCCAACTCCAAATCATGAGTCAGATAGTTCCTCTCATGCGGTCTCAACTGCCTTGATGCATAAGCAACAACTCGGCCTTTTTGCATCAGAACTGCACCAAGACCCTTGCCGGAAGCATCACAGTGAACAACAAATCTGCCTGAACCATCCGGAATAGTCAACACTGGTGCTGACGTCAACTGGTCTTCAACTCAGCAAAAGCCTCACTGCAATTCCCAGACCAACAGAACTTATGATCCTTCCCTGTCAGCTTTTTCAATGGTCCTACTATCTTCGAAAAGTCTTGGAAGAATTTTTGATAATATCCAGCTAGTCCAAGGAAACTTCTCACCTCTGAAACTGACTTGAGCACTGGCCAATTATTCACAGCCGCAACCTTGGACAGATCCACTGAGATACCATCAGCCGAGAAAATGTGCCCCAAGAAGGTAACTCGATCCCGCCAAAACTCACACTTGCTGAGTTTGCCATAGAGCAGATTCTCCCTCAAAGTCTATAGAACCAACCTTAGATGCTCAGTATGATCCTCCCGGTTCCGAGAATACACCAAAATATCATCTATGAAGACCACCATAAATATGTCCAGGAACGGAAAAAATATCTTGTTCATCAGACTCATAAATACCGCTGGCACATTCGTGACCCCGAAAGGCATCACAAGGAACTCATAGTACCCATATCTGTCCTGAATGCAGTCTTTTGCACATCAGCCGCTTTCACCTTGACTTGATGATACCCTGAGCAAAGATCCAACTTCAAAAAGACACTTGCACTGCTCAACTTATCAAACAAGTTATCGATCCTGGGCAGCGGGTACCGGTTCTTCACAGTAACAATATTCAGTTCCTGGTAATCAATGTACAGTCGACGACTACCGTCCTTCTTGCTGACAAAAATAACTAGAGATCCCCACGGCGAAACACTAGGTCTGGTGAACCCCAAATCTGGCAAACCCTGAATCTGTACCTTCAGCTCTACTAGCTCAACCGGTGCCATCCTGTAGGGACTCTTCGATATCAGCACCGTACCAGGTTGAACTTCAATACCGAACTCCACATCCCTATCAGGGGGGTAAGCCCGGCAACTCCTCTGGAAATACATCCAAAAACTCCCATACTACTAGAGGTGCAGCCTCACAGCCTGTGTGCAACTCCATCGCACAAGTCTCCTAATCAACTGTGGACTCAGCTCGGCCTAGGGGCATCTCCCCGGCATGGAACTCAAACCCTGCATGACCTTGGATTCAGAATACAACTTTCTTGGCACGGTAATCAATGACAGCATGGGACTCACCCAACCAATCCATACCGAGAATGACATCAAACCCAGAATTCCCAATGACAATCAGGTTGGTCTTGAAATTTGTGCCGCCAATAACCAAAGGACTCTGCTTGCACTCCCAAGAACAGACGAAAATATCACCACCTGTGACAATGTTCCAGGCCTCTAACATGATGCGGCACTCCAACTGATGTCGATCCACAAAGCGGGAAGAGACAAAGGAATGGGTCGCCAAGGAATCAAAGAGAACATGATTAGTGAAAGAACAAACTAGGATAACACCTAAGATAGAGCCCAAAGCAAGGGAAAAGAAACGATGATCAATGATGAGGAAAACCAATGCAAAGCAGATAACATGAAAAAATAGAGCAAAGCAAGGAAAGAAACAAAGGAAATAATAGCAAGGAAAAGCAAGATACCTGCAACAATACCTTCGGTCGTCTCAGCATCTGCAGCTGTCAGGTTGAAAGCCTAACCTCTCCTGTGATGATCCAAGCTGCCGATAAGTCGAAGTAGATCCAGCGATGCCGATCGACGAACCAAGCAGGAAGAAAAGAATGGATGACACCAGAATCAAAGGAATATGGGTACAAAAGAAATTAATTCATACCCAATAAGAAATCAACAATGAGGACAATTGCAAGAGACGAAAGAAGCAAGGAATCAAGGGATTGAATAGGGAGGTATCAAGATGAACGGAACAAGACTAGTATCCAGATCAATATTGATTGTAATTTATTCATGTTATTGCATGGTCTGTATACTGTTGAGCCAATCCTTGATCGAGCCCAAACTTTTCTAATATATTATTTAAGCTAATACATTAGCCAACCTGGGGCTCTGATACCACTACAAACCTTGTCATGGTATGGGTATTTTAACAACGAAATACGGATACGCGACTAAGTCCAGCGAATGGCTTTTACCATTCATAAGCTGTAAGGATCTTTTCAACATTTCATAGGAATAAATAAGGAATAAGCAGGAAATAGTCAACCACGCATGCATGAATAAATTAACATAACCAACAGAATTTACTCGTAACAGAATAAATAAATCTCAAATAAACCAGATCTGGAAACAAGTTATAAATTCTGGGTCAAACTGTCCAATACAAATAATCCATGTAACAATTACATTTTCAAAATAAGCAACATGAAAATAATAGTAGCAAGAACTCCAGCCAACTAGAATGTCAGGTCACTTACTCCATCGGGCAGCTAGTCACCAAAGTCTGCAATTTTAACAAATTGCAGAAAAAGAAAAAAGAAACAAAACGCTCGTCAATGCAAGTTACGGGCCGATTGTAGTGCAGGCAACAAGTACAGAAAAGGATAAACAAGTATAGAGTAACAGCGGAAGCAAATACTGAATAAACATGGAATGAGAGTGGCAGCAAAATAGAATGACTAACATAGATCAGAAGCAGATTCAAGCAATATGATGAGGTGACAGGGTGCAGGTAACTTGTAATAGGTGCCAAGTAGCATGCAAGCAGGTATACAAGTAACAGGTGTCAGGTAGCATGTACAGGTAACAGAAATCTGCAAGTGATCGTGTTATTATAGGTCTTGTACTTCATCCTAACTAGGTAGCACTTCATGCATCCCAAATTTTATCACATGGTTTCTACATGCAAACAAGTTACGTTTTAGATTTCATAGTGGACTGTATAGTGTCGTGTACTCAGGTATCAGGTAAACAGGTACAGGTTAAGGTACAGGTAAGATCTACGGGTCCCCTTCTAAGTAAACCTTCCTATAGGAAATGTGTAGCCAGGTAATCAGGTAAACAGAATCATGTATAATGTAATCATGAAATACGTAAAAGGTGGGAACACGGCTCCCTTCCAAGTATACATTTCTATATTTTTCACTACTAGATCTTTCCCTTAACACCGTCTTGATGATGTGTCATTATTATTGAAGCAGGCATACAAGTGCACAAACAGGGTGAAAAAAACATGGCAAGGAACAAGGAACAACTCAGGCTGGGTAGAAGACATACACGGGTGACAGACAACTCACACTAGACTAGGACAATGAAACTTTTAATTCTGGACAGCAAGATAGTACTGTACCAAATCTAAGATTTTCGTTACTACATGCATGCAAATCTGGATCTGTCAAAAAATCTAGAAAATAGACTCTCGACCGAATCTAGGGCACATACGTAAGTCATATAATAACCACAAAAACATGGCTCAAAACAGAATTATATACAGAAAACATGTTCAGTCAAAAATCACAAGGTTGTATTCATAAATATGAAAATAGCATAAAAACATACTGATTAAATCTAAGAAAAATCTGGGGTATTTCCTAGTATGTATAGTATCAAAAAATATAATTTCATAATATTTCGACATAGATAGTATAGTCAAATAAATTCAGAAAATAGCAAGATACAGCAAGTTTGTAAATCTGGAAGTTTAGACACAACAGTACAAAAACAGCGATAGATTACAAAGTATAACTCGAAATCCAAATCCATCAAAAGTGTTGTAAAATAGATACAACATGCTGCATTTTATATTTACAAAGTTTTTACCAACATCAACTAGAATCATGTTGAAAACACGGTTATTTACTGAACAGCTTGCAGTTATGAAAATATAATAGTTTGTTCACGAGTATAGAATAGTTTATAAATGTCATCAAATAAATCTAAAAGAATTTGGGGTTAATCCCAGTCAAGTCAAGTTATACCCAGAAAAATATTAGATCCAAATTTTATCTTTAACATCAGTATTAAAATAAATACTTATACAACACATAAAACAAAATCTGGAATTTTCTACATATCTGTAGTAAGACGGCCATAACTCATACCTCACAAATCGAAACTGTGATCTGTCGAAAATTCTGGAAAATAGAAAGCGGGTTCCTATTTATATTCACAAATTTATTTCATTTACTGACCTTAACAAAGTCTAAAATACTGAAACAAATGGGGTAGCAACAAAAACAAAAATCTTCTTATGCATCAAATCAAATAGTTCATATGCAACAAATCCAAATTAGAACAAAATACAAGGCATGTTATAATAGATGTCCAAAATAACATGGTATGGGTATTTTAACAATTCTGCCACAAGATACTACAACTAACACATCAAGCATGCAAGAATATGAAACACATCATGGATCACGAAACAACATACATGCATGCATCAAGAATCTAATAAGATCTAAGTTATTTCATGTCGTGTGTGTGAAAAATGATAACTACGGATGGATCAACAAATAGAGACAAGATGTAACAAGAGTTTTTCATGAGAATGAGTCTAGACAAAAAGCTACACTACATGCGGTATTTAGTACTTGTATATACAAAAAAAAATTAAAACAAGTTACTTGCTTTGTAATTTTCGACAGAAACAATGGGAAGACGAGAATAACGGGAAGGGATTCCCAGGCGACGAGCACGATCGGCACGTATCTAGATGATCAAGATGGTGATCGAGGTGATGAAGTAGATCCGATGGTTGAGATCTCACTTGGCCGAACTGCAAGCACTCAAGGATCAACCGCAAGCACTCAAGGAGAAATGGTCGGGGTTAAGTGTGAGCACAGTGAGGAGGATGACGGCGGACAGCGATGGCATCGGGATAGAGGGTGCCGACATCGGGAGTGAATTGCCGAGAGGGCTGCGCTGCTGTGTGGCAAGCCGCTGTTGTTGCTGTGGCTTCGGGAGATGAGAAGGGAGGTGTTGTTTTCGCAGGGGGAGCTGTCGTGGCTGCTAGTCGGTGACTGGAGGGTGCACGCGGCAGGCGGATCGGGATGAGCGTGAGGGAAGGTGGTGGTCGTGGACAGCAGAGGATGGGGAATGGGTTTGGAGGTCAGGAGTAGGCTGAACGGGAGGAGTGGACTAGATGTAGGGGATGAAGGAGGAAAGGTATAGCGACTGTATAACAGTAGGGAATTAGGGTTTCCTTGGGCTTAAACAGTGGGGGGTATATATATGGATGAATATTAGGGTTTAGGGTGTATGGGTTAGGATATTTGGGTAGTTGGGTATAATAGGATCTAATAAGATAATTGGATGTAGGTTTTATGGTAGGGATGGATCTAAAAAAGATAGGAACAACAATAATAATAGGCCATGAACAAAATAAATAATAAAAAAAAAGTTCAACCGATCAACTAGAGATAAAATATTAGGCAGATAAATTGAATCAAGAAGATCACATCACAGGCGACAGAACAATAGATGATCAAATACATGGTTCAGAAGGAACAGAATGATACAATATGAATAAATACTCAGAATAAGATAAATACATCCAAAATACAAAAAAAGGAAAACAAGGGTTAGAAATCCTACCCACCTAACAAGAATAATTTCGTCCTCGAAATTCAAACAAGAAGTACATAGGGTAACCCCAAAAGAAAAAAAAGAACAACAACAAAACAAAAGGCTACTCAAACAGATGAAGAAACTTCTGCTGGATCTCCTCCTCTAGCTCCCAAGTCGACTCACCCAGCGAGTGAGGATTCCAAGAAACTCGAACCAGCTTGATGACTTTGTTTTTCAGCACTTTACAATAGAGATGAAATAGTAGGCAGACAAATTGAATCAAGAAGATTACATCACAGGCGACAAAACAATAGATGATCAAATTCACGGTTTAGAAGGAACAAAAAGATACAATATGAATAAATACTCAGAAAAAGATAAATAAGAAGAAGAATTTCTTCCTCGAAATTCAAACAAGAAGTATATAGGGTAACCCCGAAAGAAAAAGAAAGACCAAAAAAAAAACAAAAACCTACTCAAAAAGATGAGGAAACTTCTGCTGGATCTCCTCCAGCTCCCAAGTCGACTCACCCAGCGAGTAAGGATTCCAAGTAACTCAATAAAGCTCATGTGGAGAGCAGAGCATTTAACTCATTGTTTGGAGCCAACACATTATATTGATGGAGCTCAAGCGACGAGAAGAGCATTAAACACGTTGTTTGGAGCCAACGAGTTGTTGACCGGAGGAACCCAAGTGGCATGCGGAGCACCGAACTCATTTTGTGGAGCGAATGAGTTGTGGTTATTCTAAATCTTCTTATATTGAAGTGAAGTCACTTGTGTTTGATCAGTATTGAGCTGATTCTATTCTTCTCTTTTACTGACAAGTAGTTGCATACATCGAATGAGGTCCCTCGGGACATTGAGCTTGCTCTCCTTCATGATGTGTTGTGCTTGACAGAGTTGGGGCTTGCTCAGGTGAAGGTGGTTGGATAAACCTAGAGCTTGCCCACCTAAGAAGACTTGTCTTAAATTTCATCATCAAGAGTTGAGGCGGCCCTATGGAGCTGTTAGCTGGTAGGAAGCCGGTGAAGAGGTTTGTGTCTCTTAGGCAGAACATCCCTCCAGTGTGTAGCTGGCAGAACAACTTTCATGATAATTTGTTTTATAGTGTTCGCAGGACTTTTGGTAGCAATTCCTAGACATGAAATGTAGACTCATTGTAATTTAGCGGTTGTAATGAGACTTGTAGTTTGTGGAATAATAAGTCTTCTACGTGCCGGTTTCTTGTCCTATGATTCATCGTCTTGGGGGTTGGCTAGTCATATGAGTGCCCTTGGGGAGAGTTGGACTCTGGACTATCCATTTTGTATTTATAGATGTCTGTAGTGCTACTGGATCTGAAATATGGGTTTGCGATAGTACTGTGATTTGAAGAATTCCTTTTATATGTTTGATCCATGTTGTCATGGTTGATGTGCCATCGACTGGGCTCTTTTTAACTAAATAATAGGGTCTCAAGTCTGTTGCGTATAGCTAACGAACCGTCGATGGTGTGTGACGGAGTTTAGAACTTCTCCGCCTTGAACTCAACTAGTTGTAGGAGCAACTCTGAGGGAGAGTCGTTTTCCAAACTTGCTGTATGGGTCCTCTGACAAATTGTGAGAGTCACATCGAGTAGATAGTTGAACTATAAGTATTGCTTTTACAAGTGATACTGGAGTAACTGTGATCCACGATTTTGGACCTCTTAATCTGTCTCCAAGGAATTTTAACTAGTTTCAGGGACAGATCGAATGGCGAGTTGAACTCTGAATATGTGTAATCACCGGTTACTAGTGTAACTCCGAGCCATGGGTATGGATTTCGAACTTGTTAGTTTGAGTATTAACATGTTGCAAGAGCAGATCGAATGGTGAAGCACACTCTGAACTTGCTTCTTTGCAAATTGCTGGATTCTCTTTCGAGCCATGGGTATGGACTCTGAACTGGTCGTGGAGGCACTAACGGATTGCAGGAGCAGATCGATTGGCGAAGCGCATTCTGAACTTGCTTCTTTGCAAATTGCTAGAGTATCTTCGAGCCATGTGTATAGACTCCAAATTCGTCTTATGGAAAGCTTGTAACGAGTGTTTAGCACCGCTCTAGGTGTAAGTTGGGCGTTTAGCTCATTATTTTCTTTAATGAATTAACAGGTTGCAGGAGCAGATCGAATGGCGAAGCGCACTCTGAACTTGTTTCATTGCAAATTTCTAGAGTAACTTCGAATCATGGGTATGGACTCCGAACCCATCTTGTAGGAAGCTTTTAACAAGTTTTTGGTGCCGTTATTGTGTATAAGTTTGGCACTCAACTCATTGTATGCCTCTGTAGAGTTGTACAAGAATTTTGCAAAAATTCATACTATATTTTATTGGAAAATAAAACTAAGCGGCTTCTCTAATGGCTGGCCGTTATTACAAATTAAGAAAATTTGCTGGAAAATAAAACTAAGCAGCTGCTATAGTGGCTGGCCGTTATTACAAATTGAGAAAATTTGCTACTACTATTAAGAGATGACGTTTCAGACGCCCTCGTCCACCTTCACAAGGTGTCCTACCTTCCATGTTCTGCTGATATCTCCTTGTCCCCTGGGTCTTTAAGTTGGTGAGCCGTTAGGCGAACAACTTGGTAGACCTTGTTTGGACTTGCCTGTTTTGGAAGGAACCCCCATTGTTCTGCATAGAGAAGGAGAAATCTTCTGATGCGCCAATGTGTTTAGGCAAGATTATTTGTTTCCGTTAAATGAGTGGAGTGGCTTTGGGCGTGGTTTATTAGTGTGATATGATGAGAACTAGTTTGGACATGGTGAGAGATGATGTGGCAGGTCTTCTTGGAGAGTTGTTTATGGAAGTGGCTTCAAGCTCGTTTACAGTTTTTGAATTATCGTGACTGCTTTCTGGCGATAGCTCTATGGCGTCAAGGGGGAGAACCGAGCCCCCCGTTCTAGCGGTGCAGCATGCTCGTGCTGCCTTTTGGCTCCCTACAACTTGGCCTACGCCAGCTACTGTTGGGAACTTCATTGTCATGTGGAAGGCAGAGGCAACTGCATGGAAGGCCGCTAGGCCGGGACGGCCGAATATAGCATTGTATGCAGCTTTGACATCGACTACCATAAAGTCCAATGCTTTCGTTCGAATAGTGGGGGTTTTCCCTGCTTTCACATCCAGTGTGATGACTCCTTCTACTTGAATGGGGACACCAGAGAATCCGTGGAGTGTGTAACCGGCTAGCTTGAGTCGGTCTCAGGAGAGCTTGAGAGCCTCGAATGTGGCCATAAAGAGGATGTTTATTGAGCTACCATTGTCCACCATGATGCGGCGTATCTCATGATTCACCATGCAAACGTTTATGACCAATGCGTGGCAATGAGGTATTTAGATGCCTTCTAAGTTCTTGTCGGAGAAAGATATCGGGACCCCAGTGCTTTTGGCAGACGAAATGTTATCTATGGAGTTGACTTTCCTGACGAAAGCTTTGCGGGAGGAGTTGGAATCTCCCCCATTGGGCCTCCATGAATAGAGTAGAGGACGACCATGTGTCCAGAGTCTTGTGATTTGTATGGCCTCTCTTGATGCTTATCAGCTCCCCGGGACGGAGGATTTTCAGCGTCAATGTCCTTTTGAACGAAGTTAGAGAGATAACCCCTACGAATTAGGGCTTCCAGTTCTTCTTTAAGGGCTCGACAATTGTCAGTATTGTTTCCATGATCTCTGTGAAATGCTCACCATTTATTTTTTTCTCTTCTCTTGCTAGACGTTGACATCTTGGGGGGAGGGTAGGTTATTCCGTCATTCTCAACTTCCATGAGGATGGCTGATACGCTTGCGTTGAAAGGAGTTAACTTGTCGAAGCATGTCGCTAGAGGTGGACGGCGCTGACCTGCACAATTTTTCTGAAACTTCCTCGGTTCTTCCTCGCTTATATTCTTTTGTTTATTCCCGGAAGATGAATCATTCTTGCCTTGGGGATAGAGAGGTTCCTCGACCATGATATACTTTTCATTCCTTTCCAGAAGCCCAGTGAAACTTTTGGGTGACTCTTTTGCGAGGGAGGCTTTCAGGTCTTTGTCAGTGACGTTGTGGCGAAAAGCTGTAGCTTCCACTAAAGTGTTCAAGGAGGAAATTGACCTTGCTTCGGTTGTAAAATGTTTGACAAAGTTTTTCAGCAGTTCTCCATCTCTTTCCTTCAGTTTTAATAGGGAGACACTTATTTTTTCAGCCTTGAGGCTAGTAAAAAAGTGCGCAATGAAAAGTTCCTCGAGCTGATCAAAAGAAAATATTGATTCTGGAGTCAGGCGCGAATACCATTCCCTTACTGGTCCTTTCAGTGTTGTAGGAAATGTTCGACACATGAGCGCATCAGTGGCGTTATAGACCATCATGAGTGTATTGAAGCTCTCGATATGGTCGGTCGGTTCTGATTCTCCATTGTAGGATTCGAGTTTAGGAGCTTTAAAGTCCATTGGGATGGGTGCATCGAGGATGGCTTTGTTGAAGGGATATTGACTAGGGCGGTAGGCCATGCTGGAGCGGTTTCTCTCACTTTTTCATCTGTTGTAGACGATCTTCTACTTCTTGGATACGACGAAGGACTTAGTTGTCCTTCCCCTGGGACCCAGTTGAGTCGGTGGATCCTTTGTTAGGGAGTTGTCCTAGATCTTGTGTAATACCCCGCAAAATAGCATATGGCTATTTTTGCACTGTAAATCTGTGCACGTATGAGTATTGCACACGATTACATATTTTTCGAGGAAATTATCAGTTAAATTGAGAGATTTCAGACACACGAGCTGTTCTGAACCCGATGAGGTAAACTCGGAATATCGTCTCGATTAAACTGTGGTTTTGTCCCGATTGTTTTGACCAGATAATTTTTGGGAGAAAATTATAATTTCTATAAAATATGTATTTTTATAGAATTTTAATTTATATGTATTGGTTATTTCAATTAAGCTAGTGCTTGAATTGAATGTGAGTTGTATTTGTGCACTAGGGTATGGTAACCTAGGGTATGGTGACCTAGGGTTCCTTGACCTAGCATAGGGTTAGAAACCCTAGCATCATGATGATCATGGCTTGATCTTTATGAAGATCCAATGATGGATAAAATTCTCCATGTGTTATGTGGGTATGTTGACTTATGGAATAGGAAGTTTCCAAGGAGTTTCAAGGAAGCTTCCATGAAGCTTCTACTTGGAAAGTTGGCACCCCATCTCACCATACATTCTCCCAAAACCCTAGCCCTCCCATCCTAGCCCTCCACCTCTCAAAATCCGGCCAAGCACTCCAAACCCTAGTCCTCCATCTCCTATAAAGACCCTACTCCACTTCACTTCTCATTCCTTCTTCTTCTTGACTTGGGATTGCTTCAAAAAAAAAAAAGAGAGAAGAAGAAATAAAAAAAAAAAGGAGAGAAGGAGAAGTTGGAAAAGGAGGAAACCTTGAGTAGTGGTAAAGGAGAAGAGTGGTATAGAAGGAGGAGGTATTGGCCAAAGCTTCTACAAAAGCAAAGGAAGGAAAGCAAGCAAAGCTAGGAGCCAAGCTACAAGGAAATTTGGCAAACTTCAAGTGGGTGATCTCTTCAACTCTAAACTTGGAATTTATTTTCTTTTGAGTATGAAATGGATGTTTAGTGGCAGTAGACATGATGTAGTTACCATGTATGAGCATGTGAAGTGCTAGGGAAACATAGTTGTATGGTAAGAACAACTTCTTCCTTAAGCTTGTTAAGAAGCATGATTGTGAGGGTATATTGGGGAATTTCTTACACCCAAACGGTTTGGAATCTTAGGCTAAAATATTGGGAAGTTGTTATTCTATGTATGTAGGGTATCCATGATTTTTTTCACAATATTTTGATGCGTTTTAATAGCCCAAACGCAGGGCCAAAGTCTGGACAGAGAGCAGCCAAATTGCTGCTGCTGTGCAGATTTTCGCTGTGTCTTTCTGACCGTGTAACTCAGTGTAGGATCGTAATTTTGAGCTGAAAATTTTTGTGGACTCTCTGGTATGTGTCTACAACCATTTTCAAAAATTTTATAATTTTTCGAGGTCGTTTGATGCCTCGAAAAAATGGTAGAAGGCGACTGGTCTACAGGTGTTGGCTGAAGATGACTGTGTTTGGACTGAGGTGAAAAGGGCCATAACTCCCTGTACGTTTATTATTTTGCTATGAAATTTTGGGAGTAGCTTGAAGTATGGGTCTACTTGATGAATCTCAAATTTTAGAATTTTTAGAGGTCGTTTGATAAGGTTTCAATTATAAACCGTACACAGTGGCAAAAGCTCTGCTGAAAGAGCAACTGGAAATTATGCCATGTTTGAGGAGTCGTAGATCATTGTGTGAAAAGAATTTGAATATAAATTTTGGACACAATGAAATGGTATGTGTATGGATTAAGAATCTCAAGTTTCATGAGCATTGGACATAAGGTTGATTTATTATTGAATTTCGAAGTAGGCTATGTTCAACTTAGTACAAGTTGTCTAGTCCGTGGAGATGGGTATTCCTGGACTTATCTGTTAAGAATTGGGACGACTGGCCAACTAGAGTTTACAGTAGGGAATCATAGCGTTCTAACCCAACAGGAATTTTGTAATTTCAGTTTGTAGGTTGGAAGTTATGATTTTCCAAAGTTGGGATAGATTCGGCCTTGTCGAGGTAATGTTTGCTAGAGAAATAAACTTTTCCCTTGTTGTGCACCCAATGGAAATAGGTATCTTTGAGGACCTTAAGGATTGATTCTGAGGACATGTCCAACTAGGAAGTTAAAGTAACACTCCCGCCTTTCCATAGGACCCGGAATCGAGCAATTCCGATGAGTGAGCAACTTCTATGATGTTGGGAAGACGCAGCAAGTGCTAGAAGAAATACAGCTAAAAATATATAAGGGTTATTTGGGTGCCAAGATGATTGAATTTGAGGAAATGGTCATCTGGAGAGTTGTAGACTAAAGTCTCACCTTTCCAAGATGGGAAATATCAAGCAAATCTGAGCTGTATACTAGAAGTTATGGACGTTGCAAGCTTAGCAGCCTATTGTTAAATTGACTTCAAGCTTAAGTTAACCCGGGAACTTGAGTTCCTTAAGAAATTGAGGGATTCGTTAACTGGGGGATTGCAGTGGATCTCCCTACCCTTCTAAATTCTGAGTGTGTTGGATTCCGATAAGCGTAACTGGGGTTATAGCTACTGCTATTTCTTAAACTGTTTCATCAGACAACTGATGAGGAACCCTCCGCATACCGCAGTGTGGTGATCATGAGCTGTCAGGGTTTTTAATGATGTTTTATCAATTCATTGGAACTTGGATAAGCTCCTGTGCTTAATACTCATGGTGGACATGAGTGAGTTGGGAGATAGCTCTGGTCGATTGCGTTGGTGTCTCGATGCCTGAGTCGGTCAAGGGTCAGGAATTGATGGTTATGTGTGTGCTTACCTTCATCTGAATTATATTGCATCCTTGGAGCGCCGTTGGACTACTCGCTGAGGGCCACGGGCTGGGATTATTTGGTCGCTGACCAGTGAAGGTATTGGAAATCAGTGGAGATGATTCCTGTGATGATTATTGTTTGACAGGCCGGGCAGGCTCGACATTATTGATCGACACCAAGTGTGACTTGGTAACGACTTGCTTCTATAAACTGCATTGATTAGTTTTTCTTTATTATTTTTGCTCGAAGACCGAATTGGTGTTAGGGGTGATTCCCTATAATCCAACTCGTTCTGAGAGTTAACGGTAGATGGTGATACTATGAGGTGGTCTCTTCCTGTCATTAGGGATACATGCTGCGGTGCGTATCTTGCAATGTTGATTCCTGAGGTACCGTGGTAAGGACGGATGGGATCCGTGCACGGGCTAGTGGACACGAACGGGTCGTATGGGATACGGCGCTATAGGTATGTTGCGGTATATCCTTAAGTTCGTCACGGCCGTTGACTGCAGAATGGTGGGACCGTTGACTGCAGAGCGGTGGGACCGCATATCCTTAAGTTCGTCACGGCCGTTGACTGCAGAACGGTGGGACCGTTGACTGCAAAGCGGTGGGACCGCATATCTTAAGTTCGTCACGACTTTCAAGGAGGGTCTGAGGCAACGATGATTGGTGACAACGGGCAGCGCCCCGAAGCATTTATGCTATTTATCTCCTCAACCATGTCATACTATCAGGAACAGGAAGTAGACCCAATTAGAATGTATTGCATGACGAGAGATTGAACCCTATATTCAAAAAACAAACTCCTTGGAAGGTATGTAGTATGGGATGCATACATTTCCATCGAAGTTGATTTTGGGAAAGTATGCAGTATGGGATGCATGTGTTCCCAACGAATCGCATTAGAGTAAGTGCATCGTGTGCATTCTTGTTTCGTGCATTAGATTAGACCATGTCATGTTTTGGCCTGGAACGTATGTAGTATGGGATGCATGCGTATCCAGAGTCCTAAGGTTGCTTGTATTTCAATAAAGTAGGTGATCAGCGCATTAGTTATTAGACCATGGCATACACGAACGCCAGGGAATTAGGATGCACGTTTTCCTTTTCATTCAAGATGGTTTGTGGTTGCCAGTTTGGAGATCGTTGTTTTCTTATCAGCATTGCGTCAGTAGAATTACTGACGTACCCCACATTTTAGGTACATGAATATCAGGTCGCAAGTGCAGGGAATCCCAAGATCAGTAGGGCACCCAAGGAGAGATGATAGTATACGTGCCTACCATTTGAATGGGTGTAGAAATATCAGAGTCACGTAGCAGAAGGTTCAAGCCGAGGGACAAGTTCCAGGAAAGCAGATAGACCACTCAGCAGAGTTCTAAGCAACGACCAATCGACTGCTGATCTGGAAGACAACTGACAGCGTTGCCAGAGGAGCCTGAATATTCCTTGCGATCAGTTGTAATAAGTTATGTAATTTGTATTCCTTGTTCAAGGACTGTTGATATTGTAATTATTAATGTAATAACTCCAATGGCAATAAAAGTGTTTAAATTTCCGCATTATTTACTGTGTTGAGATGCATTTGAAGGCAATTATTCTGGTTGTGTCACGGATGTCCGGTATTGGAGATCCGGGGCGTCACATCTTGAATTCCATGGATAGTTTGGAGGATGTTGAGCTTGAACTTATCCAATTTGGCCCTAGTGACTGGAGCATTTTTCCCTTTGTTCTGCACAAGGAGCTTTTGGCTTTCATGAGTCGGGCTCCTTATTGTGGTGTGCCCCCTGTAAGAGGAGGATTGCTGTGATCTCAGTCTAGGAAGATAGATTCTCTGGTTTGCTTGATGTCCCGATCGGGAGGCCTCAGATCGGGTACGCCTCTCATCTAATTGGATTCGTAGATCAGTTCCTTGTTTCCTGTTACTGATGATCTGGTGGAGATCTCTATACCCTCGAGGGCTTCACCAGGCTAATGAATCAATTGAAGCATTATGGACTGAGATGTGGTCGTGCTGAGGATGTTGTTCATGTTGGTTTTTTCGGGAGCCCCTGGTGCCTCTTTGTTGGAAGGAACGTGACTAGGCTGCCGGGATGACTGTTGAAGAGGAATCGGATCATCCATAGGAGGAGCTGATTGACGAAGAGAGTTGGTGCGACGGCTTGAGGCTGCACCTCTCCCTCTTAGTCTTTGTGGCATGGTGGCAAGTCTGACTTGTGTAATTTCCCACAGATAGTGCCAATCTGTTGCTGCTTATTTTAGTGTGGGAGCAAACAGATAGTGAGTTAATAACTGATGAAAACTACTACAAATCTAACCTTTGACCTTCGCCGTTAAATGCAGTTAGAGCTCCTGAGGTTGAATCTGGATCGTTGATTGACCATCGTGATCTGAATCCGACGATTGCTGATGCGGCTGATAGACCTGCAAAAATCCTGAAACATCGGGGGGTGGCCCCGGCGACAGACCCTCCAACGCTGAAGTCAGAACCAGAAAGAGAAAAAGAGTATGTGAGAGAAACTGGTGAATTGTTGATTACCTTCTGACTGTATAGGGGGAGGAGTATTTATAGCCTGAAAGACATATCAAGAGATTTATTTGTGTCCGTTGGATTGATTTGAATTTCTTATCTCTTTTATGTCTCTCCCTCTCAAGAGATATAATTTTCTTGTTAGGGGATAAGAGAGTTGACTCCTAGCCTTCATGGGTTGGGTGTCTCTCCTAATAGGCTTAGTCTGTCACTTTTTATAGGCTTGAAAGAAGCCAATGTCTTGGAGAATGCCCTGACCTGTTAAAGAAGCCTGTTATGATTAATCTGCCTGTAGAAGCTTTGAGATCTGTGCAGGAATCGTACGACCCTAATTTGCTGCGATTTTTACCATCATCACAAAATAATTTCAAAAATTATGTATATGCATATATTTCTATTACCAATTTGAAATATTAAATCTTAAACATTAGTCAAAATATTAGTTCTAAAGAAAAATGGAATATTTAAAATTTAATATCTATTTCTATTATAAAAGCAAGAATAAATCTGTCCAGGGAGGATCTTAGACGTTCATAAATCATTTTGATCTAGATGATTAACAGCTGAAATTAAATAGTTTAATAAACTCGTATATGATACGTGCAGTAGTTAAATTTGATCATATAATGATTAGATGTCTCCGTTGACATCGTTCGCCACCATTTCAGATGCCTCCCACAACTCCGATGACCCTAACGGCTACGACCCCAATGTCATCCCACGCCCTCGTGTTTTCGTCCCTTCGCATCTCCGGTTGTCTCTTCTTCTTTTCCCATCTACATGAGTTCTCGACGATGGACTTGGCTTTCTCAAGGTATTTTATGCAACTCTTGGCTGTGAATCTGACCATCTCTTATGATTTTAAGTTGCTTTATGTTTATTACAAATTTTGATTTGGTGGGAGATTTTGGTCTTTTGTCTTTGTAATTATTGGAAAAAGTTTTGAGTTGGGGTTGAAGGTGATAGTTTTTGTTGGGGACGGTACTGTACAAGGGAATCTAGGATTACCCTTTGAATTACCTGGTTTGGTAAGATATCTCTACTATTTTAATGGGAGAGTTGTGGTTTGCAACAAACAAACCCTAACTTTGTAACTATATAAACACGTATAATACACGTCCAAACTATATCTAACAAATATAATGTGCACCATACGTGTTGCCCAAATCAAAACATTCAAATATAAACTATTTTATTTTATTCAATATATATATATTTAATTTGATGACATTACTTTTTTTTTTTTACATTATACTAGTAATATTATAATGGGAGAAGGCCTTTGTGTCATTTTGTCATTCTACCAATATGTACAATGTACGTACATAAGTAATATAAATGTGATTTCCTGTTCAAATTCTCCCTACGTTAGAGTTTTTATTTTTATTTTTTGAAATTATTAAAACGTGCATCGCACGTGTAAATTACTAGTGTAGGATTTAAAGAAATAGAGACGTTCTTTTCTTTTCAGTATTTTTGTGAAAAGATTGAGAAGATACGTTAGTTCATTGGTAGAAAGAAGTTTCAACAATATATATAGGTGAAGCTTTCTCTGATAATTATACGAAGCAAAATCTCTACTATTTGAATGGGAGAGTTGGGGTTTGTAACAAACAAATCCTAACTTCGTAACTATATAAACACGTATAATACACGTCCAAACTATATCCAACAAATATAAACGTGCACCACACGTGTAGTTCAAATCAAAACATTCAAATATAAACTATTTTTTTTCTTATTCAATATATATTCATTTAATTTGATGATTTTCCTTTTTTTAGACGTGTAACCTACCGTACATTATACTAATGTCGATATAGTTTTGGAGGAATTCTTAAATTCTTATGGGAATCAAAATTCTTTTTTGAGAAGGATATACATTCTTCTTCAAAATGGTGGAATTTGTGGATTCCTCTACATTAAAAAAAAAAAAAAAAAAAAAATTGAGATTATCACGCCCAAAACATCCTCCGGATTTTTAACGATCTTTCTGGCTTACCATATTACCGGGCTCTTAGTTCCCAACAATCTTTTACCGCTCGAGTATATGTACGCTCTCCCTTTCTTTCTTTTCCATCTCCCTCTCTCTCAGATCACGGCAGCCTGATCGTGCTCTTCAGCTCCTCATCATTATCACCTCCAAAGATTCATCTCCATCTCTCTCCCATCTCCGCTCAAATCGAAGGTACCTCCTCTCTCTCTTTCTCTCTCTCTCTCCTAGATCGTCGGCAGCCCGATTCGTCGGTCTCTTGAATCCGTTCTTTCTTCATTTATCTTTAACTCGATTGTTTATTTTAATTCTTATTTCCTAACATACTAGAAGAAGATGTGAAGAAACGGTTGTTTTTATTGCTCAATTTAGTTCATAATCTCCTCTCATGTGGGTATTTCTGAGAAATGGGTTAATAGTTAGAAGATGTGAAGGATCGGGAGTTTTTATTTCTCAATTTAGTTCATAATCTCATTTCGTGGGTATTTCTTAGACTGAGATATAGAATTTGGGTTTCTGAGAAATGGGTTAATAGTTTGCTCAAGATCTTATTCCTATATAGTAATGAAGTTGATCTTTTATATTCTTTTTCTTAATTAAAAAAACATATTCTATTTTTTGCTAATTCCCAGATGAATAAAATAATTTTGTATTTGTAAGACTCATAAGTGCTAGGATTTGTAAGACTTTGATGAAGAAAGTGACGGAAATATTGAACCTAAGACCCTCCCATCCACATAAGAGCACTGAACTATGTGTTTTCTCTTGTATGTTATCCCTACAAAGAAATCTTGAAATGTTACATTCTTTAAAGGTATCTCTACGCTGCCATGTATCTAATTATCATGCAAAATCTAGAATGCAATTCTTGTCATTCATAATTAAATGTAAAATCTTAAAATCTGTAGCAAGCTTGCATAGTGAGAACTGAGAAGCCAAAGAAAATATGTACATATAAATAAAGTACTTATTATAGAATATGTCATCTTTCAAGACCACTGTTTCCAAGCATCAAGCATGGCAACCATTTTTTGTGCAAATAGCACTTGTATACTTATATACCAATTTATTGATGGCAATATCCAGCTACATTGTTGCAATCCATCAATGGTATACTCTTATCTTTCAATAAATCATTTCTTAATTAATTTTTCCTTCTATTTATGTAAGTTCGAGATGAATCAAATGGTGTAATCAGAGCTCCCAATGTAAATTACATGTTATAACGACATCCTTAACATGTATAAGACTTCCATATTGAAGTTCTACATGTTCCCTGCCCAATCCATATGATGGTAATGGAGACATTAATGGCCAGTATTTTTCATCCTGTTACAGTGTACAAACACAAAATGTAAGGATCCAATATTAAAGTAGTGATCTCTACCATGCTCATAATTAGATGTACCCAAACAGATAGAAAATATGATTCAGGCAAAAACGAATAGAGAATGGATATCTACAGGACTACTGTAACAACAAAGCTTCCATCGTAACATTTTTGGTATGCGTATCTATAAAAGTTGAGTAATTTAATCTCTTCTTGGAAAATTTTTGCTTGCTACAAGAATTTGTATGTAATTCAAAGCGAGTGTATATAGTTTTATTGGAAGTGAGTGTATGTAATTTTATTCAGTTGGTCGAAAAAAATGTCTCTGAAACTAAAAAGTTGACCATACGTTTTATCGAGATATATTAAGTCACTGTATAAGAAACTTAGAGATAAGCCTATTTTACAATGCCTTTTGATTTAGTTAGTTTTTGTTGTATTCATACACATAATATGATTTAGTGTTTGTTTGGTTCATGCTTCTTTTTTTTCTTTAGCAATTCTAGGTTGCAATGTACCCACTATGACATTTTCCCCATCATTATCTCTGAATTTGATTCCTTCTACTATATTTTTCTACTTTAAGCAGATGGCCAATCTTACAATGCCCGACATGCATGAGTTTACTATCATCGTGATTAACGTGCATTTGCTCTGAACGTGGGTCTTTTTAACTACAATGTCCTATATAAGATAGGTAAGACTTAAAGGTCGAAGGGTCTGTTGGTGCGTGTATGATAGACACGTCGATCATAGCATGAATGTGACAATGTTGATTTATCAAAGTGATGAACTTAGTAGAGAGAACATCCGCATGGATAGGAGAGCCTTTCATAACTTATGCCTTCTACTTCAAACCAGGGAAAATTTGCAGTCAACTAAAAATACGTGCATAGAAGAAATGATAGCAAGGTTCCTTAATATTTGTGGACACAATGAAAGAACCGTTCCATCAAGAGACAATTTGTTAGGTCAAAGGAAACAATTAGGCAATTTGGCTTAGTGTTAAATTCAATATTACGTCTACATGATATTTTGTTGAAGAAACCTGTAGCAGTTACGGAGAATTCAATAGATCATAGATGGAAATTGTTTAAGAATTGCCTAGGAGCACTAGACGGCACATATATCAAGTGTATGCAACAGATCCTGACAAACCAATGTATAGAACTAGAAAAGATGGAATAGCAACCAATAGGGTTGGCAAACGGGTCGACTGGGTCGGGTCGGGTCGAACCCATCCGGTTTGGAACCCGAGTAGGGCGGGTTCGGGTCGGGTCCGAATGTTAACCGGGCCGGGCCGGGTTGGTTTTGCAAATTGTCGACCCGCCCAACCTGTGAACCCATTCGGGTCCAACCCGAGTCGGGTCACGGGTTGGCTCGGCTATTTAAAATATTTTTTAATTTTTTTTAACTTCAAAAAATAAAAATTTGTACATTTTATATTAAATGGGTATGAACAAAAAAATTAATTGCTCACTAGCTATTTGTAGCCCACTACTCAATTAGCCTACCCCACCTTAGCTATTTATAGCCAACTCTATCTTCTCACTTCTCTCATCTCACCAATGTGGGACTAAATATATTTGGATTTTAAACATTGAAATTTTTTAGTCCCACATTGGTGAGATGAGAGATGTGAGGATGTGGAGTTCGCTACCAATAGCTAGGGTGAGGGTTGTCTAATTGAGTAGTGGGTAGTAATCAATTAATTTTGATGTCTACCCTCATTTTTCTAAATTTTTGATAAGTTTTAGAGTATATCTATATGCATATATGCCTATATATACATATATATTTTCAATATATGTATACATATATATACATATATTTGGCACACATAAAAAATATTGAAAAAAATCAAAAAAATTCAAATGGGTCGAATCCACAAACCCGCGGGTCACGAATCGGGTTCGAGCGGGTTTGAACGGGTTTGCGGGTTGACGGGCCGGGTTGAGCGGGTTGGTATTGAAAATTTTCTAACTTGGGTTGACCCGGTTGGGATAACGGGTCCGACCCGAACCCGAACCGAGCCAAGGCGGGTCGGGTCGCGGGCTGACCCTACCCGGATGCCATCCCTACAATGTCATAGGAGTTTGTTCACAAGATATGCAGCTCATATATATACTACCCAATTGGGAGGGTTCGGTCGCTGATTCTAGAATTCTTCGGGATGCATTATCATGAAAAAATGGATTGGTAGTTCCCAATGGTATTATCAAATTCATTTATATTGTTTGGATTATTTAATTGTCATTTATGTGCAATATATTAAAATATATTCTGAAGATAAATAAAATATTATTATTTGTATGATGCTTAATACATGAATGGGGAAGGATTTCTTACCCCGTATCATGGAGAAATGTATCCACTACAATATATATGGCTTTCTACAGCGGATTTATTATAGCGTTTAAGTGTAAATGCTATTGAAAGTGATCAATAATAGCATTTGTGAATAAAATGCTATCTTTGATTAATTTTGAAATTTATTCTTAGCTACGACAGCATTTTTAAAATGCTGTATTTTTTACAGCATTTTAGAAAAGCTATAATATCTGTAAATAAACTGAAGTGGTAAGGGTAAAAAAGGAAACTCTAATAAAAAAATCCAAATCATTCTCAATTCAATTCATTTTCTCCTCCCTGTTGCCATGCCACCCCCGTGTCCTTTCCACAAAAACCCACATCCAAAACTCAATCATCCCCGTGCCCCCTCGCCGTCGTTGTCTCCCGCTTCCCGTCGCTGTGCCCCCGTCTCCAGCTCGATGACTCCCTTGCTCTTGGATTCCCGAGCCTGACTTCCCATCATCACCACCATCACTATCATCTTCTCCTCCTTCCACTGAACCCAATTCAAACTCCATCATCATCATCTCCGTCACCGGCTCCGACCTCCACTCCATCCTGAATCCCGACCCCTACCTCTCATTCTCGAACCCTAACCCCTTTTCTCCATCAATTTCTGGTAAATTTTCGCCTCTCTTTAATACGTATTTTTGGATTCATCCGATTAGGGTTTTTGGATTAAGGCTATGTAGATTTCAATAACTAGGTGTTACTGTATAAGGCAAAGTAAAATAGCATCCATGTTAAATTTTAGATTACTCATTACTGTTATGGTTAAAAATTTAATTGTTTTACATTTTGAAAACCTTTGTTGTGTAACAATGAGTTATCTTTGTCCAACACTTGTGAATTCTATTTTTTTCGCTTGTTAGGCATTTACGTACCTTTTTTTATTCACTTTCTTGATTTTATCTTTTTTGAAGAAAGCTTTCATGAATTATTGGTGTCATCACTTCTCTTGAAAGAAATTGAGTACATATCAGAAAGAAGTGATTTTCTTATGGCTTGTTGAAACTATGTTTCTTCTAATATGTTCTCTACTCTTGATTCTTATGCAGCAAAAAAATTTCATTGTCAAAGCATACTTGGAATAGATATAGATGCAAGTGGGATTATGCATACTTTGGTTTCGTTTTGATTGTTTGATTCAATTTGTGAGTTGAACCTAATTTACTGTGCATGTATATCATGTGGATGTTTTTGCTTCTCTATACTTATGTTGGTTTGCAACTTAAAATCTTATTTAGAAAAAATGCCCTGATCCTATTGATAATATTTTTCTTCTTGGAGTTTAGGAAGATTGGGTGTTCTTGGCCAAAAAAAAAAAAAAAAAAATTTGACCTTGACTAGAACTATTCTGTCTTTTCCTGACTATTTGGGCTTCCTTTATTTTTGAATTAGAGATGTTCACTTGTTATTTATAATTTAGGAAGCTCAAAAGATGTTCACTTGTAATAGTAGTAAACATATGCAAACGATAAGAAAGTTTCTTTTTGGATTTGATATCAATGTTTCTCTTCTTGATTAGCTGGAGCGAGGAAGAATACTATTCCACAGGTTTCAGGTAGTAGTGCAAATTGTCTGAAGCAGGAGGTTTCTCAAGGTTCATATGCTGAATCAAGCACCTCTGTAGGTGAAGCTTCTACTTTTTTTGTGTGTTAATCACAAGTATATCCTTAATAGAGTTAAGAACATAATTTTCATTGAAATATTTTCTCTTCCTATTCTTCTACTATGGGTTATGCTAAATCATTAATATCTTATGTTGCAGCCTGAGTGTAACAAAATGGATTCATTTGAGTTGGGGTGATGATGGATTAATTAGATTATTTGCAAAGATCTGGAGACTTTTTCGCCCGGTAATTTCGGATTAATATCGGTAAATCTGCATATCTATATAATAAAAAACAAAGAAAGCTATCAATTGGCTCTCATTCAATCTCCCAAAAATCAAAGGCCCAGATTTAACCTCACAAAACACATTTTTCCCCCCAAAACTAATATTCCAATATCCCCACCTAAAACAACTCTTTTATTTATTTAATTATTTCTCTCTCTCTCTCTCTCTCTCTCTCTCTTATTCAAAAAATTAATAAAATAAAATTTTTAAAAATTTATAAAAATTTAAAAAATAAATAACTTGAAAACTTAAAAACTTAAAAACTTAAAAACAAAAAATTTAAAAATTTAAAAACTTTAAAAAAGATTTTAAAAAAACCAAAAAATTATAAAAAAATTATAAATATATTTTAAAATATTTTAAAAAGTTAATTAATTTTTTTTTTAAAAATAAAAAAGTTTAAAAAAAATTAAAAAATTAAAACTTTAAAAACTTTACAAATAATTCAAAAAAAAATCAACAACTTATATAAAAAAAAAGTTAGAAAAAATTTTAACAGATTTTAAAAAATTAATGTAAAAAAAGTTGCAAAATTTGAAAAATTTTAAAAAAATATTAAAATTTTTAAAAAATTAAGAATTTTAAAAATTTTAAAAATTTTAAAAATAAAAAATTTGAAAATTTGAAAATTTGAAAATCTCAAAATAAATCTAAATCCAATGTTGAACCCCAATCAAGTGGTCGTCGCCGATATCTGATCCGCTACTGATTCTGTATCGGTGACTTCCCTCCACCAAATCGAACGCGAATATCAAGCGACTCTGTATCAGCGACTCTCCTCCACTGAATCGAGAGCCTCTATATGCGATGCGATGCAACGACTCTAATTTTATCTCATTAACCGAATTCTCATTCTAATTTTTAATTTTGTGCGTGCAGGGGGTTACTCAGTTTTTTGCTGATCGAATTTTGTGTGTGCATGAGATGTAAGTTCAAAGAGGTATGATTGATTTATTTTTGGGTTTAAAATTTTTTAATTTGGTGATTTATTTGATGAGTTTTTTTATTGGTTTTGATTTAAGATGTACGCAAGTTAGAGATGGATTATTTGGTGGCCTCAATTTGGGCTTCCAAACCATAGCAGGACAGGTAAGCTGACCAGCAAGCTAGAATAACTTGGCAAATATGCAACATTAATTTCTTTACTACAAGAGAAAATACTATCGTGAAGTGTTCCCTTCACTGGTTATTAGAAACTATGGATAACATAATATATAAGAACTTTTAGTGTATGTTTGGATATATAGGATTGGGATGACTGGAGTTTACCGGTGAATGATGCAAACTCTCCACTCAAGAAAGACAGCTAAAGTAAATGTGTTATTTATCCATTCTGATTTTTTATTTTATAAAAGTGCAATGGGGAGGCAAAGTGGAGATAAAAGAAATGATTTGCTTGGTTTAGAGTTTTGAGAACTTCTTGTATTTCATTTTGGTTGAAATAATAATAAGAGGTATTTCAATTGCAAACTGAGTCTCAGACAAATAAATGTTTAGATTATTAGTATTGTAGATATCTTCACACCTACTCTTGCATTACCATTGTATTTAGACATGCTTATAGTGGTTATGGGATTAGAGTAAGCTATATAAAATCTATATGATGATGTCTTTGCATAACTATTATAAGCATCTAAAAGTGATGCTGAAGTTTAAAAAAACTTTATGCAGTGTTTCTAACAAACTATATGCATTCCAGGTAAGTTCAAGCTAATGATCAAGAAGGCGGTGGTTGACCTTAAAGGTAGATATACTGCTTCCTCATATAATATGTTTGCTACTTCAATTAATTTGCTGGACCTCCAAAACTATTTTATATAATCAAACCAGGTGCACCGTTCCGAAAACGTGTGAACGGGCAAACCTAGTTGAAATATAATATTAGCTATATACATAATTTTGTTTTATTTTTATAAATGATTTCAACTATGCTCTTGACTTCATATACTAATGTGGACATGAAATTTTTATTCTTACAATATTTCTACGTGGATGTATTTAAATTGCTTTTATTTCAGATATTTATTCTTACAGTATAAATATTTAATACATCTTTTAGGACTTAAATGAACTTCAATCATGCATTGGTATTTGGCAATTGTGGCTTGTCGTATTTGATATTTGATTCATGTTATATAAGACATATCAAAACTTTGCTAATTTGATATATTGATAGTCGAGGACAATTTTGGTGTCCATATTTTTTATATAAAAATGATTCTATGCAAAATTGCAACTTCTTCCAGAAAATAGCCAACAAGTGCAGAAACAAATGCAAATTGTTAAATTCAAAACTGCCAAAGTCCTTAATGAAGAAAATTACGATAGTTTTACTTATTTTGACTTAAAATTGGTTTCTTATCATTATTCATTTCTGTAGGTGATTCTGGTTGCATGATTTCAGTGGTGCCTGCATGTCATATGCTATGGAAGCGGTCCCATCTAAGATTGCAAAATCTATTTTTGTGACTGCAGCCATGCTGATGGATAGACAGAGCACTCAGGACATGTTTACCAGGCAGGTTTTTATGTATCCTTGATAATTGTCAATTAACAATTTTGCAAACTTTTCCTCCACTAAATGTTGAAGTATACAATTATTTATTCCCAATTCATTGGGCATTGCCATTAGTTAGTCATGCAGTCATGCTTATATGGAATTCCTATATGCTATGCCACTTACATTCTAAGATTTTGATGTCATACAAAACCAGACACCGTGTATTCCATTTAAAGAGAAAATAACGAAATAAAGTCAAGTACAGAGTTTAGAGATAATTGCTCCATTGCATTTATATGAAACTTCAAGCCAGAAATAAGAAAAACAATCAATAGTCAAAGGAATTTTTCAAAAATTTTACTAGGATTCTGAATCTTGTTGTATACTTGAGTTGTTCCATATGGTGGAATAAGGCTTTAAGCACTAACTGCTCATCTTTGGTCGTGGCTCTCTTCCTCCTAAGTTCTAACAACTCTGCATATTCTGTTGTGTTCCAGGTTGGTGAGATGCGTCAGGCCCAGATGTGTATAGAACTGTGCCATTCATAATTTCTTTGGATTTATAAATTTTATTTCTTGTTACTTCTTTTTCCATTATTAATCACACTTTGACATTTTTTCTTCTCCAAATTGCAGGTTGAAGATGTCGTGGATGCGAATTGTTTTGATGTTGGTCACTCAAGGGTTTTTTGTTGTTAGTTTTAAGTATGTTAGATTGATTTTTTTGAGTTTATTGTACGGATTCAAGTTTATTGTACGCGAGATTGTGATATATTTGTATAAAAATTTTCAAAATTTTTATAGGTGAATGGAATATTGATATTTTCTATATATCAATTTTTTTATGCATCCGGTGAATTCTTTTTTGTATATAGGTAAAAAGAAATAACGTCCTTAAAACGCTGTAAAAAAACACCGCTCTTAAAACGATAGCATTTTGCAAACATTTTTGAAAGAGATTCCATTTTCAAAAATGCCAGGGGTCTGTTTGTTTCAGTTTTTTTTTTTTCCTGAAAACATATCCTGAGTTGGCGTTTGTTTTAAGTGTTTTTTCCAAACACTATTCAGAATACTCATACCCCCTCTTTTCCAAAACACCTCCTTTACTCTCTTCTCACAGCAACTACAAAGCAAGAGAGCAGCAATGGCAGCCATGGACTTCGGTGGCGTCGCTGGCCGACGCTGGCGCCGACGGCGGGAGGTGGCGCGAACGGGAACGACGACGACTGGATCGGGAAGACGGCTAAGGGTTTCGATCTGGCGGAGCTCGACGATTCTGTGGTCTTCGATCGGTTTCAGGAGCAGCCAAAGGGGTTCGGGGTTCGGAGGTCGACGGGGGCTGACGCAGGGGAAGGCGACGCTGGAGGGGAGTCGCCGGAGGGGTGGGAGAAGGCAGTGGGAGGGAGAAGCAGTAATGGGCTTGGGGGGTTTGGCTGTCGATCGAAACGGAAGAGGAGAAGGGGGTCTTGGGTTCTGGGCGACGAGGTAGGGGACGACGCTGGTGGCGCACGACGGGGGAGTGCATCGAAGGGGTCGCCGGAGGTGGGGGCTAGCCGGGGAAGAAGGATGAACAGAAGATGGGTTTGAAGGTTTTTGTGATGGTGAGAACGGGGGAAGGAGTGTACGGGGATGGCGTTTGGGTTCGTGGGTGTCGGGGGAAGACGACGGGGAGTCGTCGACGGGGCGGTCGGCGCAAGGGGGTGGCCGGAGTGGCCGGGGAAGATGATCGGAAGGTGGGGGATTTGGGTTCTGAACGGGGAGAGAGAAAGAGGAGAGAGAGAGGGCGTCTCACAATAAAAACATCCTATTTGATCTCACATGCAATCTTCTATCCGACTACTGCTACTACTTACTCTCACATGCAATCTCAACAAAACAAACTAAAAAATACTCCTTATTTAAGACTGAAGAACTGCAATTACCAAAAGAGGCAACGATAACAGCAAAACATTGATCCAAAACTTGACAAATGATACATGAACTGCGATTTGTTGCTTCACAAAACCTCACTGAATCTATATTATGTACATACAAGATTTTGAAACATATTTTGTACTCTAACGTGAAGAATCAACCGTGGAGATGATGGCGTCTGATTTTTGCTCGGTTCACATGCTGCTCAGGTTTCTTGTTCTCATACTTGTACAACATTGCAATCTGACTGCAACAATTAAAAAAATATCAGCAAATGATAAATGCAAATTGATATTCAAAATTGTCAGAAATATAACAGAACAGCTTTTAAACTCTCTTTTTCAGGAAAACAGCTTTCAGATAACAGTTTTCAGCTAAAAATATAACAGAACAGCTTTTAAACTCTCTTTTTCAGAAAAACAGCTTTCAGATAACAGTTTTCAGCTAGAAATATAACAGAACAGCTTTTAAACTCTCTTTTTCAGAAAAACAGTTTTCAGATAACAGTTTTCAGCTAGAAATATAACCGAACAGCTTTTAAACTGTCTTTTCCAGAAAAACAGCTTTCTGATAACAGTTTTCAGCTAGAAATATAACAGAACAGCTTTTAAACTCTCTTTTTCAGGAAAACAGCTTTCAGATAACAGTTTTCAGCTAGAAATATAACCGAACAGCTTTTAAACGCTCTTTTTCAGAAAAACAGCTTTCAGAATATTTATTTCAGCTAGAAATATAACCGAACAGCTTTTAAACTCTCTTTTTCAGAAAAACAGCTTTCAGATAATAGTTTTCAGCTAGAAATATAATCGAACAGCTTTTAAACGCTCTTTTTCAGAAAAACAGCTTTCAAAATATTTATTTTAGCTAGAAATATAACCGAACAGCTTTTAAACTCTCTTTTTCAGAAAAACAGCTTTCAGATAACAGTTTTCAGCTAGAAATATAACCGAACAGCTTTTAAACGCTCTTTTTCAGAAAAACAGCTTTCAGAATATTTATTTCAGCTAGAAATATAACCGAACAGCTTTTAAACTCTCTTTTTCAGAAAAACAGCTTTCAGATAACAGTTTTCAGCTTGAAATATAACCGAACAGCTTTTAAACACTCTTTTTCAGAAAAACAGCTTTCAGAATACAGTTTTCAGCTAGAAATATAACCGAACAGCTTTTAAACTCTCTTTTTCAGAAAAACAGCTTTCAGATAACAGTTTTCAGCTAGAAATATAACCGAACAGCTTTTAAACTCTCTTTTTCAGAAAAACAGCTTTCAGAATACAGTTTTCAGCTAGAAATATAATCGAACAGCTTTTAAACTCTCTTTTTCAGAAAAACAGCTTTCAGATAACAGTTTTCAGCAAGAAATATAACCGAACAGCTTTTAAACTCTCTTTTTCAGAAAAACAGCTTTCAGATAACAGTTTTCAGCAAGAAATATAACAGAACAGCTTTTAAACTCGTTTTTTCAGAAAAATAGCTTTCAGATAACAGTTTTCAGCTAGAAATATAACAGAACAGCTTCTAAACTCTCTTTTTCAGATAAACAGCTTTTAGAATACAGTTTTCAGAAAAAAATATAACCAAACAGCTTTTAAACTCATTTTCAGAATAACTCTATTCAGAATACAGTTTTCAGAAAACTCTATTCAGAAAACTCTTTTCAAAATAACAAAACAAACGCACTCCAGGTTTTTATACCGTTTTTCGAAACTCTGTCAATCGATAGTGTTTTTGAAATGCTGTCAATTGATAGCGGTTCTGAAAACACTATCAATTTGATAGCATTTCTAAAATGCTATAAAAAAGATGGCGTTTCCTCAAAATGCTATAAAAAACAATAGCATTTCCAAAACGCTATAAAAAGCATAGCGTTTTCCAGAAGACGATATATACTTACTATAGTGGGGGATACGAAAGCGTTTGCAAAAGGATATCGTAAACCTTTTATAGCATTTTACAAATGCTATCAAATGCTCAATATGTTGTAGTGATCATTTGAATGATTGAAGACAAGGTCACAAACCACAAACTGCACAAGAATTTTACAACTATAAACATTCAAGTGCTAGGAATGTCATTGAAATATCTTTCAGTCTTTTAAAAGATATAGGGCTTTTTTAAGAGGAGACTCACATTATCTGGTAAAAACTCAGTGTCAAATTATTTCTACATGTGCACTTCTTCACAATTTTGCTTGCAAGAAATGATATTTGACAAAGACGTGGAAGACGAAAATTATTACCTACACTTGGAAGGTGTCCCAATAACTCATATCGCGGCGTCAAATGAATGGACCCAGCGTAGAGATATCCTTGCACAAGAGATGTGACAGAATCGTATTATATAGTTTATTATAATGGATGGACTCTCTTTGTTGAACTTGTTGCATGAGCATTTTGTTTTTTGATTTTTTTAATACCCTTATTAGATTTCTTGAACTTTTATTTGATTGTTCATTTTAGATACTATTGCAATTTATTGTTGATATGGCTAAAAATAGAATTAAATCGGGATCATTCAAATTGGGCACGAATCTTAAAGCTCTCATGGGTAAAACAGTAATTTCCTCTACAAACGGGTCCGAATGGGGAACTGGGTCTTTCTTCAAAACCCAGTAGCTCAAAAACGGATCTATTCTACTGGGTATGGGTAGCAGCCCGCTACAAACCAGCCCAGATGGATAAGGAGTGGTTCAAATTCGTGGTTATTCTTAAGAGACAGTTTCAACTGTCCCCCTTATCACGAAACGAGTCAAATTCTCTTCTTATCCATAAACATCCAGAAGTAAAGATTTATCTTTATCTCAAAACTGGTTCCTAAGGTGACTATAAATATCCCTTTCCCCCCACAGTGACAAGGTAATAAATCTTTTTCTACCTAAAGCTCTTTCATAATCCTTCAGATTACTGACAAGAGCGTCGGAGGGTTCGTCGATGGGATCCATCCCGGTGTATCGAACTTTGTGCAGGTTCAGCGAGAAACCAGTCAACACGTAGGTGAAAGTCAACAGGTTTGCTTATTTGTTTCCTTGAAGAATCCACAGATTCATCTGTTTGCTCCCACACGAGAAATCAGCAGCAACAGATTGGCGCCGTCTGTGGGAAACTCGAAAAGCAATCCAGCCCTATTTCACCAGCAAAAGCAGTTTCAAGCTATTCCTCCAAAGAAGGGGAAGATGACGGTCTCTAACCGTAGAGCCACACCCGCTCCTTCCCTCCTCCACTCCAGGAGGTCCCCCCTCAACCCGCTCAACAAGTCCAGCAGCCTGGACTGTCTCTCCCCCAACCCGTCCAGCAACCGCAGCCTGGACAACCCTTTCCTCAGCAACCTCAGCCCTAGCAGGCTCCTCAAGGCCCTCAAGGGGATGCCGCAGGACCCTCCCACCGAAGTCGCCAAAAACAACCTCTTCATTATGACCACGTCTCCATACATAACCCTTCTTCCGACTCCATGGCCTCTCACAACCCTCTAATGCCGAAGGATCTCCGCGACGTTGTTATCAATCGGCAACACGGGATAGACCTTCGGACCCACTTGGATGAGAGGTGGACCCATGATAGAATCCCCCGTCGAGAACATCAAAGGGGTCCGACAATCCGGTCCCCTAGGGCCCGATCCCCCCACAGGCCAGATCGCAGAAGGTCCAACTCTCCCAGGAGGCAAAGGGAGTCACCCCAACGTCATCAAAGGAGAAGCCGCTCTCCATTCGGCTGACCCACCCCTCGGGACCATCGAGAGCAGGAGGCACCTATCACGAGGGCAGAGTTTTAGCAATTTCAAGAGGCAGTCCTGAGGACCCTCATTGTTGCTCCCGACCACGGTCAGCGGGTGCCCAGTCCTCAACCTGCCCCAAGCTATCGGTGCCGTACTCCCAGTCATCATCCTGCCCCGAGCTATCATCGTCGCACTCCCAGTCTCCTTCCACGCCAGGATGAGTCCCGGGCCTCGGCATGGTATGACCGAAGGGAATATTCAGTCTACCATCGTCACCACGAGATGGAGAGGTGCCTTGGCCGACTAGATAGAGAAGAAGAGCAACGGGCGAGGAATTTATGCCCTAGCAGGCCTCCATTCTCCCGAACCATAATGGAGGCACTAGTCCCAGATAATTTCTAGCCCTTTCATTTTGAATCATACAACGGGGAGTGCGAACCCGCTGACCACATCGAGAGTTTTAAAACTCTCATGATGATCCACCAGGTGTCGGACGCACTTCTTTGCAAAAATTTTTCGACCACGCTGAAGGGGCCTGCAAGGGAATGGTACTCACGACTAGCCCCAGCCTCCATCTTCTCCTTCGACCAACTCAAAGGCCTCTTCCTGACACACTTCGTGAGTAGCCGCCGAGCTCAAAAGAAGAGCACCTCTCTGCTATTGCTTCATCAAAGGAAGGGCGAGCGGCTAAGAGACTATATGAAACGTTTCACCATGGAGGCCAGATCCATCACCTCCCTGGACCAGTCCATGGCCTCTACTGCCTTCCAATCCAACGTCACTAATGACAACCTCCAAGCATCCCTTACCAAGAAGCCTCATCGGAATTTCTCAGAACTCCTGCTTAGGAGTGAGAAATACATCTGAGCGGAAGAGGCTCTCACCCGCCCCGCTCTTGAGGGATCGTCCTCCGGGAACAAACGAAAGGGCGCTGAAGAAGAAGGAGCTAAGGAGCTCCAGAAAGACAATGGAGGCCAGCGTCGCCCTCCTCCTCGCTTCGAGAAGTTCACTCCTCTCAACGCAAGTGTCTCAGCCATCCTGATGGAGGTTGGGAAGGAGGATCTTCTCCCACCACCTTTAAAGATGAACACTCCGGTCAAAAAGAGAAACAGGGGCAAGTGGTGCCACTTTCACAGGGACCACAGCCACGACACGGATGACTTTCGAGCCCTAAAAGACAAAATCGAAGTCCTTATCTAGAGTGGGAAACTCTCCACGTTTGTGAGAAGTGACAGGGCAGATCCTCCTCCGCCCGCCAGGGGGCTAATAAGCGAACCAAGCGGCACGCGGAGACCGTGGACTCCGAACCAGAGGCCATCCTACATCTCATCCATGGAGGCCCAATGGGGGAGATTCGAACTCCTCCCGAAAAGCCTTCGTCTGGGAAGTAAATTCCGTGCATAATCGTCCTCCCCCAAGGGGCCTTGGGTCCTTGTCACTTCTTCAGATAGAGATCTGGAGGGCGTCTGAACGCTCCATTGTGACACGTTGGTAAAAAACTTCCACATGGCCAACTTTGACGTGTGCCGGGTCCTAGTCGACAATGGCAGTTCGGTCAACATTCTTTTTCTCGAGGTCTTTCGGGGTCTTAATCTGTCCAGGGATCGACTCAAGCCCACCGGCTGCACTCTCCATGGGTTCACAGGGGTGCCAGTGACGATCGAGGGTGTCATAACTCTCGATGTAACTACTGGAAAAACCCCAGCCACCTAGATCGAGCAGATGGACTCATGGTGGTGGATGTGAAGGCTGCTTACAACGTTATCCTGGGCCGACCAGACCTAGCTGATCTCCAGGCCATACCCTCGGCCTACCACATGAAGATGAAATTCCCAACCACAGTGGGCATGGGAGAAGTCAGAGGGAGCCAGGAGGAGGCCCGCAAATGCTACATGACCTCAGTAGGAGGACCGATCCTCTTCCTTGAAGCTCTTGAACTCCCCCAAGGGAGTAGCCAACCTTCATCCGAGCTGGTCGATGAGCTGGAAGAGGTGGCCTTCTCGGAAGAGGATCCGACCAGGACGTTTCAGGTTAGCAAAGTCCTTCCCCCAACTGTTCGTTCCGACATTATCCGATGTATAAGGGAAAATCGCGATCTATTCGCTTGGACTACGACTGACATGTGTAACATCCTGAATTCTTAAATATATAGTTTGTTGATTTTAACGTGTTTTGCATGTATAAATTCATATCTATTTTACTAGAAAATTTTTCTTTATAACATGAACAAGTAATTATCCTCTTTATTTTCTAAAAGCCTATTTCTAAAAGCCTAATTAAATCCTAGGCCTAATTGTCTCTTTCTAGCCCACTATAATTAATTAATTAATTAATTTACCAGAGCCCATGGTTAATTGGCCCATTAGTGAGCCCATTAATTTAATTCCCCTTTTAATTAGCATAACTTGTAGTGTAGACTAATCTAGTAGACAATTAATTAAATTGCATGAACAAACTTATAATGGGGGGGGGGGGGAGGGGGTACTAGTATTGCATGTGCATTGCACTAGCACGTGCATGGTGCACTTTTGGGTGTTGGCCAGATTTCACAAAGAAAGGGAGAGATGGGAGTAGTGGGGAGGTGGTTGGTCCATCATGGGTAGTTGCTACAACTCCCTAACTCATCCTAGCCTTTGATCCCTAACTATTTGATTCAATCCTAGCCATCTATTCTCACCCAAAATTAGTATAAATACCCCTCTTAGTTCTCTTCATGTAGCACATTAAAATTGGTAAAGAAAGAAAGAAAGAAAGAAAAGACAATTTGTGAGTTAAAAGATTGAGAGTAATTGTAAGCTAAAAGATTAAGAGTTTTAGTGTGTTCTTGCACCCATTGGAGGAGGCCGGTCTATACCTAGGTGGAGCTCGGATTTGCTTCAAGCAAGGAGGAGACGACGTGTGGTGGCACAATCTAGGAGGAGAAGGGTCCATTCGTGCATTCTAAGAGGTTTCTAGGAGTTCTTTTGTTTGTTTCTCTCCAAATTAGGTGGGGAATTTTCTCATACTTCTAATTAGCTACCATGCTAGGTTTATGTTTCTGATCATGTTAGAATAAACAAGAAATTAATGTTTTATGTTTGTTACCATGATTAAGGAGAAAAAGGACCCCAATTAGACTTACAAGAAATGATTGGTAAAATGGATTGAATTATGTGATTGAAGTGTTGTTGTGATAACATGATAACATATTGACATGTTAATTAGGTAATTATGAAATTTTTGGTATGAAAGTGTTCATGTATGTTTGTAAAATGCAATATGGAGAAATATGTTTATGAATGAATTGTGAATTATGGGTAACCTTCATGCTATGAAAGTAGAATTGATTAATAAATTATACTTGTTTATTGTTATTGAGATTAGTACTAAAAGTCCCAAATTTGCATGTTTGTTTGTTATAAAAAGAGAAATTAACCTATTGTGAATTAGGACTAATTTTATTTGAAAGGATGGATTTTATTAATGAAGAGAAAAAAAGTAATTTTGTGAAAACTTTGATTATGAATAAAGTGAAAACTGTGATTTTGTTCTCAATGTCAAAAATATATCCATTATCTACTTTAAATTGCAATCTGGTGCAATCGACAGTCGACCAAACTAGAGTCGACAGTCGACTGTCAAGTAATAAATTTTGGATTTTCATTACAGAACAGTCGACCGACTATATTTTAATAGTCGACTACCCTGATTATTGGTTTTCAAGTTTTAAATCGTTGCAAAACAATCGACCGACCATATTTTAACAATCGACTGCCCTGATTTTTGGTTTTCGAGTTTTAAATCGCTGCAGAGCAGTTGACCGACTATATTTTAACAGTCGACTACCCTAATTAATGGTTTTTGAGTTTTAAATCGTTGCAGAACAGTCGACTGACTATATTTTAACAATCGACTGTTCTGGTTATTGGTTTTCGAGTTTTAAATCGTTGCAGAACAGTCCACCGACTATATTTTAACAGTCGACTACCCTGATTAGTGGTTTTCGAGTTTTAAATCCTTGCAGAATAGTTGACTGACTATATTGTAACAATCGACTGCTCCGACTATTGATTTTCGAGCCTTGGGCTTAGTATAAATGAGAATTTGAAACTATTTTGCAAGAAAGAACTTGTTATAAATTATTAGCTTAAATTGTCTTTGGATAAAGAAAAATAAATATTTTGTTTAAAAAAGTTTTGAAATGAGATTGGATAATGGAAAATTGGAAGTGTGAAATTTTGACCTAAGATTGATAAAATGAGAATAAGAGAATTATGTGGCACAAATGAATGGTGAATACGACAAGTTGAAAAATGAATTTATTGTCTTATGCATGAATTTGTACATGAAAGTGAAATAAATTATCATGATGAATTATGAAAGATCTTATGAATATGAATACTCAAGTGCTATGAACATAAAATGAGATTTTGAACTAGAGGGTAGCAAAGTCCTTATACCAGCAATTGAATAAATTTTTTTCAGATGAAATGTTGAGATAAAAAGACCAAGTTTGGGTCATATTGTTGAATTAATGGTTAAGTCCGGTATAGAGAAAGTGCTAACTCTAGGGGATTGATTTTATTCATGATTCTGATAAATTAAGGACTAGATACATAGTGGAGATGTGACGAAAGTAAGAGAAAAACACGAGTATGAGGGCCATCGGATTGGCGGTGTGAGAGTGATTCACAGACTGCCTGCTTGATGCGTCATGTCATGGCGTGAGCACTACTCCGAAATTATCGTCTCAGTGACGACGCTTGTGGGGTGTTTGGTGACTACGGGTGGTGTCATCGTTCCATGACGAAGGCTGAATTGTTCATAGGATGCCTGCATGATGCGTCATGTCAGTGCGTGGGATTTTCCTCCAGACTGTCTGGACATGGGCTCGTAACTCATAGAACATCTAGGATACTTACCGTAGTTATCGTAGTAGTTTAAATCATGGCGAGGGACTGAACCCTACAAGATAAAGAATGATTAAGGGCTTGCTCTCGGACCTATATAGTATGGGATGCATAGAATCCGAACAAGTGCTCATTATTGTCATATAATATAAACAACTGCATTAAGGATTAAGTGCACAGCACAACACGACATCTATTGGATATCCCCGTAGTTTGGTTTGTGACAAGTGTGTGCTTTCTAAGTAAGAGAAAATTGATGTATTATATCATTGCGTCAGTTGAATGGACTGACGAGCCCACAGTTTTCATGCAGGACAAAGTGAATGAAAAAGACTAAGGAGGAACTGATGCTTAAAGAATTGTTCAAGTGTTGTTTTATTTCATTTATGTAATCAATGTAAATTTACTTCCGCTGTTTAAATGTAACTCTGTTGTAATAAAAGTTTTTAATTTCTTGTAAAATTGTACGAAGAGAAGTGTAAAGATCCTGTGGAACTTCGAATTCAGTTTTATTTGGAATTCGGGGTGTTACAGATTGGTATCAGAGCTATGCTTCCAATTAGTACAAATTTATAAGGAACGACACCCTAGAGTGGACATTAGAGCGTATGTTGAGTATAGAGATTTAAATGTAAGTTACTTACATTTGTGTTGCTATATGATTTATGCTTCTTCTCCTTTCTCTAAGATGGTGGACCATTTCGACCCAGCTGGCGGTGATGACTGGCACATAGTTGAGGAGGATTACTACGCAGGGCAAGCTAATTCTGACGAAGAAGATCCCGAAGAATTTGAAGAGGAATGGCCTGAGTCCCGAGAGATCACTCCACCTCCGGATTCATCTGATGATTCCTTCGAAGAGGAAAATCAGTTCCGAGTAGTCTCATTGTGTCTCTTTAGAGGCAAGTAGAGACTCAGAGGGAGAGAGCAGAGCTACTGTGGGCACAGTGTGCGAAGTGCAAGGAGGATATTGCTATTCTTAGTCATCGTATCTAGGAACTCGAAAAGAGGAAAAACATGTACGATGTACTGAAGGAAGAAGTGGCAGAACGACGGGAAGAGCTTCGAGAAGCCAAAAGGAACTGTAGGAACTAGAATGTTGTATCTTCTTACTGTTTTAATTTGATGTCAGAAATATTTTAAATTCGAATGTATAAAGTTTGAAATTCAATAAAATGAAGAGTTGATTTAAATTCATGTTTTCTACTTCAAATTTAATAGATCTTTTGCATCAGAATATGGCTGAAAGAAGAGCTAGAAGCGGAGAAGGTCTGGACTTGGAAACGGAGCTAGCGAGGGTCTATCAGATACTTAATGCCGTTGCCATGAATCAAAATCAAGGAAGGGTGCCTATGAATCCAGTACCTGAAGCAAATCAAACTCGTGGAATCATTCAAAAGGATGAAACCACCTGTATTTGAGGGGAAGTCAGACCCTGACGCAGCTGACAATTGGATCAGACAGGTCGAGACTATCTTCGAAGTCATGAAAACTTCGGAGGGCAGCAAGGTGAAGTTGGCTGCACTGCAGTTCGAGAAGGATGTGGCTGTGTGGTGGCAGTCGATGAAGCGGATGACGGGAGATATTGTTCTTGGCTGGGAGGAATTCTCGGAGGAGTTCCGTAGTCATTATTTTCCATTAGATGTCCAGAAGAAGAAGGCCATGGAATTCCTGGCGCTGCAGCAGGGCGGTATGTCGATCAGAGAGTATGAGACAAGGTTCACTCAACTCTCGAGGTATGCGCCTGAACTGGTGATGGACGAGGCAAAGAAGGCTCGGAAATTCAAGTATGGATTGAGGCCAAGTCTGAGATCACGGATGATACCCCTCTGTATCAGGAGGTTTGACAAGTTGGTCAAACGAGCTGCAGCCACTGAGGCGGATATGGAGTAGTTCCATGCTGTTCAGAATCAGAGGAATAATTGGCAAGTTGGGAAGAGGCCCGCAATTTCTGAAAATGCCCGAGGACAGCCACCGGCTCAAAGGTTTAAACTGACTGGGGCGAACGCTATCAATGTGGCTGGGAGACCCGGGAATGTTTGGGTGAAACCTCCTGTGGTGACTTGTTACAATTGTGGGGAGATATGTCATTACCGATCCCAGTGCCCTAAGCTGCAAGATGTTGTCCGTAAGGGATCAACTCAGCAGGTCGGAAAGAAGCCGTACCAACAGGAGTGAGTATTTGCCTTGACTGAAGTTGACACTGATGAAGTGGATCGCGTCATCACTGGTACGAAGAAGGATGTTTAGAAGTGTTTTCCTGTTGTTCTATTTTCCCGCTTTATTTAGTAAACTGTTGTGTAACAAGTGTGTATTATGTAACAGAAAAAACTTTATTTGAATGGAAAGAAAGTTGTTGTTTTGTTCAATACTGGATCCTCTCACACTTTTGTATCACCTAAGTTTGCTAAAGTTTTAGAAGTTGAACCGAAGGTCTTTCCAGGCAAGGTCTTAGCAGTAGCTACTCCATCAGGGGAGACTTTAACCACTAATCGGTACTATGCAGACTGCGAGATCATAATTGGGATAGAATTTTTGGGAATGATCTGATCGAGCTGAATGTCTTGGGAGTCGATGTTATCATTGGCATTGATTGGATGTCGGTGTACAGTGCGAACATCGATTGTAAGACCAAGGAAGTAACAGTGAAGGCTCTAGGTGGTCCTGAAGTCACTTTCCAAGAGAAGAAGAGATGTTCAGATTTGGTTGTAGCCATCAGCAAGAAGATGGTTCCTGTAGAGGTACAGCCAATTCTAGTGGTTCAGGATTACCCAACGGTATTCTTGGAAGATTTGTCCGGGTTACCCCTGCATCGTGATGTAGAGTTCAGCATCACTATTCAGCCAGGGAGTGCACCCATTTCCAAGGCACTGTATAGGATGGCGCCTGTGGAGCAGGATGAGATCAAACGGCAGATTGAGGAACTATTGGAGAAAGGCTTTATTCAACCGAGTGCGTCACCTTGGAGAGCACCGGTGCTGTTGGTAAAGAAAAAGGATGGTTCGATGAGGATGTGCATCGATTACCGAGAGCTGAATAAGGTTACTGTTCAGAACAAGTATCCTATTCCCCGAATTGATGACCTATTCGATCGTCTACAAGGAGTAACTGTTTTCTCCAAAATAGATCTTCGATCAGGATACCATCAGGTTCGAATGAAGACAGAAGATGTGCATTAGACTGCATTCAGAACACGACACGGGCATTACGAATTCTTAGTTATGCCGTTTGGAGTGACGAATGCTCCTGCAGTCTTCATGGACATGATGAACAGAGTTCTGAGGCCGTTTATTGATTCTTTAGTCGTGGTGTTTATCGACGATATTATTGTGTACTCCAAGTCGGAGGAGGAGCACACTGAGCATCTGGCTGCAGATTTGAAGAAGCTTCAGGAGCAGGAGTTGTATGCCAAGTTGTCCAAGTGCAATTTCTGGAAATCTAAAGAGGCATTCCTGGGTCACATCCTTTCTAAAGAGGGAGTGGCAACTGATCCGCAGAAGATAGAGGTGGTGAACGATTAGGCAAGGCCTACTACAGTGAAGGAAATCAGGAGTTTTCTTAGGCTAACTGAATACTACAGAAGATTCATTCAGGGCTATGCTCAGATAGCCGTGCCGCTCACTGGTCTGACCAAGAAGAATGTGAACTTCAAGTGGAATGAACAGTACGAGGCGAGCTTTCAGGAGTTGAAAGAGAAGCTGAATATTGCTCCCATTTTAGCTTTGCCTAGAGCAGGTGTTGAGTATGATGTCTACAGCGATGCTTCACATCGTGGGCTTGGTTGTGTCTTAATGCAAGAAGGGAAAGTGATCGCTTATGGGTCTAGGCAACTAAGACCGCATGAGAAGAATTATCCAAATCATGATCTAGAGTTGGCTGCGATTATCTTTGCCTTAAAGCAGTGGAGACATTACGTGTATGGTGAGAAACTGAACATGTACACGGACCATAAAATCTTGAAGTACATCTATCAGCAGAAGGACCTGAATCTGAGGCAACGAAGATGGTTGGAAGTACTTGAGGACATTCCTCTAGAGATTAAGTATCATCCTGGGAAGGCTAATGTTGTTGCTGAAGCACTTAGCCAAAAGAGCAGTCTGGCTAGTTTAATTACAACTCAGAGGCATCTTGCAGAGGAGTTGGATCGGGCTGGTATTGAAGTCGTTCTGCAAGGCTTGGAATCATCTTTAGCTCAGTTGAGGCTCCAACCGATGCTGAATGAAAGGATTATCACAATTCAGAAGATGAAGGAGCAGGTTGGTGCTGGCAGGTTGTCAGAGTTTCAGATCAGGGATGAGGTGTTGTGGTTTGGAGAGAGGCTGTGTGTTCCGGATCAGTTGGACTTGAAGGAAAGTATTCTTCAGGAGACACATGTTACTCTTTTGTCTGTACATCCTGGAAGTACCAAGATGTATAAGGACATTAAGAAACATTTTTGGTGCTCAGGTTTGAAGCGGGATGTGGCTGAGTTTGTGGCGAAGTGTGAGATCTGTCAGCAGGTCAAAGCCGAGAATCAGAAACCCGGAGGCCTATTGTAACCGTTACCTATTCCGAAATGGAAGTGGGATAACATCAGTATGAATTTCATCACGGGTTTGCCCAAGAGTTTAAAGGGCAATGATGCGATTTGGGTCATAGTCGATCGACTAACCAAGTCCGCTCACTTCTTATCGATAAAACTCACTTCGTCTATGGACAAGTTGGCCGAGCTATACGTTGGAGAGATCGTCAGGCTTTATGGTTTTCCGTTAACAATTGTATCTGATCGAGATGCGCGGTTTGCTTCGCATTTTTTAAGGAGTCTTCAGACAGCTCTGGGTACCAAGACAGATTTCAGCACTGCTTTTCATCCTCAGACCGATGGGCAGACCGAGAGAGTCAACCGTATTCTTGAGGATATGCTTCGGTGTTGTGTTCAAGATTTTAGAGGCAATTGGGAAAGGCATCTAGCTCTGGTGGAGTTTGCCTACAACAACAGAATTCATACTAGTATCGGGATGGCACTGTACGAAGCTCTGTATGGCAGGAAGTGTAGAACACCTGTTTGTTGGTTTGAAGTGGGGGAGCAGCAGATGTTTGGGCCTGAGATTGTGCAGCAGACCTCTGGAAAGATCGATCTGATCAGGAAGAGATTGGTGAATGCTCAGAGTAGGCAGAAGCGCTATGCAGACAACCGGAGGAGGGACCTTAGTTTGAGGTTGGTGACTTTGTCTTCCTGAAGGTTTCACCTAGCAAGGGTGTGATTCGCTTCGGCAGAGGTGGGAAGTTAGCCCCAAGGTTCATAGGCCCGTACAAGATACTGAAGCGGATTGGGAAAACTGCTTACCGGTTGGAGTTGCCGGAAGAGTTGTCTCAGGTGCACAATGTCGTCTATGTGTCTGAGAGGGTACATTCCAGATCCGAGTCACCAATTGCCCGAAGTGCCGGAGGGTTTGCAGTTGGATCTGAGTTACATTGATCTTCCTGTTGAGATTGTCGATCGACGGAAGAAAGTCTTGATGAACAAGACGATACCGATGGTCAAAGTAGTCTGGAGAAACCAAATGGTTGAAGAGGCTACTTGGGAATCCGAGGAGAGGATGATGAAAGATCATCCCGAGCTCTTTGTTTGATTTGTAACTTCTTTTCTTTTCTTTTCTTTTCTTCTTGTTGCATTTCTGTTTTCTCACACTTTAAGTGTAGTTCCGGGGATGGAACTATTCGAAGGAGGGAGTATTGTAACATCCTGAATTCTTCAATATAGAGTTTGTTTATTTTTACGTGTTTTGCATGTATAAATTCATATGTATTTTCCTAGAAAAATTTTCTTTATAACATGAACAAGTAATTATCCTCTATATTTTCTAAAAGCCAATTTTTAAAAGCCTAATTAAATCCTAGGCCTAATTGTCTCTTTTTAGCCCACCATAATTAATTAATTAATTAATTTACCAGAGCCCATGGTTATTGCCCCATTAGTGATCCCATTAATTTAATTCCCCTTTTAATTAGCCTAACTTGTAGTGTAGACTAATCTGGTAAACAATTAATTAAATTGCTCGAACAAACTTATAATGGGGGGTACTAGTATTGCATGTGCATTGCACTAGCACGTGCATGGTGCACTTTTGGGGGTTGGCTGGATTTCACAAAGAGGGGGGGGGAGATGGGAGTAGTGGGGAGGTGGTTGCTCCATAATGGGTAGTTGCTACAACTCCCTAACTCATCCTAGCCTTTGATTCCTAACTATTTGATCTAATCCTAGCCATCTTTTCTCACCCAAAATTAGTATAAATACCCCTCTTAGTTCACTTCATGTAGCACATTAAAATTGGTAAAGAAAGAAAGAAAGAAAATACAATTTGTGAGTTAAAAGATTGAGAGTAATTGTAAGTTAAATGATCGAAAGTTTTAGTGTGTTCTTGCACCCATTGGAGGAGGTCGGCCTATAGCTAGGAGGAGCTCGGATTTGCTTCAAGCAAGGAGGAGACGACGTGTGGTGGCACAATCTAGGAGGAGAAAGGTCCATTCGTGCATTCTAGGAGGTTTCTAGGAGTTCTTTTGTTTGTTTCTCTCCAAATAAGGTGGGCAATTTTCTCATACTTCTAATTAGCTACCATGCTAGGTTTATGTTTCTGATCATTTTAGAACAAACAAGAAATTAATCCTTTATGTTTGTTACCATGATTAAGGAGAAAAAGGACCCCAATTAGACTTACATGAAATAATTGGTAAAATGGATTGAATTATGTGATTGAAGTGTTGTTGAGATAACTTGATAACATATTGGCATGTTAATTAGGTAATTATGAAATTTTTGGTATGAAAGTGTTCATATATGTTTGTAAAATGCAATATGGAGAAATATGTTTATAAATGAATTGTGAATTATGGGTAACCTTCATGCTATGAAAGTAGAATTGATTAATAAATTATACATGTTTATTGTGATTGAGATTAGTACTAAAAGTCCCAAATTTGCATGTTTGTTTGTTAGAAAAAGAAAAATTAACCTATTGTGAATTAGGACTAATTTTATTTGAAAGGATGGATTTTTTTTTACTGGCAAAAGGTAGGATTATCTTACCTCACAAAATATATATATATATATATATATATATATATATATATATATATATATATATATATATATATATGAAAGGAGAAAGGATGGATTTTATTAATGAAGAGAAAAAAAGTAATTTTGTGAAAACTTTGATTATGAATAAAGTGAAAATTGTGATTTTGTTCTCAATGTCAAGAATATATCCATTATCTACTTTAAATTGCAACCTGGTGCAATCGACAGTCGACCGAACTAGAGTCGATAGTCGACTGTCAAGTAATAAATTTTGAATTTTCGTTACAGAACAGTCGACCGACTATATTTTAACAGTCGACTGCCCTGATTATTGGTTTTCGAGTTTTAAATCGTTGCAGAACAGTCAACCGACTATATTTTAACAATCGACTGCCCTGATTATTGGTTTTCGAGTTTTAAATCATTGCAGAACAGTCGACCGACTATATTTTAACAGTCCACTACCCTGATTAGTGGTTTTCGAGTTTTAAATCCTTGCAGAACAGTCGACCGACTATATTGTAACACTCGACTGCCATAACTATTGATTTTCGAGCCTTGGGCTTAGTATAAATGAGAATTTGAGACTATTTTGCAAGAAAGAACTTGTTATAAATTATTAGCTTAAATTGTCTTTGGATAAAGAAAAATAAATATTTTATTTAAAAGAATTTTGAAATGAGATTGGATAATGGAAAATTGGAAGTGTGAAATTTTGACCTAGATTAATAAAATGAGAATAAGAGAATTAATTATGTGGGAAAAATGAATGGTGAATACGACAAGTTGAAAAATGAATTTACTGTCTTATGCATGAATTTGTACATGAAAGTGAAATAAATTTTCATGATGAATTATGAAAGATCTTATGAATATGAATACTCAAGTGCTATGAACATGAAATGAGATTTTGAACTAAAGGGTAGCAAAGTCCTTATACCGGCAATTGAATAAATTTTTTTAAGATGAAATGTTGAGATAAAAGACCAAGTTTGGGTCATGTTGTTGAATTAATGGTTAAGTCCGGTGTAGAGGAAGTGCTAACTCTAGGGGAATTGATTTTATTTATGATTCAGATAAATTAAGCACTAGATACATAGTGGAGATGTGACAAGAGTAAGAGAAAAACGCGAGTATGAGGGCCAGTGGATTGGCGGTGTGAGTGTGATTCACAGACTACCTGCTTAATGTGGAGTACGTAGGTTCTTGCCCTCGGACCTATGTAGTATGAGATGCATAGAATCCGAACAAGTGTGCATTAGTGTTATATAATATAAACAACTGCATTAAGGACTAAGTGCACAACACAACACGAAATCTATTGGATAGTCCCCGTAGTTTGGTTTGTGACAAGTGTGTGCTTTCTAAGTAAGAGAAAATTGATTTATTATATCCTTACGTCAGTTGAATAAAGTGACGAACCCACAGTTTCCATGCAAGACAAAGTGAATGAAAAAGACTAAGGAGGAATTGATGCTTAAAGAATTGTTCAAGTATTATTTTCTTTCATTTATGTAATCGATGTAAACTTTCATTGTTTAAATGTAATTCTGTTGTAATAAAAGTTTTTAATTTCTTTGTAAAATTGTACGAAGAGAAGTCTAAAGATTCTGTGGAACTTCGAATTCAGCGTTATTTGGAATCCAGGGTGTTACAACATGCCAGGAATCTCCGAAGAGCTCCTCATGCACCACGTCAGTGTCGCTTCGAGGGTCAGACCTGTTCAGCAAAAGCAACGCAAATTCGCCGCCGAGCGCCAGCAAGCCATCAAAGAAGATGTTGAGAAACTCTTGAGGGCTCAGTTCGTACAGGAGGTCAACTATCCGGAGTGGCTGTCCAATGTCGTGATGGTCAAGAAAGCCAACGAGAGCTGGAGGATTTGCATTGACTTCACGGATCTAAACAAGGCCTGCCCCAAAGATCCCTTTCCACTCCCGAGCATTGACGCCCTGATTTATGCAACCTCGGGCCACGAACTCTTAAGCTTCATGGATGCGTTTTCTGGGTACAATCAGATTAGAATGTTCCCTCAGACATTCCGAAGACCTCTTTCGTCACCGACCAGGGTTTATATTGCTACCGGGTCATGCCATTCGGGCTCAAGAACGCTGGTGCCACCTATCAGCGCCTTATTAACAAAGTCTTTAAGGAACAGATCGGGCAGAACATGGAAGTCAACTTAGATGACATGTTGGTGAAGAGCATCTACAGATTGGATCATGTCACTGATCTCTAAGAGGATTTTAACGTGTTGAGGAAACACGATATGAGGCTGAACCCAAACAAGTGCGTTGTAACACCCCGTAATTTCAAATAATATATTATATAGTAGTATAATATATATATATATTGTGGTAGATGGCATACTTGTAATTAATGTGTGTTTGGGGGGGCCCACGGTGAGGTGAAGCAGCATGGTGCTTCTTGACTTTCGGTCAAACAGCCACGGTGATGTGGCATTTGAAGCTAGGCCCACCCGGGTTGTGGGAGACACAGCAAATGGTGCTATGTGCTTGTGACATGGCTTCGGCTGTGTGCATTCATGAATAAGAGAGAATGGAGTAGAATAGTCCCATGAAAGGAGTTAACAAGAATATAATATTAATAAATAATAATGCCTATGATCAAGAGTCACCAATCTGGTTAACCACCTTTTAAGAGACAGCCAGTGGTAGGTAGTTGTACTATACTATAAATAATTTGTCTAATAAATTGTATAAATTATCCGAGCTCGGGACAGGGGTGTTACAAATGGTATCAGAGCTGACTTTTGACACCGAGTGTGGGGCATGTCTATATAGTTGGGCGGTGGATTTCGGGACTATAGACCCAGTCGGGCGGTGGATTCCGGGACTGTGGTGAACCCTCAATTAAATCCGGGACTATTACTGATCGGGAGGTGGATTTCGGAATCATAATTAGTCGGGCGGATAGGAGGGCAGCTCAATTCAATTCGGGATTATGATTGATCGGGCAGTGGATTTCAGGATCATGAATAATCAAGCAGATAGAAGAGCAGATGCTCCACAACAGCTAGAAAGTAGATCCTGCAGTAGATTGTGCATGCCCCGTGCTCAGCGAGGATGCTAATTTCTGAAGGGGGGGTGTGTAACACCCCGTAATTTCAAATAATATATGATATAGTAGTATAATATATATAATATAGTGGCAGATGGCATACATGTAATTAATGTGAGTTTGGGGGGCCCACGGTGAGGTGAAGCAGCATGGTGCTGCTTGACTTTTGGTCAAATAGCCACGGTGACATGGCATTTGAAGCTGGGCCCACCCGGGTTGTGGGAGACACAGCAAATGGCGTTGTGTTCTTGTGACGTGGCTTCGGCTGTGTGCACTCATGAATAAGAGAGAATGGAGTAGAACAGACCCATACCGGGAGTTAACCAGAATATAATATTAATAAATAATAATGCTTATGATCAGGAGTCACTAATCTAGTTAACCACTTTTGAGAGGCAGCCTGTGGTGGGCAGTTGTACTATACTATAAATAATTTGTCTAATAAATTGTATAAATTGTCCGAGCTCAGGGCAGGGGTGTTACATGCGCTTTCGGCGTCTCGTCTGGCAAGTTTCTGGGGTTCATGGTCAGCCAAAGGGGCATAGAGGCCAACCCCGAGAAGATCCAGGCCATACTCAACATGCCCCCCCTCCAATGTTAAAGATGTGCAGAGACTCACCGGATGCCTCGCGGCGATAGGCCTACTTAGTCAACCCCCCACTCTTGAGCAAGCCGAGGCCCGGAGAAGCCCTCTACTTATACCTCGCCACTTCGGAGCAGACCCTCAGCGCTTTTCTGGTAATAGAAGAAGACAACACATAGAAGCCTATCTACTATGTGAGTAAAGTCTTTAGGGACATTGAACTCCGTTATCCAAAGCTAGAGAAGATGGCCTATGCATCGGTCATGGCGGCCCGAAAGCTCCGCCCCTACTTCCAGTCTCACTCAGTGGTCATTCTTACCGACCAGCCGCTCAAACAAGTTCTTTACAAGCCCGAAACCTCGGGGCGCCTTATGAAGTGGTCCATCGAGCTGAGCCATCATGATATCAGCTATCAGCCTCGAACCGCTATCAAGGCTCAAGCACTAGCGGAGTTCATAGTAGAGAGCATAATTTCTGACACCAGCAAAGCGGTAGAGGAACCCCTGTTCTGGACAGTATATGGTGATGGGTTCTCGTGTGCCGATGGAAGGGGAGCAGGAGTCATACTGGCTGGCCCAGATGATTTCATCCTCCAATACTCACTCTGTATCAACTTTCGGGCATCCAACAACGAGATTGAATACGAAGTGCTTATAGCTGGCCTGTGTATGTGTAACGCCCCGAATTCCAAATAAGACCGAATTCGAAGTTCCATAGGATCTTTACACTTCACTTCGTACAATTTTACAAGGAAATTGGAACAATTTATAATAAAACAGAGTCATTTACATTTTTTTACACAACGGAAGATAAAATGAAGTACAATAATGAAAAATTATACAATTGCAACATCTTTAACATTAAAATAAATCAACAGCAGCATATCAACTTTATATCTCATGAAAAATCCATCTCCTGCATATAAAACTGTGGGCACATCGGTTGCTTACAACTGACGAAAATGTTATACACGGCCATCCTCTCTAGCCGAAATTATAACGATCTGAATACTTTAACAAACCACAAATTGAATGCAAATAAAGTGTTAAATATGACTACTCTAAACATGTAAGTGTATGCAATGCCTTAATGCCTAATGCAGATATTTTATACTATGACACTAATGCATACTTGTTCGAATTCTATGCATCTCATACTATATAGGTCCGAGGGCAAGAACCTACGTACTCCATATTAAAAGGGTTCATTCCCTCGCCATAACAACTACCCGGTAATAAAGCAAGGTTTAGACATTCCACGAGTACGGATCCCAGTCCCGGAGTATACCGCCCGACTGTTATACAGACCCCTCGTCGTGCGAACCGAATATTTATTATTACATAATATATTATTATTAGAGGGCCCTTCGGTTGAGCACTAGTTTCGTGAGCACTCCGTGAGCACTCGCCATCTGGCCATTGCATGGATGATCCAAACCGTTCACATTGATCTATATGTTTAAATTATTCTAAATATATAAAATCAAGTTATTTGAAATTAATTTGCCCATCCATCATGTCATTATAAAAAAAATGATATTCAGCCATACAATTTTTGTAACACTTCAATGAAAGAAGAAATGAATTTCAAATGACTTGATTTTACATATTTAGACTAATTTAAACATGTAGATCAATGTGAACGGTTTGGATTATCCATACGATGGCTAGAAGGGCGAGTGCTCACGGAAAGGAATGCTCAATGGAAGATTTCTCATTATTATTATTATTATTATTATTATTATTATTATTATTATTATATATATATATATATATATATATATATATATATATATATATAGGGAAAGCTTCGGTTGAGCACTACTTTAGTGCTCACCGTGTGAACACTAGGCCTTCGGGCGTTCATATCGAAAATCCGAACCGTTCACATTGATCTACACATCTAAATTAGTCTAAATACATAAAATCAAATCATTTGAAATTCATTTGCCCATCCATCATGTGACTATAAAAATAATGATTTTCAGCCATACAATTTTGTAACGTCTCAATGAATGGGCAAATGAATTTCAAATGATTTGATTTTACATATTTAGACTAATTTAGATGTGTAGATCAATGTGAACTGTTCGGATTTTCGATATGAATGCCCGAAGACCTAGTGTTCACGCGGTGAGCACTAGAGTAGTGCTCAACCGAAGCTTTCCCTATATATATATATATATATATATATATATATATATATATATATATATATATATATATATATATATATATATATATATATATATATATATATATATACAATTATTATAATATATTATTATTTCATATAAACTATTTTATATATACTATTATTATAATATATTATAATTTTATATATACTATTATTATAATATTATTTCATTTATATTAGTTATGCATGTGCACTGCACATGTTTGTTGTTTGGTTAAAATGCACGTGTTTTTGTTTGTTTACAAATATATACAATTATTATAATATATTATTATTTCATATAAACTATTTTATATATACTATTATTATAATATATTATAATTTTATATATACTATTATTATAATATTATTTCATTTATATTAGTTATGCATGTGCACTGCACATGTTGTTTGGTTAAAATGCACGTGTTTTTTTATTGTTTACAAATGAAGTTTGTTTGGTACAAACTCTTCCATTAAAATAGTAAAGATTATATATATTATTATACAATACATTATTATTATAATATATTGTTATATGTATAATTATAATATATTATTGTTACATAATAATAATAATATATTGTATATTATATATTATATATTATATTATAATTATAATTATAATTATAATTATTTATATATATATACTATTATTATAATATATAATTATCTCATATATACTATTTTATATATACAATTGTTACCGCTAAATCTGGTGTGGGGGTAAACAGATAGTATTTGTGGATTATTAGGAAAACTTGAATAGCAAACCTGTAACACCCCAAAATTATTTTTTTTTTGAAAACTAAGTCTCCAAATTCAATTCTTTTAATTTCTATACCACTTTAATCATAAACTAAGAAAGTTATATTCCAGAAAAAAATTTGACAGACTCTCCCATATAAATTTTGCCCCGAAACACAAAAAGCTTACGGAATTCTGCTCAAAATTCCGTAGCTCACAAACCACATAATATTTTTATGGGCTCCCCAGGCCAAAATGAGCAGATACACACAGGCAATATAATATAATGCTCTAGGGGCCAAACTCTTAACGGATTATCAAATATCAATTAAAAACTATGAATTTCTTTGAAAAACGAGGTAAAATCTTAGTAAAATCATTGTAAAACTTACCACAGAGCCTGGTACTCCACGACGAGATGGGTACGGGTCACAAACATACCACACCACCTCACACTATACTCATCATCATCATATACAGGCCTATCCACTCATAATACAATTTAAATCATAAATTTCACTATTCCTATATCTAAATAATACAAATTTTTAAAATAAAAAGTTATACTACCACTCCACGCCTCACCTCTGCGCTGATGAGAACCTGCAATAGTGGGGAACCTAGGGTAGTCCTCAAACTCCCCTAACCCCCCAAACACTAAGGGGTTAGCCATTTCTGGTGTGAGTATAGTTATTAATCAAATAACAAATTAAAATAGTATAAAGAAAATAAATTAAACTTACGAATGCCAAATTAAAATAAGGCAACCTGAATCTTGAATACAACAACATCGTCACTATAATGACATATCAAATACTCTGCCAAACCTGCATTCAACTACTTAATTATCCATAACTTCCCACATTTCATAATACACTTCACATCAACCTCGTATATATATATACTTATCTTACATTCGCATAATACGAATATTCATCTTTCCACACTTATCGTCATATCAGCATTTCACTATTTATATTAATATAACTACATGATGTTATTACATCATTTCTCCAACTCTATTAAGCCATGCATTTCATTTACTTATATTATGTCATCCACACACACATTCATCCTGGAAGTTGTGCCGAGGCAGGTAGTTCCCACCATTTCCACGGAAATAGCGGGCGAGTAGTTCCCCGACACACTTCCAAGGTACACCAACTCATATCACAACATACTTTCTTTAATAACCATTTTCATACACAATCTCATAATACAGGTATTTATTTTATTGTGTTGTAATAAATATCACATCATAAACATATGCATCTATTCTCATAATACCACCTTCCTTCATGCCTTATGACATAAATACCACATCTCATTACCCATGCGATTTACTCACATTTCATCACATCATTAATTAGAATACTTATACTCATTGCATCAATACCATGTTTTATAGCTCATTCAAATTTCATTATATCGCTTTAGCAATTTCTCATTCTTATAAACAATAGATCTTATTATCATTTTCACTTAATCCCCAAACACAATCTGGGGCCACAACATATCACATCCCATAGCCGATAGCTTTGGTAATAATCACCGCACCCCAAACACACAGTTTGGGTAATATCACATCACATCTCAAGCCGATAGCTTGGTTATTAATCACTTCAATCACTTATCATCTTCACTTTATTTTATTTCTCATTTCCATCAATCATTACCACTATTATAACAACTCACCCCGCGAATTATGCCAAGGCAGGTAGTTCCCACCATTTCCACAGAAATAGCGGGCAGGTAGTTCCTTGACACAATTCCAAGGTACAACTCACATCAACTGTATTTTACTTTAATGATCCCACACATAATACCATTACTTCGTATTATTCATAAGAACACATGTCTCTTCTATTATTATCATTCTAAATTAACCACGCACTGCATTTATCACTTCTTTTCATATACTAACTCATAACTCATTTTCTTTCACATTTATTTCATTCACAACTACCTTCTTTGTCATTCACAATGCACAAGTCACTTTCCACTTTCTTTTCCACACGCAATTCACATTTTACTATCCACTTTCCTTTCCACGCACAATTCACATTTATCATTAACACTTAGTTATTTTATTAGTTTGTCGACCAGTGAGCCACAGTATCCCAACATACTGAAAGCCGACAGCCCAGTAAAACACGCGGATCGATGCTCACACAGAGTCTTACTCGTCCGAGGCTACGTCTTCCTCCTAGCCGAACTAGCGAGGGAACACCGCACCCCAGATAAACTGGGTACTTCCTCGCAACGTCTGTCATCGAGGAAAAAACACCGCACCCCAGGTAAACTGGGTACTTCCTCCCAGCCGATAGCAGGAGGGAAAAACACCGCACCCCAGGTAAACTGGGTACTTCCTCGCGACAGCTGTCATCGAGGAAAACCGGGCCTCAAGCCGATAGCTTGGGCGAAAAACACCGCACCCCAGATATACTGGGTACTTCCTCCCAGCCGATAGCCAGGAGGGAAAAACACCGCACCCCAAGCCGGTCCTTGGGTATTAGGAGGTCTAGCCCAAACCCCCAGGATTGCTGTAGGTACTGGTCAACAAAATCATCTGTTATTAGCATTATTCATTGCATCTTTCCATTTTACTTTATCAACATAAAACATCACAGCTTTTAATTCAACAATAGCCACATCCTTGACTTTAATCACAAGAATAATATCACATTTTATTAACACTTACCATCTCACCTTTTATCTTGCATTTGATGCATATCTGATGTCCACGATATTGATTATCATCTCGTTGTATCATATATATATGCATACCCCATGTCATTTAACATAGAAACCATCATGTTATTTAATTTACCATAACATCACCCATTATGAATACCCTGCTATTCGCTACTTCATTAAATCCCATATAAACATACACCAAGTCATTTATCATATAAACCAACATGTCATATTATTGTCCATTAATTCATTTCAAACATAATTAAAATGCAAACATGTACCCAATTATTAATTTCATCAATTATTGCATCACACATCATAATCATCTATATATATATTACAAATAAACATCACACATGCGGGTTTCCCATCATAAGGGGCCAAAACCACTTATTTCCTCTAATTAAGTCTTATAATATCTAATTATAGCATACTAGCTCATACATCATGTTTCATATAGGTAAAATCACCTATAAGGGCTTATATGCCCCAAACATACACAAAACGGGCACTATAATTATACAGATCTTCCAAAACATGATCACAATCACTAATTTCATCTAATTACACCTTATAACATCCATCCATAGCATGCTAGCCCATACACCAGGCTCCGCATATACCCGATTGCCTATATCGGCCTATACACCCCAAAAACATGCACAAAACATGCACGGGGTAAAAATATGCATAAACGATTTAATATATTTAATTTTTATACTTCAACACGTCACATTAATCCATAATATAGGTTTTATACACTTAAAATAGTTAATTTCACCAAATATCTCAAAATCCCATTTTCAGGCCTTAAAAATCCGTATTTTTCTGAAAATTGAATTTTTAGCATAACTTCTATCAAATATATCGAAATGCCACGAAATTAGGCCACAACATAGAATATACCTAATTACAACATACTCACCTGACGAATCAAGCAAACGATGTCCCACGTCCGTCCTGTAGCCAGTCGAAGTTCGACTTTTTCCACCTAAATAGGAAATTATAGGATCGATTAGTTTAAAACTCAAAACTCAACTTACGGATCTCCAAATTTGAATCCGTCTTCACCCACACGTCACAAATGACATATGTAGGTGAGCTACATCGATAGATTTCGAATTCGGGTTCTAATACAAATACTCCCTTATTGATCGGAGGCTTTCTAATAAGAAAAATTCACATTTTCTAAATTCCTTAATCCCCTTCGTCCTAATCTCACATATTAGAGTTAATAATAATAATAAGACTCAACTACACCTCCGAACCCATCAAATTCTCACTAAATCTCGCTCGGGCATTTCATCGAACACCTGGCGTGCACTTTTTACCTATAGTCTATTTCACTCAATTTAATTGAGCTTAAGCCTATAAAAATCATCCTAAATTTATATTAATCCTTCCATAATACTCTACACCCTCATATGCATTTTCTACAATTATTTGGATCGAGTTTTCTACCCGATTTCATAAACTCTATAATTCGAGTTTATGCCAAAATCACTACTCCCCATTTTATTCTAATGGCTCACTACAATTTTTACTACCATACCAGAGCGAATTTATATATATATATATATCTATTTTACAAACTCAAAACCCTAATTTACTAACAAATTGCAATTTCTCTAACAACCCACTAATTTCCCAAATCTTCTACTTCCAACACCTCTAAATCACTCTTCCATAATAATCCTACTCAATCAAACTAAACACACTAAATTTTATACGAATAAATAAAATAGGGTGTACCTTTTCGACATCCGTTCGAAAATCCGATGCTACCACGTTGTAGAGAACCCATCAATTAGCCATCCCCTCGATTTAATTCGAAAACGGCGGAGAAATGGGTTGGATTTGGGCGGGAGAGAGAGGGGGCCGAATGGTGGTTTTGGTTCGGGAGAACTGATCGGGAAGGAGGAAGAAGAAAGAAAGAAAGGAGGAAAATAGGGTGGGGTATTTTTAATAAAATATATATATTAATAATAATAGTTAGGTACAATTACCTATAGACCCTCCAAATCCAATATGTTACAATTAAACCCCCAACTCCTTTCTATAATAATACTTCTATAATAATACAAACAATACGAAACACATTAAAATTATCTTATAATAATCCCCCATCACGATAAAATAAAATAAACTATATTTCTTCGCATAAAATCTCATCTTTTAACTCTAATATAACAATAATATCAATCTACCACAAATATTCATACTAATATCAATATTTAATTAAAATACATCAAAAATAATTTTCACCACTCAAAATATATAAAAACAGGAATTTTCGGTATTTTACAAATTCGAGGTGTTACATTCTACACACCTCAAAAGAAGCTCGTCCTCGAGCTATAGGGGTTAAGAAAACTCCTCGAACAAATTCAAAATACCTCCTCCGCACCATCACCTAGGATTTCAAGGTACATTATCAGCATCACTGCTTCATTGCACTATTAACTGCTGAACAACTCGTCGTCTGGTCTGTCGCACTATCGACCTACAATAACCACTAGTTTCATAGGATATCACATTCAATGCCACATCCAGCTGGACTTCGATCTACAACGGCTCCACACTTGAGATAGATCTCTCACACTTTTCTCGACATAGAAACAAGAAATTCATCAAGAATACCCGATATCTCCAAGATAAACTTCAAACAATATACCACAATTCCAATTCTTCCTATAACTCTGACGGGCCATCATATTTCGGGTCTTACTTTTCCCAGTTTCTAAACGACGTACTCCATGAATAAAGGATACTTTCAAGAATACCCAAATCTTCAAAATCTATCTTCAAAAGGCTTTTGCCGCGAATATGCATTATCATTTCCTTTTGTCAACTACACACCTCAAAAGAGGTCTATTCATGCTAACCTAATAATTAATGTTTATCCTCGTTCCGGTCCATTAAAATATTCTCCTAGAATGTTGATACATCTTCGTGTCACCGTGATAGACAATATACTGAATATAATGGGAAATCTCTATCACCTGCTACCACAAGCCATCCACATCAAGAACACCAAATCTACAATAATAACGAGGATTTCCCCTCTAGAATTCGATTTTGCGTCCTCTGTCACCAACAGAAATTTTGAATCCAAGTTCAACCAATCAGCTGTAGGCAGTAGGATAAACAGCTGTATTGATCAATTGCCCACATCTACAATCGTGCCGCCCTTTGCCACTGAAATAAAATTAATTTGATCCAATGATCTTTAACATCGTCCACTCCTGGGAGGTCATTAAAAGCCAACATCTTCTTTCTATTAATAGTATTCGTCACCATATTTCTTCCCCGGTTGGTATTTGATCTCCATACCAAGCTACCATGGTACTCGAGCCACGTTTATTGCCTCCTACTAAAATCATTTACACAAACGAGTGCTCAAACTCTTATAATCACAGAAAAGGTTGAATTATTCTCTGAAAAACTAATTTCTCAACACCTTCAATACATGTCCTACTGTCACTAATTTCAAACCTGTGTAATTCACGCACCCAGTATAACCACAACTGCCTCAATATACAAGCCAGAAGCTTGCCTTTATGCATCAAACTGCACCTGATCCTGTACCACATACACTCCCTTCTCGGGATGATCAAAACATAAGCTATCGTTACTTCTTCCTTTAACTCTTAAAAATATCTTTCCACGCTGTTCGGATCATACCAACGGCTCATTCTTTATAAGAAAATGAGTCATCAGTATAGCAATAATATAAAATCGAGGGATGAACCTCCGATAATAGCCAGTGAAAACCAAGAAACTATGAATTTCCAACACATCCGATGGTTACTTCCCGTCTTTTCACCATTTGTAATTCTCTTTGGATCCATAAATACGCCTTCAACAGACACAATGTGTCCCAAAATTCACACTTCTCGCCCCCAAAAATAGCAATTTACAGACTTATCATACCACTTCTGGTCTCAACCTATCGATCAGTGCTCTACCATACAGCAACTATACATCAAATATCATTCACATATACAATCATACCCTGTTAATATAAGGGTGAAAGGCCCAATTCGTCAAATTTATAAAAACTGCAGGGACGTTCGCCAGTCCCAAGATATCACTAAGAACTCATACAATTCATACCGAGTACGAAAAACAATTCCTGAGATGTTTTCCCTCTCTAGGGATTATCTGATAGTACTCGGTGTGCAACTCTCATCGGGAGATTAATGACATTCCCCGCAACTAATCCAACCAATTATCTATTCTCAACAATGAATACTTAATAGTCACCTTACTCAGTACACCTTCTCGGTGAGCTATCTTCCTTGTTACAATACTGCAGAAGCGCCCTACGGCGTATCATTTGAACCGATACCCTTTATCAAAAACGTCTCCTCAAGTTCTCTTTCATCTTTTCCCATTCCTTAAGTGCTATAACACAAGCTGATTTAAAAATTGGAGTCATACCAAATATCTAATCAATCTTGAACTCCAGAGTTCGCTAAGGTGGGGGACCAAAACCTCTTCAAATATATCAAAAATTTTGCAAACCCCATCAACAATCTCAATCATCGCCTTAGATATTTCCACCAAACCCAACGAGTACAATTTCATCGTCCATGACATTATATACAATCAAAACTGGGTTTCATCGGGCTGTCTCACCCGACTCCTCCCTGCACCATACCCTAACTACACAGATGACCTGCATATCCTTCTACAACCAATCAATCTTCCCAAATATGGGATAAAACCATAACCACACATCACTTCTCAATCTATAAAATATACCCTACAGAACCTATGTCCATAGGACCTACACCAGATCTCCTGGGAATAGCCCCTTACGGCACCCAGCAATCAATATAATGGAATACTCCAATAGTGCGCAAATTCACACCAGGATTTCTACAGAGATCAACCCATATGCAGGGTCATGAAAGGAAATGTTGACTCAAGGTCAGACTAAAGTCTAATGGGGATCACACCATTCCACGATAGAATCTTTTCTTCAACAAAACACCCGCTTAAACCACACTCTCTATCTCCGACTAAGCAATAATGAACCCATACTCACATGGCAAGATCACTAGGATAAACAATTTCCTAGTTAACCTAAGCTCTGATACCAAACTGTAACACCCCAAAATTTATTTTTTTTTGAAAACTAAGTCTCCAAATTCAATTCTTTTAATTTCTATATCATTTTAATCATAAACTAAGAAAGTTATATTCCAGAAAAAAATTTGACAGACTCTCCCCTGTAAATTTTGCCCCGAAACACAAAAAGCTTACGGAATTCTGCTCAAAATTCCGTAGCTCACAAACCACATAATATTTTTATGGGCTCTCCAGGCCAAAATGAGCAGATACACACAGGCAATATAATATAATGCTCTAGAGGCCAAACTCATAACGGATTATCAAATATCAATTAAAAACTATGAATTTCTTTGAAAAACGAGGTAAAATCTTAGTAAAATCATTGTAAAACTTACCACAGAGCCTGGTACTCCACGACGAGATGGGTACGGGTCACAAACATACCACACCACCTCACACTATACTCATCATCATCATATACAGGCTTATCCACTCATAATACAATTTAAATCATAAATTTCACTATTCCTATATCTAAATAATACAAATTTTTAAAATAAAAAGTTATACTACCACTCCACGCCTCACCTCTGCACTGATGAGAACCTGCAATAGTGGGGAACCTAGGGTAGTCCTCAGACTCCCCTAACCCCCCAAACACTAAGGGGTTAGCCATTTCTGGTGTGAGTATAGTTATTAATCAAATAACAAATTAAAATAGTATAAAGAAAATAAATTAAACTTACGAATGCCAAATTAAAATAAGGCAACCTGAATCTTGAATACAACAACATCGTCACTATAATGACATATCAAATACTCTGCCAAACCTGCATTCAACTACTTAATTATCCATAACTTCCCACATTTCATAATACACTTCACATCAACCTCGTATATATATATACTTATCTTACATTCGCATAATACGAATATTCATCTTTCCACACTTATCGTCATATCAGCATTTCACTATTTATATTAATATAACTACATGATGTTATTACATCATTTCTCCAACTCTATTAAGCCATGCATTTCATTTACTTATATTATGTCATCCACACACACATTCATCCTGGAAGTTGTGCCGAGGCAGGTAGTTCCCACCATTTCCACGGAAATAGCGGGCGAGTAGTTCCCCGACACACTTCCAAGGTACACCAACTCATATCACAACATACTTTCTTTAATAACCATTTTCATACACAATCTCATAATACAGGTATTTATTTTATTGTGTTGTAATAAATATCACATCATAAACATATGCATCTATTCTCATAATACCACCTTCCTTCATGCCTTATGACATAAATACCACATCTCATTACCCATGCGATTTACTCACATTTCATCACATCATTAATTAGAATACTTATACTCATTGCATCAATACCATGTTTTATAGCTCATTCAAATTTCATTATATCGCTTTAGCAATTTCTCATTCTTATAAACAATAGATCTTATTATCATTTTCACTTAATCCCCAAACACAATCTGGGGCCACAACATATCACATCCCATAGCCGATAGCTTTGGTAATAATCACCGCACCCCAAACACACAGTTTGGGTAATATCACATCACATCTCAAGCCGATAGCTTGGTTATTAATCACTTCAATCACTTATCATCTTCACTTTATTTTATTTCTCATTTCCATCAATCATTACCACTATTATAACAACTCACCCCGCGAATTATGCCAAGGCAGGTAGTTCCCACCATTTCCACAGAAATAGCGGGCAGGTAGTTCCTTGACACAATTCCAAGGTACAACTCACATCAACTGTATTTTACTTTAATGATCCCACACATAATACCATTACTTCGTATTATTCATAAGAACACATGTCTCTTCTATTATTATCATTCTAAATTAACCAGGCACTGCATTTATCACTTCTTTTCATATACTAAGTCATAACTCATTTTCTTTCACATTTATTTCATTCACAACTACCTTCTTTGTCATTCACAATGCACAAGTCACTTTCCACTTTCTTTTCCACACGCAATTCACATTTTACTATCCACTTTCCTTTCCACGCACAATTCACATTTATTATTAACACTTAGTTATTTTATTAGTTTGTCGACCAGTGAGCCACAGTATCCCAACATACTGAAAGCCGACAGCCCAGTAAAACACGCGGACCGATGCTCATGCAGAGTCTTACTCGTCCGAGGCTACGTCTTCCTCCTAGCCGAACTAGCGAGGGAACACCGCACCCCAGATAAACTGGGTACTTCCTCGCGACGTTTGTCATCGAGTGAAAAACACCGCACCCCAGGTAAACTGGGTACTTCCTCCCAGCCGATAGCAGGAGGGAAAAACACCGCACCCCAGGTAAACTGGGTACTTCCTCGCGACAGCTGTCATCGAGGGAAACCGGGCCTCAAGCCGATAGCTTGGGCGAAAAACATCGCACCCCAGATATACTGGGTACTTCCTCCCAGCCGATAGCCAGGAGGGAAAAACACCGCACCCCAAGCCGGTCCTTGGGTATTAGGAGGTCTAGCCCAAACCCCCAGGATTGCTGTAGGTACTGGTCAATAAAATCATCTGTTATTAGCATTATTCATTGCATCTTTCCATTTTACTTTATCAACATAAAACATCACAGCTTTTAATTCAACAATAGCCACATCCTTGACTTTAATCACAAGAATAATAACACATTTTATTAACACTTACCATCTCACCTTTTATCTTGCGTTTGATGCATATCTGATGTCCACGATATTGATTATCATCTCGTTGTATCATATATATATGCATACCCCATGTCATTTAACATAGAAACCATCATGTTATTTAATTTACCATAACATCACCCATTATGAATACCCTGCTATTCGCTACTTCATTAAATCCCATATAAACATACACCAAGTCATTTATCATATAAACCAACATGTCATATTATTGTCCATTAATTCATTTCAAACATAATTAAAATGCAAACATGTACCCAATTATTAATTTCATCAATTACTGCATCACACATCATAATCATCTATATATATATTACAAATAAACATCACACATGCGGGTTTCCCATCATAAGGGGCCAAAACCACTTATTTCCTCTAATTAAGTCTTATAATATCTAATTATAGCATACTAGCTCATACATCATGTTTCATATAGGTAAAATCACCTATAAGGGCTTATATTCCCCAAACATACACAAAACGGGCACTATAATTATAAAGATCTTCCAAAACATGATCACAATCACTAATTTCATCTAATTACACCTTATAACATCCATCCATAGCATGCTAGCCCATACACCAGGCTCCGCATATACCCGATTGCCTATATCGGCCTATACACCCCAAAAACATGCACAAAACATGCACGGGGTAAAAATATGCATAAACGATTTAATATATTTAATTTTTATACTTCAACACGTCACATTAATCCATAATATAGGTTTTATACACTTAAAATAGTTAATTTCACCAAATATCTCAAAATCCCATTTTCAGGCCTTAAAAATCCGTATTTTTCGGAAAATTGAATTTTTAGCATAACTTCTATCAAATATATCGAAATGCCACGAAATTAGGCCACAACATAGAATATACCTAATTACAACATACTCATCTGATGGATCGAGCAAACGATGTCCCACGTCCGTCCTGTAGCCAGTCGAAGTTCGACTTTTTCCACCTAGATAGGAAATTATAGGATCGATTAGTTTAAAACTCAAAACTCAACTTACGGATCTCCAAATTTGAATCCGTCTTCACCCACACGTCACAAATGACATATGTAGGTGAGCTACATCGATAGATTTCGAATTCGGGTTCTAATACAAATACTCCCTTATTGATCGGAGGCTTTCTAATAAGAAAAATTCACATTTTCTAAATTCCTTAATCCTCTTCGTCCTAATCTCACATATTAGAGTTAATAATAATAATAAGACTCAACTACACCTCCGAACCCATCAAATTCTCACTAAATCTCGCTCGGGCATTTCATCGAACACCCAGCGTGCACTTTTCACCTATAGTCTATTTCACTCAATTTAATTGAGCTTAAGCCTATAAAAATCATCCTAAATTTATATTAATCCTTCCATAATACTCTACACCCTCATATGCATTTTCTACAATTATTTGGATCGAGTTTTCTACCCGATTTCATAAACTCTATAATTCGAGTTTATGCCAAAATCACTACTCCCCATTTTATTCTAATGGCTCACTACAATTTTTACTACCATACCAGAGCGAATATATATATATATATATATATCTATTTTACAAACTCAAAACCCTAATTTACTAACAAATTGCAATTTCTCTAACAACCCACTAATTTCCCAAATCTTCTACTTCAAACACCTCTAAATCACTCTTCCATAATAATCCTACTCAATCAAACTAAACACACTAAATTTTATACGAATAAATAAAATAGGGTGTACCTTTTCGACATCCGTTCGAAAATCCGATGCTACCACGTTGTAGAGAACCCTTCAATTAGCCATCCCCTCGATTTAATTCAAAAACGGCGGAGAAATGGGTTGGATTTGGGCGGGAGAGAGAGGGGGCCGAATGGTGGTTTTGGTTCGGGAGAACTGATCGGGAAGGAGGAAGAAGAAAGAAAGAAAGGAGGAAAATAGGGTGGGGGTATTTTTAATAAAATATATATATTAATAATAATAGTTAGGTACAATTACCTATAGACCCTCCAAATCCAATATGTTACAATTAAACCCCCAACTCCTTTCTATAATAATACTTCTATAATAATACAAACAATACGAAACACATTAAAATTATCTTATAATAATCCCCCATCACGATAAAATAAAATAAACTATATTTCTTCGCATAAAATCTCATCTTTTAACTCTAATATAACAATAATATCAATCTACCACAAATATTCATACTAATATCAATATTTAATTAAAATACATCAAAAATAATTTTCACCACTCAAAATATATAAAAACAGGCATTTTCGGTATTTTACAAATTCGAGGTGTTACAAAACCTGTAACCTGTTCCGCCGGAGTTTGACCGTTGACTCCCGCCGTTCACCTGCAAAAAGTGCGAGACACCGGAGTTGATCCCGGCGATGCACCCTCCGACGCTCAAGTCAGTAACCAGGAATGATTATGAAAGAGCGTAAATTGGCAAAAGATTGATTACCTCTTAATGGAGATGGATGGGGGGTATTTATAAGTGCCTTAGGGATTAGATTAGGAATGTAATCCCCATAATCTGATAAGGAATATAATCCCCATAGTCAGATAAGGAATGTAATCCCTAATCCCCAGTGAAAAGATAGATGTGAATCAGGGCCGTTGATTAGGATTAATCAGAGACCTTGATTTTATTTGTTGGACTGGGTGTGTTTCGGGTTGGGACCCGTACCCAATTGAGGTGGATTCGTTCGTGGGTTATTGGGTCGCGAAGAATGACCCAGTTCCCATTTCTGACCCGTTAGTAGGTGAAATTACCGTTTTACCCCTGAGCTTTAAGATTCATGTCCAATGTGAACGGTCCCGATTTAATCCTATTTTTAGCCATATCAACTATTATTATAACTAGTAATTTACACGTGTTATACACGTATTTATAAATATATATATATTTTAAAAGAATTCCGACATTGTCTATCAAACCAAAGACCTCCTTTATATTAGTTATGCAATTGTATTACACATGTTTGTTGGGTTACAATACACATTTTTTTTGGTTACAAATAAAATTTTTTGACGACAAACTCTTTCATTAAATTAGTAGTAAGACATCATTTATATTAGTTACGCATGTGCATTGCATGTGTTTGTTGGGTTACAATGCACGTGTTTGTTTGGTGACAAACTCTCCCATTAAAATAGTAGAGATATATTATTATTATTATTATATATTATTCAGGGCCGGCCCTGAGTTCCCGAGGGCCCTAGGCGAACTTCCGAAATCGGGGCTCCTAATAGTATATTTTTTTACGCGCAAAATACGTACCTATATTTACAAGGGAAGTTCAAATTTGGGGGCCCCTAAAATCGTGAAATCTCCGGGGGCCTAAGGCGGCCGCCTTACTGCCTCTAGGGTAGGGCCGGCCCTGATATTATTAATATTATTATTATGTATTATTATATAATATATTATTATTATAATAAATTGTTATCTATATAATTACTAGATTTGCCCATGGGCACGTGCCTACGGCAAGTTTTCGGAATGATACAACATATGAAAAGCCTTGTAAACAGTAAAACAACAATTATGTAGCTCAAGTTTGAATAGTAAGACAATAATTAGTTGTAAATAAAAGTACATGTTTCCATTAGTATATGTTGAAAAATAATTATGAATGGGGGTGTAAAATCCAACTTTTTAAAACTTTGATGGTGGAAAATGATGAAATTTAACTGTTGAGGAGATATTTCAATGTAACGTGACAATAAAAAAACATAAAAAATCTGAAAATTTACAAACCCGAAATCTGAAAATATAAGTTTCTGAGTAAATAGAGAGGGAATGAGAGACAGAAAAAAAAAGAAATATGAAAAAGTGAAGAGAGAAGGGAGAGATAGTAATAATGTAATGGGTTTTTTTAGGTTTGGGGGGGGGAGAGAGAGAGGGGGGGGGAATTGGTCTTTTGGGGAAAAATATGTTTTGGGAGGGTGAATCTGAACCGTTGATTTTGTTTTAATTGAAGGGGAACCACTTGATAGCTTTTTTCCAAATTGTCTTGTGTTTTATTATATAGATAATATATTATTATAATTATTATATATTCTTATATATTTGTGTATTATTAAATATGTTTATTATAATAAATTATTTTATTTTATTATATATCAGTATGTATGTATTAATATGTATGTATGTTTGACTGGAGGGGTCATGTGTCCCATCCAACCGTAGTAGGAGAAGGAAATACGTTACCTCTCCTTCTAGCTGGCTCTTAAGCTCTCAGATCCCGATCATCGCTTCCTCCGTCACATCCTCTTCCTTCATTAAAGTTTTTCCTCTCCCCATCCTCTACAAACCCTTTTCGTTTTTCCCTCCCTGCAGTTTTTTCCCTCTTTCAAGCCCTTCCCTCCTCTAGCGGTGCTCGACTCGGCCTGTTCTCTCACTAGGCTCGTTGCAGAAGTGCGCTGCGTTTCTATCTTCCGTGGTGCGTTCATCTGTCCCCCCTGTTGCTCCCCTCCGGTGGCTTCGTTTCTCGCGGTCCTCCGGTGTGTCGCTGGTCGTCTTCTTCATCTCGGTGAGCGCAGTTTTCTTCTCTTCAAAGGTATCATTTTTATAGCACTGTAAGTTGGTTTTTGCCCTCTTGTTATTTCTTTTTTAGTTAGATTTGTGTTTGCGGTTTATGGTTTGGGCCCTTTCCTCTTGGGCATTTCCCCTTCTCTTGGTGGGCGGTGTTGTTCATATTTCTCCCCTTCTCGCCGGTGTTTTTTAGTGCTGAGAGCATCCTACTGCTCTGTGGTTTTGCTGTGGCTGCGTTGGATCTCTTCTATAGATCTCACAGTTACACGGTTTTTTATTTTTCTCTCCTCTTCATTGAGGTGCGCTAGCTCTCCTTGGCGCTTATTGTTTCTGTTTTTTTTGGAATTATTCCTCATCGTCTTCTCTTCTTCGCCGCCTTTGGATATTTTCCCCGGTGCTTGTTCACCATTGCCCCCTCCTTAATCTGCTCTTTTCCTCTCATCTTCTCTGCGCTACTAGTGTCTGTGGGCCTGTCTCCTAAAGCCCATGGATCTATCATGGGTTGAGGTTGTAAAGAAAAAGAAAAAAACCTCGGTTCTAAAGGCCTCTCTTTCTGGGCCGTCTCTCTCTCTGCGGCCCATTCAAGCCCATTCTCAGCCCGTTTTTTCGAAGCTTCCTTCCAGCTTCCTCTCGTACCACTCCCGCCCTTTCACATCATCTTCCGCACGTACTTCTCCCCATTCTCCCTCTAGTTCTCGCAATAGATCTCTGGTCTGTTTTCGTTGCCTTCAACTTGGCCACTTCAAAATCGACTGTCCCTTCAAAATGAAGTGCCTTTTCTGCGAGAAACCTGGGCATGCCAAACATAGGTGTCACGCACTCCAAAAATCCCTTGGGCTTCCCTTAGGGGTTCCTATTTCCGATCAGGTTCTAAAAGCGGTTGATCTTCAGTCTCTGCGCAAGCTATCTTTCTCCTCCAAACTTCCTAAAGCCCAGAAGCAGTCTTCATCTTCTAGCGCTCCTTTGCTCCCCACCCCTCCACCGGTGTTTAAATCGTCCGATCCCTCTCCCCCTCTCCCTGTTGCTGCGGAGCAGCCTACTCGCCCTGGTAAAAAGTCGCTTCCTCAGGTCTTCATCCCCAAAACTGAGTTTTCTGACCGTTTGAGGTATTTCAGTAACTTTGGAGCTATCTCTTTCTCAGGTGGTGCGGTTCCATTCTTTACGGTGAACTCATTTCTTAGTAATCACTGCAACGTAGTCGATTGGGAATGGGTTCTGTACAATTGTTCTAATGGTGATTTAGTCATCCACTGTCCTTCCTCTAAGTTCCTGGTAGATCTTATAGCTGCTTCGCCCTTAACCATCGGCAACATTTCTCTGTCAGTTAGACAGTGGGTTAAGATCCCCTCTTTGACACAAGGTCTTCTCTCTCCTGATACCAAAGTATCTCTCGTCGGTCTGCCGCCGTTTTGTGATTCCCTCCGTCTTGTAGGAGAGATGGCTAAGTGTATTGGAGAGGTTGTTAGTATTTCGTCTAAAGCTAGATTGGCCTCAGGCTGCTTACAAATCGAGGCAATTTTTTGATGTCATGTCTCTACTGATCGTATTGAAGCTTTCTGTCTTACTGATGGTATTTCGTCATTTACTGTATCTGTGCTCTATCATGATCAGGCTCCTGCTTCTCAGCGCGATCTTAACCCTCTTCCCAAGCCTCAATCGTTTGGTACGGACCTTTCCTCTCCATTTCACCCCGGTTCATCCTCTTCGGTTTAGGCTAAATACCCTAAATTGAAAGTCAATCCTGTTGGTAGCGCTCGCAGCGGTCCACCTCCCCCCTTTTAACCTCCGGCTCACCCTCTCACTTCTAAAATCTCTCCCTCTAAATCCCCCAACCTAGTTTGGGTGAATCCGGAGCATCAAGGTATCAAAGGATCCTCTAGTGCGACACCATCGGTTCCTCCTACCCCTTCTTTGGCACCTCAGCCTATCTTCTCCAAGAATGCTTCTATTGTGGAGCTTCCCTCTCCCGCTATGAAAGACCAGAGTTCATCCTCTCCCTGGCCGGCTTGGGAAGTTAACCCTAACTTCGCTTCTGATTGGGAGCAATTCCAACAGTTAGCTCACTTTCCAACGCCGAAAAAGTCGGACCTTACGTTCACTCCTTCCAAAACCACTTCTAAATCTTCAGTCAAGGTCTCGGATTGGACTGAGCAGGATTCCCTCTTATCGGAAGAGGAAGCAGAGTTAACTATTAATCAGCCGAAGAAGGTACAATTTCACATTATGTTTTTGCATTTCAATGTTAATTGTTATATCACTTCGGTATTTTGTTTTAATCTTGTTATTGCTGGTTTACTTTCCAATGCTAGTTGTTTATCTTTTTTTGCTCGTTCCAGCATAGGGATTGATTCTTTCTTCCTCGTTTCTCTTAGATGGACTTCTATATCTCTCGCGGCGAAAGCTCGAGAGGTTATGAAGATTCATTCATCCTCTATTCTTAATTCTTTGGTTAACGTTTCTATCTCCCCCTTGATTCGGTTAAGATTGCCACTGATCTTTATTCTCAGCATTCTTCAGATGATGCTCAGATTCTACCTCTTCGTTCTTTAGAGAAGTGGGATCCTGTATCAGATGCCTTGTGCTCTCCCATCTCCAAAAAAAAAAAGTTTTATTAGGTCAAGTGCTCGCCTTTTAGCTAAGAATTCTATTCGCTCATTTTCCTCTAATTTGCCTGTTTCCCTTACCAAGCCCGGTTCTAGTTCCATGCAGGCCTCGCCTGCCCCTTTGATTTTATCTCCGCCTGACCAACTAGGTTCCATTTACATACCAATTTTTGACTCCTTATCCAACTCGGAGTTAGCAGCAAATGCTCACCACCTTGGATTCTTGATTGATCCCTTGGACTCTCCCCGTATCCGCTCCCTTAGATGCCAAGAATTAGCCAGAGTTAAGGAGCGTCGTATTTTTAATGATTAGTGTCTCATGGAACATCCGCGGTTTGCATTGCCCCGTTAAGCAGAGGGCAATTTTCGACTTAATTAATTCTTCTCGTTGTGATATTATCTCCATCCAAGAGTCCAAGTTGGAGGCCCCATCCCCTGCGATCTTTCGATCCTTAGGTGGATCCATTATTACCAAATGGATTTCTTTGGATGCGACTGGATCTAAAGGAGGGATCATCTTTGGATTCAAGGCGGCTCTTTTCTCTCTGATATCAGTTCAATGCCTGAACTTCTTTTTAATTGTCCACCTCCACTGGAACCTTATCAATTGTCCGCTTACCGTTATCTCTGTATACGGTCCTTCCACTTCAGACAGGCATCAATTATTTTGGAATGAATTCTTATCTTTACAGCAATTCTCCACTCATCTCTGTGTCCCTTGTGGTGACTTCAATGTTACTCGTTTTAATTCTGAAAGATCGAATTCTGGTGCTTCTTTAACTCAATCGTGCATTTTTAATGATTGCATTCGCGATCTTCAACTAGCTGATTTACCGATATCCGGTCGATCCTTCACCTGGTCCAACCAACGCGATCACCCTTCTTTTGCTAAGCTTGATCGGTTTTTGGTCTCGCATACCTGGATTTCTCGATTTCAACAATCTTTCGTCCAGGCTCTTCCAAACCCTTCGTCAGATCATGTTCCGATTGTACTTTATTCCAACTTTTGTTTCAATCACAAGCACAAATTTCGTTTTGAAAAATTCTGGCTTCAAGACCAACTTTTCATCAACCTCGTGTCGGAATGTCTTGCCTCAGTCACCGGTTCTTCCGGGCTGGGCAATATTTTGCTTAAGTTGCACGCCATCAAACATGGGTGCAAGATTTGGCGTTACGAAAGGCAACGTAACACCAACTTTCTCAAGGATTTCCTTTTGCAATCCATTGCCTCCATTGACAAGATGGAGGAACTGGGCCCTTTACCTGAAGATTATCGTTTGGAACGTCGGTCCTGCAAGCAGGTATATGCTGATATCCTCCACCTATACCACATTAAATGGGCTCAAAGAGCCCGAGTCAAGTGGTTGAAGGATGGAGACGCGAATACTGCTTTCTTCCATAATTTTGCTTCGCATAGACAACGTAGCAACCATATTTCTTCCATCTCTGCCCAGGGCATGGAACTTTCTTCCGATGAATCCATTCATTAGGAATTCCTCGTCTTTTATAAAAATCTTATTGGCACTAAGAAACATCGCTCGATCGAGCTCGATTGGAATCATCTTTATGGCATCCAAGATCACGATCTTTCCTTGCTTGAGGCTCCCTTCTCTCTTGATGAAATCAAGTCGGCTGTCTTCGCTTTAAAAAGTGATTCAGCGCCTGGCCCCGACGGTTTTCTAGCTTTCTTTTTCCAAAAATTCTGGGATCTGCTCAAGGCAGACCTTCTTCAGATGTTTCAAGATCTTCACCAAGGTAGCTTCTCCTTTGACCGTATTAATTACACGCACATTGTGCTCATCCCCAAAATCGCGGGGGCACACCTTGTTTCGGAATTTAGACCAATTAGCCTGATCAACACCTCTTTCAAAATTATCATGAAAGTCCTGTCCTCTAGACTTAGTGATATTATCTTCCCCTTGATAGACTCAGCTCAATCTGGGTTTATCAAAGATCGTTTCATTCTTGACAGTGTGGCATCTGCTCAGGAAATCATCTCTCACTGTCATCGTACTAAGTCTGAAGGCATCCTTCTTAAGCTTGACTTTCAAAAAGCTTATGACAATGTTAATTGGGATTTCCTTCTGGATTTTCTCGTTTTTCGGGGATTTGGTCCCAAATGGATTGCCTGGATCAAATCCAGCCTCTTCTCTGGGACTTCCTCTCTTTTCATCAATGGGTCGGAAGGTCACAAATTCAAGATTAGGTGTGGCCTCCGCCAAGGAGATCCCCTATCCTCTCTTCTCTTTTCGCTAGTTGCAGATGTCTTTAGCAAACTCCTGCGTAATGCTTGGAACTGGAATATGATCGAGGGACTTGGCAGTTCCCCTTTGTTTGAGGGAGTGCTCAATCTCCAATATGCTGATGACACTATCATTTTCACCAAACCGAACTTCCACTCCCTCCGTAACCTCAAACTACTCCTTTATTGCTTTGAAATGGCTTCCGGTTTATCGATTAATTTTCATAAATCCTCCGTTCTCTGGTTGGGAGGCTCACCCAACCGTCAGCTTGAAGTTTCCAACATTTTCAACTGCCCCATCGCTTCGTTTCCGATCACCTACTTAGGTATCCCCCTTCGTTGGGGCAAGCTGCATAGATCTGATTGGTACCCTCTTATCGATAGAGTTGAAGCCAGGCTCAACGTTTGGTCTAGCAAGCTTATGTCCAGAGGTGGCAGGCTTACTCTCATTAATTCTGTGATCTCTGCCATGCCCCTTTATCTTATGTCTTTCTATCTATTACCTTCTTGGGTCATAAAAAGAATTGATCAGATTAGAAGTAATTTCTTCTAGAACGGTTCCTCCTCCTTCAAACCAGGCTCCCACCTCTGTTAGTGGAAGCTGGTTTGTACTTCCAAGGAGGAAGGGGGCCTGGGTGTCCTTGACATTAGTAATCATAACATCGCTATTTTGGGAAAATGGTTATGGAAACTTCATAATTCTGACCATTTGCCATGGGTCCAATACATTAGAGGTATTAGCGCCGCTTCTTCCAATTAGTGGGAATTTCCCGAGGCGACTCATCGCCGTGCCTCCCCTTTTTGGAAAGGCATTTGGAAAGCATCTGCGGCTTTCCAGTGCGGTATTTTTCGCATCTGCAAAGATGGATCGAGAGCTAAACTGTGGACTGATCTATGGATTGGCAACACCACACTTGCTTCGACCTTTCCTCCTCTTTTCCGCCTAGCTGTTCTACCGTTGGCTACGATAGCGGATTCTTTCATCTTGATTGATGATTGTCGCTATTGGTTGATTCCTTTCACGTGTGATCTCTCCTCGTCTTTGTCTGAGGTCTATGATAGCTTCATTCATTACCTTAACAGCTATGAATGGCGAGTGTCTGAGGGCATTGGCTGGCGTTGGTCATCTGCTGGGGTATTTTCTGTTAAATCTTTTTATAGTTTCCTCAACTCGAGAGGAGTGAAGTCTCCTATCGCCAATCATTTCTGGGATACGTCGGCTCCTCTGAAGGTTAAGATTACTTCCTGGCTTGCTTTTAATAACAAGCTTCTGACTGTCGATGTTCTGAACAAACGAAACCTAGCCTGGGGCCAGTTTTGCGTTTTGTGTGAACAGCACGAGGAAGATGTTAATCATCTCTTCACTCAGTGTCCCACGGCTATTCCCTTATGGAAGATTTGCACTCTGTCTTGGGGAACTGCTTCTATTCCCCTCCTGCTGGATTCCATTTGGTCCTCTAAGCCTTCGAGCCCTTTATTCGGTAATGCTTGGACTCTATCGGTCCATACTATAATTTGGATTATTTGGAAAGAGAGGAACAATAGGTTGTTCCGGTATCGCAGATCCTCTGTATCTGCTTTAATTGATGAGTTCTTATTCCTTTTCAATCATTGGTCCTCGGTTTTAGACACCAAGGGCTTAACCACTCGTTATTCACAATTTTTAGAACGGGCTTATCAATGCCTTCGCACTCTTCATGCTCTTTAATTCTTGTTTGTGCAATTGCTTCTTGTTATGACATATCTCTTCATCTTCCATTATTTCTTGCCGGATAAAGATATTGATCCTGATGTGGCTACCAGCACTGATCCGCAGTGATCTTCGCTCTTGATCTTATCAGGGCTTTTGCTTCTTTTCTCGGTGGTCTGGTAGTATTAGCATCCTTTCTCTTTTTGGCTGGCTGATGGTTTTGTTGATTTTGTGTACAGCTGTTAATTCAGCTGCTTACTCTTTTTGAGAGCGTTGCTCCGCCTAGTTTCATAGTGGTGATCGCCGGTGTACTTATCTTTTGTTTGGCTTTAAACTCCTGGATGTTTACAGCCTCTTGCTATAGTACCTTTTAGTTCTGTGCTTGTTTTAATTGGGCGTTCTTTTTGGGCTGTCCGGCTATCGATTTCTTTTTTGTGTGGTTGTTTAATTGCTACTGAGGTTATATTAAGGGGGCGCTCCGGTATGAGTTTGCGCTCATCTGCCCCACGTGAGTTTTGTCGGCTGGTTTTGTTGGATTCCATCCTCTCTGTTGATCCGATGAGGTTGCAATTTTATTGAGGTTTCTTTTACTGTATACCTCTTCTCAGCTGTATCATAATTTACTCTCTCTTGGGTATTATAGCTTAGCCTGTTTTCATCACTTCCACAACAAAATCATCGACCCTTACATCCTTTTTTTGTGCACTGTGGTGCTTCTTATTTTCAGGTTTGTTTCTTTTTGTTGGGAACAGGAGGTTTTCGTTCAGTTGCGCCTGCTGGTTTGCCTGGCACTGGATTGCTAGTGTAGTCAGAGTAGCTTTTTCGTGTGTTGCGCTCGCTAGGAAGGCGAGTGGCTACCTCTGAGCTCTCAGCTATTAGGGCCCAGATTGCTTTTCAGTGGGATGTTAGCGACTGCTGCGTCCTAGCTTGTTCGGAGCCGGTTACTCTTCGAGTTCCCCTCAGGCCAGCTGAGGCTCGCTCCTGCTCGGATGTCTCTTTTTTCTGTCATGATGTTTGCTCTTATTGTATGTTATTCCATTTTACGGCTTGTAAAATTGTATTCATTGATTTAATATATTATGTTTTGATGGCTGGGGTCGTAAGACTCTATCCGATTCATCAAAAAAAAAAAAAAATATGTATGTATGTGTTGTCGCTAAATTTGGTGTGGGGGCAAATAGATAGTATTTGTGAATTCTTAGAGAAACTGAATAGTAAATCTGTATACCTGTTTCGTCGGGCTTGATCGTCGCTCCGACCGTACACCTGCAAAATGTGCGAGACACCGGGGTTGTTCCCGACGACGCACCCTCCGACGCTCAAGTCAGTAATCAGAGAGATTATGAAAGAGCACAAAAACTGGAGAAAGATTGATTACCTCTTAATGGAGATGGATGGGGGGTATTTATAGGCATCCCCGGGAACAGATTAGGCATGTAATTCCTGTGTATAGATAAGGAATGTAATCCCTAATCCCCAGTGAAGGGATAGATATGAATCAGGGCCGTTGATTAATATTAATCAGAAACCCTAATTCTATCCTTCTGGACAGGGTTTGTTGCGGGTCGAAGCCCGCACCCAGCTGTGGTGGATCCGTTTGCGGGTTATGGGATCTGTGAGAAGGAGACCCAGTACCCGCTTCAAACCCGTTTGTAGGTGAAATTACTATTTTACCCCTGGGCTTCAGGATTCGTGTCCAATTTGGGTGGTCTCGAATAAACCCCTATTTTTAGCCACATCACGAGCCCCCCACTCCTAAAGGCTGAGGGCGATCAGTCTTTGAGGAGTAGTTTGACTGTTTTAGTGGCTAGTGGAGTTATATCGGAGTCCGAATGGGTGATTTTGAACCCTGAAGTGGGTAGTAAGGTAACTTCCTCTTTTTTGAAGGCATACGAAGTTCCAAGGCCGTATCGAGTTTTTATTTAATTTTTTCGGGCTATTTATTTAATTTTGTGATGTGTTAACTAAGAATTCGGGGGGCTTAACAGTACATTCTAGGCAATAATTGTTCGTTCAGGGGCTCAAAAATACCCCCACGAATTTTTAATTATTGGCTAGAATTTTTAGCTAATTTTTCCGAATTTTTAGCAATTTTTCACAATTTTTAAATAAATAAAACGATTTAAATAAAGGAAAATCGATTTTTAAATATTAATTTATGACGTGGCGTAATCTGGGCTTTCGATCAGCGCGGAGTGCGAATTTCTGAGTAATCAGACGGTCCCTGTTCCTCGGCATGCTTTTTTGCCGTATACGAGGGTCGGCTCCTCGGCTCGGAGGGTCAGAGCCTCGGCTCAGAGGGTCAGTGCCTCGGCTCGGAGGATCCGAGGTACGTGGCATCATCTGGGCCGTCCATCTCAGCGTGGATCCCCATAAAATGCTATATTGTCGTTTAGTGGACGTGGCAGGATCTGGGCCGTCCATCATGACGAGCGCGCTTTTTCACAAGATCCAACGGCTGATATGGGTCGGCGTGTTTTTTCGCCATATACAAGGGTCGGTTCCTCGTCATCTCGGCTCGGCCTTACCCTTTACGAGGTGCGCGGGTCGGTTCGGAGGATTGGTTCCTCGGCTCGGAGGATCCGTGCCTCGGCTCGGAGGATCCGAGGTACGTGGCATCATCTGGGCCGTCCATCTCAGCGTGGATCCCCATAAAATGCTATCTTTTCGTTTAGTGGACGTGGCAAGATCTGAACCGTCCATCATGACGAGCGCGCTTTTTTACAAGATCCAACGGCTGATATGGGTCGGCGAGTTTTTTCGCCATATACGAGGGTCGGTTCCTCGTCATCTCGGCTCGGAGACTCGGTGCTGTTGGCCGAGGCGCTGAGTTGGATACTTTGAAGGTCGCGTCTCTTGATGGTTCCATTTTTTCGAGCCCAGTGGCTCGGCTGCTCGACTAAGCTGTTCGGTAGCTCGGTTGAGCGGGCCGATGGCAGGCAGTTCGGAAGGTGCACGTGGGCGGATCTGGTCCGTCCATCATGGTGCGCATCACGAGGATGGGGTTCAGATCACGAGAAAATGTTATCTTGTCATTTTGTGGGCGTGGCAAAATCTGAACCGCCCATCGAATTCTGACGCGAATTTTGGAGAGATCCGACGGTGACTTCGCCTCGGAATGATTTTTCTCCATATACGAGGGTCGGTTCCTCGTCATCTCGGCTCGGAGACTCAGTGCTGTTGGCCGAGGCGCTGAGTTGGATATTTTGAAGGAAGCGTCCCTTGATGGTTCCATTTTTTCGATTCAGTGGCTCGACTGCTCGACTAAGTTGTTCGGTAGCTCGGTTGAGCGGGCAGGCAGTTCGGAAGGTACACGTGGGCGGATCTGGTCCGTCCATCATGGTGCGCATCACGAGGATGGGGTTCAGATCACGAGAAAATGTTATCTTGTCATTTTGTGGGCGTGGCAAGATCTGAACTGTCCATCGAATTCTGACGCGAATTTTGGAGAGATCCGACGGTGACTTCGCCTCGGAATGATTTTTCTCCATATACGAGGGTCGGTTCCTCGTCATCTCGGCTCGGAGACTCAGTGCTGTTGGCCGAGGCGCTGAGTTCATTGTTTTGAAGGGGGCTCAGTAGCTCGGTTGCTTAGCCGGGCTATTCGGTAGCTCGGCTTGGCAGATCGATGGCCGAGTCGTCGACTTAAGTGACTTGAAGAGTTTTTCGCTTCTCGTAACGTCGCAACTTTCCGCTTGGCGCTTTGGCTTCTTAGTGGGCCTTTGAGGTTTCCAAGGAGGCCCACTATCCCAAAGGGTTATAAGTTTTCACTCCCCCACCCCCGAGCTCATTTCTTACTTTTCACTCCAAGATTTCACTTTTGTTCTCTAAGTTCTCTGCTAGCGGCGACTCTTGCCCCAAGGTGGTGACGTTAGCTGTCGCGTGGGCCAGGCGATTTTCGGCGAGCACATTCCGACCGTGAACGTCACTTCAAAGGTCAGTCTACTTAGCCTTGGCTTTTTTCTAGAGATGTCAAGAGTGAACTCGGGGAGTGGGGCCTCGTCTTCGGGCGACGATGGTGCCGAGGAGAGGAGAAGAGCGGAGTCCCGAAGGAAGGGAAAGCAGATCGCCGAGCCGTCGGCTACCGAGGCGAGACAGGGGAAGAAGAAGAGGAGGGTGACGACCCAATCTCCCGTGGTCGAGGTGATTGTGGAGAACCCGAAGCAAACCCCCGAGATGGGACGATATCCCTCCGTTCTGTCCGGGCATTCGGGGGTTAGGCAGTACGAGGGCGACCTCTTGGAGAAAGCGGTCTACGGAAAGTCGAAAGTCCTCGAAGAACCTAACCCGGCCCTTCCCACCGAAGCCGACGAGCTCATTTCGGTGTTATCCGAGAGGGATCTCCTTCGGATCAGAAAGGGATTCGCCATCCCTCGGAGTACAAGCTGGTGATCCCCGGCCCCGGGATGCGAGCGAATTCCAAGCTGCCATCGTCGGATATGTGCATGTTCGACTTCGACTCTTTGAATGTCGGACTACGTTTTCCGCTGCATCCTTTCATCCTCCAGATCCTCGGCTGAGTCTGCCTTGCGCCAACCCAATTCATGCCGAACACATGGCGTCACGTGAATGCTTTCTTGCTTCAGTGCCACAAAGCTGAAGTAGAGCCGGACCTAACAGTCTTTCGAGGCCTGTATCGGATAAACCGAATGCACAAGACGGAGCATCGGTACTACTTGGGGCCGAGGAAGGGTGTTAGGATCATAGAAAACCCGGATTCAATTAAGGGTTGGAAAGAGAAGTATTTTATATTGAGGGGTGAGGCGATACGGCACATTCCGACCCAGTGGAAAGTGGAGGTGCCGAAATTTGCGAGAGCCGACCCTGTACTGTCTGAGGCCGAGGAGGAAGTGGCGAGGAAGATTATGGCCCTTCCTTTGCTGAGTTGGAGGGAGTTGACGGAGGAGGTGCTATTCGGGTCCGGCCTTAGCCCCATCGACCCGAGTATGCTCCTGACATCTCTTTTATTTTCGTTTTTCTTTCAAGTTTTTAGTTCGTCTTGCTGACTCGCTTTTTGTTGTCCGATGCAGAAGCGATGAAGATTGATTTCAACGCTATGATGGCCGATAGGTCCAAGTTGGCCGGGGGCAGAAAGAGGAAGAGGGCGACCGCGGCTGCCTCGTCGACTCCGCAGCCCACGATCGCCTCTACCACCACCCCGCCTCCTCCGGCTACTGAGGTGCCTTCGGAGGTGGTTGTCGCCGAGGAGCCCTCGGTCCCTGTGGCCCCGACCGTGATTGAGGGGGCCTTTGATGTTAATGCGGCGCTGGCGCTCGAGGTTCCGCCGTTGACCAAAGCGGCCGAGGAAATCCTGACGGAGCAGCACAAGCAGTTGTTTGTGCCGAACTGGCGGGTGAAGAATCACGACGGATTCCTCGGCAACTCGCAGATGTCGGTGCAGGTCGTCAAGCACTTGGCCACCCCGAAGGACAGAGCCGCGCTGAAGGCGGGGACGGTCGGCGACGACACCTATGAAGTGGCTCGGTCGCTCGTGTCGGTAAGTGTCTTCTTGCGAATTTCTTCAAGTTTGCTGCTCGGCTTGCACATTGCTCTGATCGTCGTCTCTGCAGGCCACCTACCACTTTGGCCACCTCCTCGAGACGTTCGCCGCGCAGGAGAAGGAGCTGAAGGCCGCCAGCGACAAGGACAGGGCGGAGAAGGTCAAGGCGGTTCGGCAGCTCGAGGTCGAGCAGCGGCGGGTCGAGGACTTGGAAGTCTGGGTCGCCGATCTTGTGGCGGACTTGGAGAGAGTCAAGGGGCGACTTGATGCGGAGTCTGCCAAGACTGCGAAGGCTGCCGAGGAGCTGGCCGCATCGGCGAAGTCTCTGGCCGACCTGAAGGCGGAGAAGGAGGCGCTGGCCGTGAAGATCAGAGCCGAGGTAGAGGCTGAGGTCGAGGTCGAGGCGAAGAAACACATGGCCGAGAACATGGAGAGGTCCTATCAGAGGGCACTCGACCATGTTTAGGATCGTGTCCCCAGCTTCGAGCGGGTCGGCTACCGACTGTGGCCCGGGTCGCCCTCAGGCGGTGAGGCGGAGGGAGGTGAAGGCGACGAGGCCGAAGGCGATGACGAGGAGGAGGAGACCGACCCACCTGTGGCAAATGCCCAGGTCGAGGGGAGGATCGAGGGGCCATCTAACGACGCGCCCGAGGTCGACGCGGCGATGCAGGTGGACCCTTGATCCCCTCGCAAATTTTTTGTAGTTTCTTGTTTTGTTTTTTCTTTCAATCAGTGTAATGCCTTTTGCGGACTGGCCACCGCTTTTGATGATGAATGAAAAGTGTTGTTTTGGTTTTAGACTTCTGTCTAAGTGTTTGGTTCGGCCATATAGTACTTCAATGTTGTCCATTTCTTATTTCAGATCGTCGAACAGACACCTATCACCCCGGCGGATCGGCGCCGAGCCGAGTTATTTCAGTGGTCCCGGGAGGATCGTCTCGAGGGCGAGGTTCATCTGACGAGGAGAATACTTTACAATGTAGAGAAGAGGAATAGTGAGCTATTGGTCGAGCTGCATCATCTTCGGATAGTCGAGGCTGAACTATCCGCGAAGGAGGAAGAATTGGTTCGGGTTTCGGCCGAACGAGATGACTTCGCAAGGAAGGTAGAACAACTGCAAAGGGTGACGGTCGATAAGAGCATCGAGGTGACCTATTTGCGCCGCGTCATATCCGACAGCGCCGAGTACCCCAGTTCGGCGAAACTTTCCCGATTCAAAGTGATTGTAAAGGATGACACGTTGAAGGACCGGATCGTCGAACTGGAGGAAGAGGTTGCTCGGCTCAAACCTCAGCCGGTGAGGGCTAACGTCCGGAGCACGTCGTGCACTCGCAAAGAGATTGAACGAGGGATCACGTTCTATCAAGCCGCGAGCCGAACCCCCATTATAGGTAGGTCAACGGCCGATGCCCAAAGTGGGGTAGCGGTATCTTCAAGTGGTGCTTCGGTTGGAGCTACTGTCAGGGTCAGCGGCGAGGGGGCGTCTCGATTCGTCGGTCTAGAGACGAGCTCGGAGGTCAAGAAGCGCCGACCCAAGGTGTCGCTGAACTGGAGCGTCCCCCTTCCTCGGAGGTAGTGAACGGGTCGTGTCTTGTCTTCGGACTTGCGAACTTTTGTTGTAATCTTTTTGTAAATTTATCCAAGTTATATTAATAAAATTGGAGTTATTTTATCCGAACTGTTCTCTGCTGGCTTCTTATTGTGCTGTAATTGCGCTAGCTAGGGTAGGCTCGAAATGAACTGCGAGGCAAGTTTGCTTCGTCGAGCATCTTGGCCTCGAAACTCACACTTTTGCCACGGTTCTGAATCTTGCTCGGCGCCTTCAGGTGCGGCTCGGTGCGGCCGCTAAGGTACAGCTGTTTCGAAGCTGCGGCCACGCGGCCTAATTAGGAATGCGGGCCCTCGGACGTCCGAGCGTGGTTCTGAAAAGATGGGGCCAGTCCCCTAACAGCATTAATGGTACTCCGGGATCCGTGGGGGCATTTTGCCTTCCTCAGGACGTTGAGAACGGTGCCCTTTAATTAATATGCGGCGCTTCAGCTCCCTAGGCACGACTTTTGGACTCCCGAGGGTCATAATGACAGTCTTTTGGGGGAAGGCTATAAATCCTACACCCCCCTTGTAGTTTTTGTCATTGCAGTCTTGAACTCTAGCGGCATCGATGGTGTCTGCCCTTGGGCGGATGCCAGCTTTGTGAAAAATTTTGATCTCGAGAGGTCCGAAGGGTGATCACTCTTCTGTCTTTGTTCTTTTCCCGTTCCTGACAGTAACGATGTGGGTGTCAGGGGCGGGGGAGGACAAGGCAGAAGAGTTGGCGACCGTAGTCCGGACCCGAGGGAAAGGTTCTTCGGAAGGACGGGTGGTCGTTCTTCCACCTTGGTCTTCTCCTGACTCTGACGGCCCTGGTGCGGATGTCAGGGTCAGGGGAGGCCATGGTGGAAGAGGTGACAACCAAAGTCCGGACTCGGAAGATCATGGTAGAAGAGTTGATGACCCAGGTCCGAATCCGAGGAAGGAGTTTGCTTCGGGAGGACTGGTGGTCGTTCTTCCACCGTGATCTTCTCCCGATTCTGACTGCCCCTGATGTGGGTGTCTGGGTCGGGGAAGATCATGGTAGAAGAGGTGATGACCCAAGTCCGGAACCGAGGGGAAAGTCCCCTAAACCTTAACCCAAACTTTTCTTTCGAGGTTCAGCTGGATACTTGCTCGGCACGGGTCGGCTGCGCTTTCGTAGCTTGATAACCGGGGTGACTTTTGCCGAAGGTTGGTTCTGGTTGTCTGTCGCTCGGCGTTTGGTGCCGAGCGAAGTGAAGTGATCAGATCCGTTAGATGGTTGCACGAATCTTGAGGTGGGTCCAGTTCCCAAGAAAACGTTATTTTGTTGACATGTGGCTGAATCAGATCCGTTCATCACATTCTAGCACGCATTTTGAGACGATCTGACGGTGGTTTCGCCTCGGAAGGTTTTTTCGCCATATACGAGGGTCGGTACCTCGTCCGCTCGGCTCGATGGTCGTGGGGGTAGTTTGGAATGGCCATCTTCTCCCGGCCCGCACGAGGGCGAGCCGGTGAAGTAAGGACGAGCCATCGGACCCCGATCATCGTTAGGTTAGTTCAAGGGTTGTGGGAGCAGTTCAGAATGGCGAACTACTTCTGGTTCGCTTAGGAGCGAACTTGCGAAGTGGAGTTGAGCCAAGTGTTGGACTCCGAACCATTCAACGGCTGTGGGAGCAATTCTGAACGGCGATCTGCTTCTGGCTCGCCTATGGGCGAGCCGAGGAAGTAAAGTCGAGCCGAGTGTTGGACTCCAAACCATTGTTAGATTAGTTCAAGGGTTGTGGGAGCAGGTCCGAATGGCGAACTACTTCTAGCTCGCTTAGGAGCGAACTTGCGAAGTAGAGTCGAGCCAAGTGTTGGACTCCGAACCATTCAACGGCTGTGGGAGCAATTCCGAACGGCGATCTACTTCTGGCTCGCCTATGGGCGAGCCGGGGAAGTAAAGTCGAGCCGAGTGTTGGACTCCGAACCATCGCTAGATTAGTTCAAGGGTTATGGGAGCAGTTCCGAATGGCGAACTACTTCTAGCTCGCTTAGGAACGAACTTGCAAAGTAGAGTCGAGCCAAGTGTTGGACTCCGAACCATTTAACGGCTGTGGGAGCAATTCCGAACGGCGATCTACTTCTGGCTCGCCTATGGGCGAGCCGGGGAAGTAAAGTCGAGCCGAGTGTTAGACTCCGAACCATCGTTAGATTAGTTCAAGGGTTGTGGGAGCAGTTCCGAATGGCGAACTACTTCTAGCTCGCTTAGGAGCGAACTTGCGAAGTAGAGTCGAGCCAAGTGTTGGACTCCGAACCATTCAACAGCTGTGGGAGCAATTCTGAACGGTGATCTACTTCTGGCTTGCCTATGGGCGAGCCGGAGAAGTAAAGTCGAGCCGAGTGTTGGACTCCGAACCATCGTTAGATTAGTTCAAGGGTTGTGGGAGCAGTTCCGAATGGCGAACTACTTCTAGCTCGCTTAGGAGCGAACTTGCGAAGTAGAGTCGAGCCAAGTGTTGGACTTCGAACCATTCAACGGCTGTGGGAGCAATTCTGAACGGCGATCTACTTCTGCCTTGCCTATGGGCGAGACGGGGAGGTAAAGTCGAGCCGAGTGTTGGACTCCGAACCATCGTTAGATTGAAGAGTTAAAAACAGAGAGATGTAACAGTATCAAAAATATGAAAAAACTTTATTTATTAATATCCGATGATCGGCTGTTTCTAAAGTTGCTAGCCGTTATTACAAGGAAAAATAAAAGAAAAGTACTACAAGTAACAGGAAAGGAACGGTTCGACATCTCGAATTACTCAGAGAGGCGTTGTTGCTCTCTCTTGGTACTTTAAGAGATGGTCGGCATTCCAAGTCCGGGGAATCTCCCTGCCTTCGAGATCTTCCAGTCTGTATGTGCCGGGGCGGATTTCTTTAGAAATCTTGTAAGGCCCCCCCAGTTCGGGGCCAATTTGCTTTTCTGACTAGGGAACGAGATGGCCAACTTTCGAAGGACCAAGTCCCCTTCTTTGAGGTCTGTTGGGCGGACTCTTTTGTTGTACGCTAGCTCGATCCTTCTTCGGTAAGTTTGCTGGCGTATGGCAGCTCTCTCTCTCGGATTTCGTCTATCAAATCTAGACTTGCTCTGAGCTCCTTAGCATTCTGTTCTTCTTCATAAGCTATCAGGCGAGGAGAGGGTAACCCGACTTCCAGGGGGATGATGGCCTCGGACCCGTAGGTGAGATTGAATGGGCTCTCGCCTGTTGGGGTCTGCTTCGTGGTGCGGTAATTCCAGAGCACGTTGGGCAGCTGATCGACCCACAAGCCTTTGGAGCACTTGTCTAACCTCTTCTTAATGCCTGAAAGGATCTGCCGATTGGCATTCTCGGCCTGGCCGTTGGACTGAGGATGAGAGACGGAGGAGAATCGGTGTTGTATGGCGAAGTCTTCACATAAGGCTTGGAAGGCAGCCCCAGTCAACTGCGTTCCGTTGTCGGTAATTAGGACCCTGGGGACGCCAAATCGGCAGATCACGCTCTTCCAGAAGAATTGAACAACCTTGTTTTTGGTAATCGCGGCCAGGGGCTCGGCCTCCATCCATTTCGAGAAATAGTCGATTGCCACGACTAGGAACTTGAGCTGTCCGGGGACTGGCGAAAACGGCCCTAGTAAATCCATCCCCCACATTGCGAAGGGGATCGGACTTGATAGGGAAGCGAGTGGTGCTTGTGGAAGGCGTCGGATGTCGGAGTGCTTCTGACAGGAGCTGCATTGCCGAACGTGTCGTTTGGCGTCCCGTAGGAGAGTGGGCCAGAAGTACCCATAGTTCAACACTTTGCGCGCCAGGGCTCTGGAGCCAGAATGGGCCCCGCCGATGCCCTCATGAAGTTCTTGAAGGGCGTAGTCAGCTTGCCCGGGGGAGAGGCACCTCAGGTAGGGCCGTCCGTCCACCTGGGTGAAGGAGCGTTTGTACAGGATACCTCCAATTAGTGTGTAACGCTAGGCTCGGGTTCTTACTCTTCGTGCTTCCTTGGGATCCTCGGGTAGGAGTCCGTCCCTTAAAAATTCGATGAGGGGTTTCATCCAATTGTCTTCGAGGAGGACAGGCAACGTTTCAACGGAGTCAAGTGTATCGTCCTCTATGCTCGGCTTCAGGAGGACTTCTATCAAAACAGTCTGTTCGAGGCCTTGAAGGGAAGAGGAGGCTAATTTGGATAGGGCGTCGGCCTGAGCATTTTCTTCTCTGGGGATCCTTTGGATGAGGGCCTCTTCAAACAGTGCCATGAGGCTTTTGACTTTAGCCAAGTGTTTAACCATCCTATTATCGCAGGCTTCATACTCGCCGAGGACCTGATTGACGACCAACTGAGAGTCGTTGAAGATCCGCAAGCGTTGTGCCCCTGCATTTCGGGCCATTCCAAGACCAGCTATTAGCGCCTCGTATTCAGCTTCGTTGTTCGAGGCTTTGAAGTTTATACGGAGGGAGTATTGAAGGATGAAGTCATCTGGACCTGCCAGAATGACCCCTGCCCCGCTTCCCTCATTGCACGAGGATCCGTCCACATAAACCGACCAGACGGGTGGTCCCTTCACTATTTGGCTGGACTCGGGGATAGTAGTCTCAACTATGAATTCGGCTAGCGCCTGAGCCTTGATCGCGGTCCGAGGCTGATAAGTTATATCGTGTTGGCTCAACTCGATCGACCACTTCATAAGGCGACCCGAAGTCTCGGGCTTGTGAAGAACCTGTTTCAGCGGCTGGTCGGTAAGAACGACCACCGAATGGGACTGGAAGTACGGGCGAAGCTTTCTCGCGGCCATCACCAGGGCATAAGCCATTTTCTCTATCTTCGGGTACCGGAGCTCGGCGTCCCGAAGCACTTTGCTGACATAGTAGATGGGCTTCTGAGTCCGCTCTTCTTCCCTCACTAAGACTGCGCTGAGGGTCTGCTCAGAGGCTGCCAGGTAGAGGTAGAGGGGTTCGCCAGGGATCGGTTTGCTGAGGAGAGGGGGATTGACAAGGTAAGCCTTAAGCTGGTCGAAGGACTCCTGTTGCTGCTACCCCCATTCGAATCCTTTAGCCCCCCTGAGGGCCTTGAAGAAGGGGAGGCATTTTTCCCCGGACTTTGAGAGAAAGCACCCTATGGCGGCGAGGCGGCCCGTTAATCTCTGAACTTCTTTAACATTTCTAGGAGGGGCCATGTCCAATATGGCCTTGATCTTCTCCGGGTTTGCTTCAATTCCTCGTTGGCTAACCATAAAGCCGAGGAACTTCCCTGATGAGATGCCGAATGCACACTTGTTCGGGTTGAGTCTCATATTGTGCTTTCTCAGAACGTCAAATGCTTCTTGGAGGTCGGTCACATGATCAACGCCTCGGATACTTTTCACAAGCATGTCGTCAACATACACCTCCATGTTCCGGCCGATCTGAGCCTGGAAAACCTTGTTGACGAGGCGTTGGTATGTTGCACCTGCATTCTTTAGACCGAACAGCATGACTCTGTAGCAATAGAGGCTTTGGTTGGTCACAAACGAAGTCTTCGGGATATCCGGGGGGAACATCCGGATCTGATTGTAGCCTGAAAAGGCGTCCATGAAGCTGAGGAGCTCGTGTCCCGAGGTTGCATCGATCAGGGTGTCTATACTCGGAAGAGGGAATGGGTCCTTGGGGCAGGCTTTGTTGAGTTCGGTGAAATCAATACAAATCCTCCAAGTCCCATTGGACTTCTTCACCATTACTACATTCGATAACCACTCAGGATAGTTCACCTCCTGTATGAACCGGACCTTCAAGAGCTTGTCTACCTCCTCTTTTATAGCAAGCTGATGCTAGGGGGCGAACTTGCGCCTCTTCTGCTGAACCGGTTTGGACCCCAGATCAACGCTTAGGCGGTGGACTGAGAGCTCTTCGGAGATACCGGGCATATCTGCAGCTGACCAATCGAAGAGGTCTTGATTCCTTCGGATGCATTGTACAATGTCTGAGCACAGGGCGGACGGAAGGGTCTTGCTGACAAAGAACTTGCGGGCCGGCTCCTGCTCAGAGAAGAGCACTTCCTCCAATTCGTCCACCGGCTCGGACGTTGGTCGAGCAACATCTTGGGGGATTTCCAGAGTTTCTAAGGAGAGGACGGGTCCGAGGGTAGAGGTCATATAGCACTTGCGAGCCTGCTCCTGGTTGCCCCTAACTTTCCCTACTCCGGCCCGAGTGGGAAATTTCATTTTGAGGTGATAGGCAGAAGGGACGGCTTCAAGGGCGGCCAGGCCGGGCCAACTCAAAATAACATTGTAGGCTGCTGGGACATCTACGACCATGAAGTCCATCGACTCCGTTCGGGTAGTAGGAGTTTTGCCAGCGGTTACGTCGAGGGTAATTACCCCTTCAATAGTCACTGGCACTCCTATGAACCCATGGAGCGTGTAGCCGGCGAGCTTGAGTCTGTCTCGGGAGAGCTTTAGGCCTTTGAAAGTGGCGAGGAAGAGGATGTTTATGGAGCTGCCATTATCCACAAGTATCCTCTCCACTTTGAAGTTCGCCATGTGGAGGTTGATGACGAGTGCGTCACAATGTGGGGTGCGAACCCCTTCTAGATCTTCGTCTGAGAAGGTGACAGGCACTCCGAGGCCTTTGGGAGGAGGGATCGTTCGGGCCGAGTTGACTTCTCTTATAAATGCCTTCCGAGAGGAGTTTGAGGAGCCCCCTATTGGGCCTCCATGAATGAGGTGGAGGACTCGCTCTTCCTCAAAGTCGGGCGTCTCTTCTCGTTCTGGACGCTTGTTAGCCCCCCGAGGCGGGGGAGGAAGTTCGGCCCGGTCCTTTCTTACAAACCTGGTCAGCTGCCCCCTTTGAATAAGGGCTTCAATCTCGTTCTTTAAAGCGCGACAATTGTTGGTGTCATGCCCATGGTCCCGGTGATAACGACACCATTTTTCTTTGTCTCTCCTCTTGGCGGGGGTATTCATCCTCGGAGCAGGAGGTATTATCCCTTCCTTTTCGACTTCCATCAGAATAGTTGAAACTTTAGTGGTGAGGGGAGTGAACTTCTCGAATCTGGGGGGAGGTCGGCGCTGGCCGGCGTTATCCTTCTGGAGCTTCTTGGCTCCTTCCTCTTCTGTTCCCTTTCTCTTAAACCCGGAGGAAGACCCCTCCCAGTTGGGTTGCTGCTCGGCCTCTTCGGCCCGGATGTACTTTTCACTGCAAAGGAGGAGGTCGGAAAAGTTCTGTGAAGGCTTCTTGGCGAGGGAGGAGCGGAGGTTGGAATTGAGGATGTTAGATTGAAATGCTGCCGTAGCGACCGACTGGTCGAGGGATGCTATTGACCTGGCTTCTGCTGTGAACCTCTTCACATAGTCTCTCAATTTCTCCCCCTTCTTCTGGTGGAGGTGTAATAGGGAGATGCTGGTCTTCTCAGTCCTACGGCTGCTTACGAAATGAGTGACGAAAAGGGTCTCGAGCTGCTCGAAGGAAAATATTGAGGAGGGGGCAAGGCGAGAGTACCATTCTTGAGCTGAGCCCTTGAGGTTTGCGGGGAAGGTTTTGCAGAGGAGAGCATCGGAAGCTTGATGGAGGAGCATCAAGGTCTTAAAGCTTTCGATGTGGTCGACTGGGTCGGTCTCCCCGATGTAAGTCTCAAATTGGGGAGGTTTGAAGCCGAACGACACAGATGCATCCACAATGGTTCGGGAGAAAGGGGGTCAGCTAGGACGTAGGGTCCTCCCCCTAAGCTCCTCTTCTCGGTCTATCTGACCCAGGTGCCTCTCTACTTCATGAAGACGGCGGTACATGGTGTCGTCCCTCTGACGGTAATCAGCCGAGCCTCTAGACTCGTCTTCGTACGAGGGAGAGCAAGGGCTACGGCGATGGTAACTTCGGGAGCGACGAGGACTTGGGGTACGCCGGGAGTTGCTAGGAGCAGGACGAGGAGATGGGGACAGTCGGCGAGGGCTTCGGACCGGAGGAGGAGATGGAACCTTGGGTGCGTTGGTGTTGGGACGGAGATTGAGAGCTTGTAGGACGGTCGCTTGGAACTGCTGGAACTCGGCACGTGTGATGGGTGCCTCATTGTTCCTGGGCTGTTGCCGACCTGCAGGGGAGTGTGGCCTTCTTCGGTAGTGCTCGGGGGATTCTTTTCGACCCCTTCGGTTGGGGGACCTTCTATACTCTTGGTGGCGAGGGTACCGCTCATCCGGATGGTGTTGGCAGGAGGTTTCCTTACGGGCCCGCTTCTCATCCAGATGGCGGCGAAGGTCGTCATCTTTCTGGCGGTTGAGGGCGGTATTTTGGCGACCAGAGGCTCGGGGATGATGGGAGGCCATAGAGTCAGTAGAGGCGTTGTGGATGGAGACGTGTTCTTGGTGAAGAGGCTGTTTTTGAGGGTTAGGACCCATTGGAAGTGGCTGATTTGGAGGAGGAAGGTCCTGTTGGAGTGGGTCCTCTGCTTGAGGAGGAAGCTGTCCCTGCTGTTGGGTAGGCTGGACGGGAATTTCTTGCTGCTGATCGGGGTTGGGTCCTCTGTTGGACCCTCTTGATCTGACTTTCCTGGGAGGCATGGCTGGAGAAGATCTGTTCACCGGGAAGAGGAGAGGTTTCTATTTGTTAGCTTCCCACAGACGGTGCCAATCTGTTGCCGCTAAATTTGGTGTGGGGGCAAATAGATAGTATTTGTGGATTCTTAGAGAAACTGAATAGTAAACCTGTATACCTGTTCCGTCGGGCTTGATCGTCGCTCCGACCGTACACCTGCAAAAAGTGCGAGACACCGGGGTTGTTCCCGGCAACGCACCCTCCGACGCTCAAGTCAGTAATCAGAGAGATTATGAAAGAGCGCAAAAACTGGAGAAAGATTGATTACCTCTTAATGGAGATGGATGGGGGGTATTTATAGGCGTCCCCGGGAACAGATTAGGCATGTAATTCCTGTGTATAGATAAGGAATGTAATCCCTAATCCCCAGTGAAGGGATAGATATGAATCAGGGCCGTTGATTAATATTAATCAGAAACCCTAATTCTATCCTGCTGGACCGGGTTTGTTGCGGGTCGAAGCCCGCACCCAGCTGTGGTGGATCCGTTTGCGGGTTATGGGATCTGTGAGAAGGAGACCCAGTACCCGCTTCAGACCCGTTTGTAGGTGAAATTACTATTTTACCCCTGGGCTTCAGGATTCGTGTCCAATTTGGGCGATCTCGATTAAACCCCTATTTTTAGCTACATCAGTATGTATATGTATTAATGTATACAACATATATGTATCAGAGTATATATATTGTATGTACATACAACTAAACCCATACATACTAATATATAATAGTATACAATATAGAGTATTTATTCATCAAAAAAAAGAAAAAAAAAATATAGAGTATTTATGTATACACATATATACACAAATACAGATTATATATATATACATTTTATACTTTTAATTTTGAAAAAAAACCTATTTTATGAGAAAAGTTTACCAAATTTTGGAAAATTAAAAAACACAACTTTATAAGTTTTTTTCAAAAACTATATTTAAAATAAATTTTCAAAACAATTAACCAAACACAGCATAAGTAACTTGAGAACCAACGGTTTTGATCAAATCCCACCGCCAACACCTCCAAAATGTCAAAACCGTAAATACCCTCCTTTCCAAACCCAATTTCATTCCCCCAAACTAAAAATATCTAGGCCAACCAGATTCTCTGGAACCTTCATCGGGTCCTTAAAAAGTCGCAACTTGCCACAAGTACAGAGATATTTGTCATCTACATTTAGTAACCAAATTAATTACTGAAAACCCCCTCCTTCTTCTACAGAATTCATCCCCAACCCTCGCCGCCATCTTCCACGATGGCCGCTGAGGGACCCGGATCCGATAACCCGTGCTTCTACTCCCTCCTCGGCGTCCAACGCGACGCAACCGCTTCCGAGATCCGATCCGCTTACCGCAAACTCGCCCTGGTATAAGTTCTAAATTTTGCACGTTTTAGCTTTTTTGGTCAAGTTTTGCTAAATTAACACTGTGCTGTACTTTTTCAGAAGTGGCACCCGGACAGGTGGAGCAAGAACCCGGCGGCGGCGGGCGAAGCCAAACGGAGATTCCAACGGATTCAAGAAGCATATTCTGGTAAGTTCTAACGGTTTTTTTCTGTTTCCGTTTGGGTTTTAGTTAACTGCCCGGTAGCTGCAGTTTTATCGGACCAGGGGAAGCGTGCAATGTACGACGCGGGGTTGTACGATTCTTTGGATGACATCGAAGAGGTATTTAGTTTACAAGGGTTTTTTTGAAAAAATAATATGGGATCTTTAAATTGATTGTTTGATATTTTTTTGGACGGTTAGGATATGAGTGAGTTCATGAAGGATTTGATGACAACGATGGAGAGCGTCAAGTCGGAGGTGAGTTTTACGGTAGTGCCCGTAACTTTTTTCTTGTTGCAAAGTTGTCATTTTTTTGTGTAATTGCAGCGGGTGAATAGTTTGGAGGAGATCCAGCAAATGTTCAATGATTTGGTAGATGGAATGGATTTCGGAGGTGACGTGTTTTCATCTGGGCCGTCCAAAGGGACCAAGAGGACACGTGTCCGCTCGCCGAGGAATGGAGGAGGGGGGCAGTTTCGGTGGCGAAGAAAAAAGAGGATTGAGTCCATTAGGATGTGTAAAAAATTGTTTCAAGGGGCAATTGAAATTAATAAAAATTTTCATTAATCAGTTGTAGTTTCTTTCTTAGTTATTTTTATTTTTATTTTTTTGGGGTTATTCCTGACTTGATCTTTTTATCTGGGATAATATTTTTAATTAAGTGATGATTTATATTTGGCATCATTAGAGCATATGCGGTCGGCTAAAAATTTATTTTTTTGTAAAATTTGGAAAAAAGAGTGCGGTGGTAGTCGGTGGCTAAATATTCAAATTTTGGATTTGAGGAAAACAATAGTCATCTATATGGGAGAAGATATAGGAATTTGGAAAATATAACTGTTACACTCTGCTTTTCAAAATACGGAATACGAGTACGTAATGTAGGTCCAGCGAATGATTATACATTATCCACAAGTTGCATCAGACTAATTCAGCAATATGCAACAACAAACACAATTACGCAAAGAGATATAATCAGATGAATCAAGATAACTTCAATAATAAATGAAATAATTCAACAATAATAATATCCAATACAATATCCAACATCTGGGAATAAAACAAATTCATGGAACATAAGCCCAAAAACAAAGTACAAAGTCATAACAATGTTCAGAGAAATAATTTAGCAATAAATAAATTAAGCAGCACAATCTTAGACTCTATCTCTAAAATCGTTGCTCATCAATTCCTTCTGGTAGAGGTCCTTCGGTACCTGTGAATACTTGATCTAAAAAGAGTTAAAATAATGTCCTTAGAGCAAGTTATGGACAGCAAATAGAGAAAAATAGAGGATAAAGGAAGCATGTATATCAAAGAAAAGGGACATGATCAAAGTCAAAGAATAAAGCAAAGACAGGCAATAATATCAAAGGTCTACAATCAATCACACATGTAATGAGTGATGTCAAATCAAGTTCTATACATGATCAAGCGTGAGATGTCAAATGCAGGTTATTGATCATTTTATTAGCCTATCTAGTGTACGTACTACTGTGTCCCACTCTACAAGTTCGGCGCAAGCACACAGTAAACGTTTTAGACTGATGGTAAATTCACGGTTTGTGTACTCGGCGTTGATAACAATAATTTGCAATCAATAATTAACAATCAATCATTTGCAATCAATACTCCTCATTTCAATCAATATTTCTCCTCCTTCCATGTCAAGTGTTCATCAAGCATGAAGGCCTTTACCGAATATATTTTTCGATCGTTCACTACCAAGTCTACTCATAATATCCCGGCTTGTTAATAGTATATTTTCATGCTATGTGAGCATGCAAGAAGGTTTTAATGTTTTAATATGCTAGGTGTGACTAATTCTACTCATTACAGACAAATCATGAAGCAACCACATTAAAATTAGCACGATCACATAATCAGGACTGCATAACCTTGCTGTACAAAAATACAGGTTACCGCAACTACAGAGAAGCAAACCTGGATCCGTCAGAAATTCTAGAAAGTAGACTCTCTGCCGGTTCCAGCGAATATATATACGACATATGAAAGCTACAGGAACTGGGGTGAAAATCCTATTCTTTTCAGATTTTATGTTCAGACAGTATATTGTAAATTGTGTTCACCTATTTGTTTAAGGTCAGAAAACTCATCAAATAAATCTATAAAAATTTAGGGTAGATCCTACACATGTCTAGGTTCAGCCAAATTTATTTCAGATTTATATTTTACTGTTAACATGCTCAAATAAGTTATGGAACAGCAAGATATGCATGCAATTGTGAATCTGGAAATTCTAACACAGATGTATTAAAATGATGATATCTAAAAGATTACACATCGGAATTCAAATCCGTAAAAAGGGTAGTAAACTAGACATCTGGGGCTATATTTCATGTTCAGAAAGTTATTTCAAAATATAACAGCAACATGGTCGAAAAACTGATTAAAAAAGAAACAACTAGCAGTCCAAAATTTGTTTTGACATGAATAGGCAACAATTAAATTATATAACCATATATTTCATGCAAATTAATAATCAAAGTATTCTTAGGTGTTTAACATGCATAATTTCAGTTCTAAGATACAATTTCACAGGTATGGTAATCAATTCATCAAATCAAATCAATCTAACATGTCTAATTTACCAACAATTCTATAACACATGGATCTAGTTATTTTTCATGTAAATGTTCATATGCAAGAAATAATAGGGACTATGTTTTACATCAAAGATAGCGGCACGATGTTAAGAATATCTCAGGTTAGCTCGTGTAAACCCTCAATAGACTTAACGGAATTTTAAATAACAGCATGATAAGGAAAATGACTTGATCTACTTGTAGAGATCAAAGGAATTTTGAACAAAACAAATTACTAGTTCAAGAATAGACTTGCTTGTTATTTAGTAGATTCGAATAAATAGAATAACGGGATGAGAATCCCGAGCGATGAACCAAAACACGAACGAGTCACGCACAAAACAACGAATAGCAAGACCAAGTCCAATCAGTAACTCAGCAACTCAGAGCACACCACAACAAGCACAGCGGATCCCAAGCAAAACACCAAACGGCGAGTACCGAATCCCCTATACCAACACAGCAAAAACCCAAGTGCACTGTTCCTCTTCCTTCCTCAACTTGACAGAGAGAGATAGAGAGCGGGAGTAGGCGGGAGAGGGGACGGCGAACACGACGGTGACTGCGGTCGGGAAGCGACGGCAGTGGCGACCATGGCGTGCGAAGCGACGACGACACTGTGGTCAGGAAGCAACGCAACGACCAGGGCTTCGACGGCTCGGCAAACTCTATTTCTCGACGAAACAGAGGAACGGGAAAGGCGAGGTGCTCGGGCTTAGACGACGACGACGACAACGACGAGGGGACCTGCGGTGGATGCGAGGGTGTACAGAGGGAAAAGACGAGACGACGGTGAGGAGATGGGTATTGACGGCAAAGGTGACTTGGTGGATGGCGATGGGAACATGGGGTGACGAAGGGGGATGAGATGACGATGGGGATGATCGGAGGTGACGAGGGCAGCTAGGGCGATGAGGAGAGGGTGAGAGGTCGATGGTGGTGGACGGAGGGGCGATCGGAGCACGGGGAGCGGTTGGGTTCGGTTGAAGACGAAAACAGAGGAGACGGGAGGGGAGAGAGAAAGCGGCGAAGAGAGAGGGATATAAATAATTAGGGTTTAATAATGGTATTTAGGGATTAAGAAATTTGGGTTTTGGGTTGTGGGTTTGTGCGTTTTGGATACATATTTAGGCTCCTAAAAGAGATGAACAAGCATAAGACAATAAGATGAACATATAGCGGAACAATTCAAACTCATATCTCGAAGTGCAAAGTTTGCAATGAGCCAAAAATAGCAGAAAAGAGAACGGAATGATCAAAAGAAAAATAAACGGACCCAAGAAAAGCAAAATTATATAATAGAAAGAATCCGGATACAATAAATGAAAATACAATAGAAATCCAAAATAGAAAAAATAGGGGTTACAATAACCGAGGATGGTTTTTCGTCCGTTCATTTTAAAAAAAGAATCAGACGGAGGATAATCTTTCGTCATTTTTTTGTGTGTAAAATCTAGTGGACATGATTTTTTTATATAAAATCGATCGGACGGAATATTACCGTCCAAGCATGTCTCTCCCAAAAAATTTCCGTCCGATCATGTTTTTAAATAAATAAATAAAAAAATTCGGACGGTAAATGATTTACCGTCCAAGCATGTCTCTCCCAAAAAAATTCAAGGGTATTTATATGGAATTAGGTCTATAGAAATTATTATGCATGCTTATTGCTTTTAGATTTGTGTAAATTTTGGGATCAAGGGTTGAGATGGAATGAGTCTATAGAAATTGTTATGTATATATATATATGCGTACAAATTTTTTTATCATTCTCAAAAAAAATTCGGACGGGATTTCATCTCCCGTCCGTCCAAATTTCTTAAAAAATATATTCAAAGGATGAAAGATGATACCTCGTCTATCACTATTTTTTAAAAGCAAATTCAAATTTTGACTTTTGACAACTACAGCTTAAACTTAAAATTTCTATATCTAAATGCCAAATACCTAAAATTATTACAACAACTACAAATGCTCTTATAAGGTTGAATAGTGCTTTAAGACTAGCATCTCCTGATGCAATGGATGAAAGCAAATGCCACATGCCACACCTTCCAGAATTTTGTACTAGTTTGCATGAATCTTTTGATATAGGTGATTAAGAGCATTTCCAATGGAACCCCATCTCCATTTTAGGTCCCATTTTGGCATATTCATTGGAATATGCATTTTGATTTGGGGTTTTAAATATGGTGCTCCAATGGTACCCCATTTTGGGTTTCAAATATTTTGTTTGTAATTTTTTTTCTCAAAATAATTTTTTTGGATGCAAAAGGATAATACAAATAGTAGAATACATAAATAATCCATCAATGCATATAAATATTTATACATTTGAGTTTCTCTTTAATATAACTAGTAGTTTAAATGTGCGATCCACGTTTTAATAAATATAGTTTTTTAAAATAAAAATTTAGATGTGGTCTTGATTTGAACCTAGGACCTCCTTTATAATAGTTATGCACGTGTGTTACACGGGTTGGTAGAATGACAAAATATTTACAAATGACACTAAGGCCTTCTCTCATTATAATATTAGAGATTAATTGATCTATATTATTATTTTAAAACTTAAAATGATCCGGAAGATATCTAATATTGGTGTCATTTTGAAGATCTTCGTTAAAAATTAACAATGGTATAATTATTATTTATTATAAATAACTTTAAAATAGTTTAAAATATAAAATTAAAACAAAGTAAATATCAAAAAATAAAACAAATAAAACAAATATTAAATGACAAAAAACAGTGGGGTTCCACCCGTGTGAAATGGAACCGCATCTTTGTGGTTCCATTTTTGCATTCGACAAATAAAGAGGATGTGGGGCCAGAGATGGGGTCTGGTTGGAGGGGTTTTTTTGGTGAAATTTGCCGATGGAGATGGTTTTAAGGGTTCGGTTGGCCATGCTCTAAAGAGCACTTGCCAATCTGTACAGTAAGCTTGGGTACTACATATTTTTGCACATTGCATTACGCAGAAATTTATTCGAATACTTGTGAATGGACATAAATTTTCAAACCATGTGGTTCATAAAATTTGTAAACGAGGAATTTTCTAGTAGGAGGGCTATTATGTTTGTTGTGTCTTTCTTTTACACAGCTTAAACCAAAGGGTGGCCTTCATGTAATTTGTCTTTGGACATTGGTGAATTGCGTGTTAAATTTCAATGGTGCATTTGTCTTTCATTGTTTGTAGAGTTACTTCCATCTGATTTTCTTCAATTGTGCCTCTGTGGAAACTATAGTTGTGAAGACTCCACAACTGAAGTTGTTAATTCAGTTGCACACTCCTATGCGCACGCCTCATGCGCACTTTCCCACAGTCACCCGATCAAAATCATGATCAGGCGGCTCTCCTTTCTCCTTAATATTGAGGATAGTTTGGTCATTTTATGCACATCTCTCCCCTTCTATCTCCTATTCTCATTCTCTATCTCTTTTAGAAACCCGATGAAGAATTCCTCTCCAAACCCGTTCAAATCCTAGCTCCAAATAGCTTCTCTCTCCAAATTGCTGAAACCCTAGTCCCTCGCCCCTCTCCCCCGACCGCCCGACGCCTCTCTCAATCACCACCTAGAACCCCCCCTCCCCCTTCTCCAAATCGCTGAAACCCTATTCTACCTCTCTCTCTAACTTAGGGTTTGGATTGATGTTTGGACATGAGATCTGTGGATTTTTGTGGGGTTTGCATATGGCTGTTGATTTGAGTTCTTATTCATTTTTTGTTCTGAATGGTGAATTCTGCATGTTAAAAATAATAGCTCTAGGTCGCTTCCTCCTAGAGTTATTCTCCCGTTGCTCGACAGTTGTCTTTATGGTTAATTGTTAATTATTGGTGATCTTTATTATTGGGTTTGAGATTGGTTCTGATGTTGCACTTGATGGTTGAGTTTAGATTAACAATTCTTTGAAAATAGCAAGTGATGCTGTTTATTTCTGAGAAACGTGTGGAAGCACCAGGTGTGAGTTCGAACTCAATTTGTATTGAAGGAGATTGCCGCTCGTCTGCCGACCTTCAGTTGACCTTCTGGGACCTACGATAAGCTCGGAAAGATGTTGAAGGTTGGGCTCGGATCGGAAGGGCCGGATCCGAGGTCTTGTGTACCTGCAGACGGTCCTGAAACACCGGGGTTTGTCCCGGTGGCGGACCCTCCGACGCTCTAGTCAGTCTCTGTGAGAGAGTAGCCATAACTAGGTATATTTAAGTGGCAAAAGATTGATTACCTCCAAAAGGTGGGTGTGGGTCTAGTATTTATAGAGAATCCCAACCGGGTTTGGTTCCACTTGGGGGCCGGGTTTGGGTCCGAAAGCCCATGGGCCTGACGTGGCAGAAGGCCCAGGGGGTTTAGGGCGGACGTGGCGATACCAGGAGTGGTAAAGGGCTGACGTGGCGAAACCCTTGGCGGTATTTGAAGCTGACGTGGCCCATCGCGAGCCCTCTGTGCCTCTGGGGGAATCAGAGGGCCTAGGCTGTGCCAGGTCATCCTTCTGCCCCGCCAGAGAGGGGGGACGGCCTGAGGGACTGCTCCGGATCGGACTCCGGGGGATACTGAGGCTCGTCAGTACGAGGAGGCCGGCACTGTGAGGGCAAACACGAGGTTCGGCGCCGACCCTGAAGTGATCCGGAGCCGAACCAGGTTGTTATTTTTGCTTTTCTGAGTAGGAATTGTATTGGGCCCTGGTTGGGCCTCAGGCCATTTTTACACTGTCACACAAGCCCCCCACTCCTGCAGGGGGTGCGGGAGCTAGCCGTGGAGGAGTGCTCATGTTTGTAGAAATGGGATGGTGAGTCACTGGATCTTCATGAGAAGAGTACCCTGGTGCCAGACCTGACCCCGAGCCGGTCGAGGGATTATGGGCCAACAAGGGGGGTGGCGAGCCGTTGGCCTTCCTGAGAAGACCACCCTGGTGCCAGACCTGACCTCGAGCTTGGCGAGGGATTACTGGAAGGCAAGGGCGATGGCGAGCCGTGAAGCCTTCCTGAGAAGACTCCCCTGGTGCCGGACCCGACCTCGAGCTGATCGAGGGATTATGGGCCAACAAGGGGGGTGGCGAGCCGTTGGCCTTCCTGAGAAGACCTCCCTGGTGCCAGACCTGACCTCGAGCTTGGCGAGGGATTACTGGAAGGCAAGGGCGATGGCGAGCCGTAAAGCCTTCTTGAGAAGACTCCCCTGGTGCCGGACCCGACCTCGAGCTGATCGAGGGATTTATGGGCCAACAAGGGGGGTGGCGAGCCGTTGGCCTTCCTGAGAAGACCTCCCTGGTGCCAGACCTGACCTCGAGCTTGGCGAGGGATTACTGGAAGGCAAGGGCGATGGCGAGCCGTGAAGCCTTCCTGAGAAGACTCCCCTGGTGCCGGACCCGACCTCGAGCTGTTCGAGGGATTATGGGCCAACAAGGGGGGTGGCGAGCCGTTGGCCTTCCTGAGAAGACCTCCCTGGTGCCAGACCTGACCTCGAGCTTGGTGAGGGATTACTGGAAGGCAAGGGCGATGGCGAGCCGTGAAGCCTTCCTGAGAAGACTCCCCTGGTGCCGGACCCGACCTCGAGCTGATCGAGGGATTATGGGCCAACAAGGGGGGTGGCGAGCCGTTGGCCTTCCTGAGAAGACCTCCCTGGTGCCAGACCTGACCTCGAGCTTGGCGAGGGATTACTGGAAGGCAAGGGCGATGGCGAGCCGTGAAGCCTTCCTGAGAAGACTACCCTGGTGCTAGACCTGACCCCGAGCTGGCCGAGGGATTTCGGGCTAACAAGGGGGATGGTGATCGGTTGGCGCCCCAGAGTGATTGAGCGGGGATATCCCACCATTCGTGTGGAGTATTGAAGGCTCTCCGAGAATGGTGTGATGGTCCAATTTTCTAGGGGCATTTAATGGCGCCGCCTAATAAATGTAGATGGTGCATGGTTTTCCGTTGATTGACCTTCCCTGCGCCTCAACGGTTAGTCCCTAGGGGAGGTTATAAATACCTCTCCCCTCCATTGTAGGTATGATCAAAACAGGGGTGGCCCATTGGCTCTCAGAGGTGTCTGCTTCGGCGGACGCCTGTCTTTGGCTAATATTTTCGACCCTAGCAGCGTCGGAGAGGTGGTTACTCTGCTGCCCTGATCTTCTCTTGGATCTGATGGACCTTGATATGGTGGCCAGATCTACAGGAGATCAGGGCGAGAAGGGTGACGGCCGAGATCCGTGCTGTGGGAAGAGGAGCTTCGGTTTAGTGGTGGTTTTGCCGTCTGGATCCCTTTTCGGGTCAGACTGCCCTGTCATGGAGGTTTGGCCCGGGAGAGATCCAGACGAAAAGACGCACCCACCGTATACCGGCCTTGGGGCTGAAGGGCCTCGGATGGGGGGGGGGGGCCACCTCCCGTCGGGGGTCGGTCAGTCCGTCTTGATAGGGCTGTAGGCGATGGCGGTTTCTGTTCCACCCTCGAACAGTTCGGGGTTTCGGCTGCCGAGGCTGTAAGTCCCGGGCTGCTCGAGGGTGAGAGGGAAACTGGTCGGACGCTGGAGCCCAGGGCGTCTGTCATATGACGGCGCCTTAAACTTAGTAAAAAATGTTTTCTCCGTCGTGTATCCCACCCGACCCGACCCCAGAGTTAGGCCGTCAGTCTGGCGTCTGATGACGTCCCCCGCACAGGTTTCGAGGACGTGGCGCGATTTTCCAGGCGGCAGTTGTGCGTCAATCAGTGAACAGTAATCGCGGAAGTCGAGGAGCCGTTCTTCCCTTATATAAGTATTCCCCCTTTTTCCCTTTCGCCCACTTCAATCTTGCTGCTTTTTTCTTCAAAAAAAAATCTCCCAACCCTTCAGCGATTGTTCTTGCAGTTTGCCGTACTCGGCTCGCCCTCCCGAAGCGGTCCCAGGTTAGTTTGGTAAGTTTGTTTTATCTTTAGGCACAGATGGATAGGGCTCAGTCCGGTTCGTCGGCGTCGTCGTCCAGGGGGGAAGTAAAGCCTGACTCTCCGTCGACGTCGTGGGAAGAGCCCATGCTCGAGGAGGGGTCGGTGCCCGTTGTGGGCCATACTGGCTCGGTTTCTTTGGAGGACTCAGTAGGTGAGGGGGAAGCGGTACACAAGTCGAGGGCGTCGCGTACTCGACGTCCCTTTGTGGTGGAGAGTAGTGGGTCGGAGGGAACCGGCGAGGGTTCGGACGGCATTCGCGTGCTGGAGCTGTCTTCCGATGAGGAGAGGGGCGAGGGTAATATAGTGAGGAGATCCACCGCTCAGGGTCGAGGACCGTCGGAGCGAGTTAAGAAGGAGAAGAGGGCCCCAGGAAAACCGGGGTCGAGGACCGGCGGTTCGAGCAAGGCGCCTGTTTTCCGTAATTTGATGACTGGTTCGCCTGTTCAGCCGAAGCATTTCCGTCAGTATCCCGACGATCTTTCTGACCAGGAGCTCTTCGGAGTGCAACCCTCTTCGCCGAGCCGGGGGAGGGTGATGATGGACGCGATCTCGACCGTTTTGGAGGGCGGGGATTTGGAGGTTCTGCAGCTGGCGTATCATATAGGGCCTGGTCACGAACTGCTGATGCCGAGCCCTACTCTGCGTCCCACCGATCCCTTATCAGCTTGGTACTGTGTCTTCCCAGTGGACGCCTTTATCTCTGGCCTGAGGTTGCCAATCCACCCGTTCATTAGGGACGTGTTGAACTGGGCCTCCTTGGCGCCCATGCAGTACGGGCCGAACTCTTGGAAGCAGATCATCTGCTTTATGCTGATGTGCGAGGAGCAGCAAGTACCCCTGCGGCTGAACGTGTTCTGTGCAATGTTGATGGTCAATCCGTCGGCCGAGGGTGTATACTATATCTCTCCCCGGAGTGGGGGGAAGGTCGTTCGCCACCACCCAGATTCCATCAAGGGATGGAAGGAGAAGTATCTGGTGATCCGGAGTGAAGATCCATGGGACATTCCTACTCGATGGAACCACTCCAAGCCGAGCCACCCACCGCCGAGGCAGGGGGATCTGTCGGCAGATGAATGGGGGTTTGTCGAGCGCCTCCGCCAGTCACCTAGTATTGATTGGACGGAGGTGACGGAGACCACTCTGGCGAGCGCTGGACTGAGCCCAGCTGTTATGCGTATGTAGTTGTTCCTTTCCTCTGGGTCCTTTCTTGCTTTCTTGCTCATTGCTCTTAATGGTTTTTTCTGCAGGTATGGATGAGGCATCGATCCAGGCAAGGCGGCTGGCCATGAAGAAGGAAAACGCCGAGAAGAAGAAGGCGGAGGCGGCGAAGAGGTCGAGGGAGCTGCCCCTTGTTATCTCGGAAGTTCAACTCGAGCCGAGGACCAAGAGGGGTCGCTCCGAGACGAGCAAGGGCGTGGCTTCTTCGAAGGGTCAGGGCCGAGCGGGGGCCCCTGTTCTCGACAAGGGGAAAGGTCCCTGGGTCGAGGCCGAGGAAGAGGATCCGGTGGTGGAGCTGTTGCGGCAGCGGTGGGCTCCTGACTGGTCGGTTCTGATGGGGGACCGCCTGACAGAGGAGGCCCAAGCCGTCGAAGTGGTGGAAAAGCTGGCGACCCCTCGCGATCGCAAGGCGATGGAGGGCGAGCCCGTAGAGGCGGCGTTCGCCCGCCTGGCACAGGCCACTGTGCAGGTAAGTCCGTCGACTCTGTCCCTCTTTGTTGATTTATGTGCCGAGGCCTCATCTTTGTCTGCCGTTGGTTGTAGGCTTGTATACAGGGGGCCAACATCAAGAACCTGTACGAGGCGTCCCTGGCTCAAGAGCGAGCTCGAGCGGAAAAGAGCGAGCTGGAGATGAAGGAGATGCGAATCGAACTCGAGGGTTCGCATAAGAGAGAGCAGCAGCTGGAGCTCCAGCTCAAGGCCAAGGATGTGGAGTGGGAGAAGAAGATGGCCTCCCTGAAGACGAAGTTCACCAAGGAGGCGAAGGAGGTGTTGCATACGGGCCAGCAGATGGTGATCGCGGCCCAGGACAAGAGCTATGAGAGGGCCCTCAGCCACGTGAGGCACTTCTTCCCGGCCCTCGATCTGTCCAATTTTGAGTATGATATGGAGATCGAGGGGACGTCGAAGACTCCGGGTGAAGAAGGGCCCGCCGTCGACCCCTCGGCCGACGCTCCCGTGGATCCGTCCGTCGGTGCGGAGGTGGGTCAATGAGTTGTGTAATTTTTGTCTTTCTTTTTCTCTCCCTCGATTGTGTTTGCCTCCCGCGGACTGGCCACCGCATTTTTTGTAAGAAACATTTGGATTTATAGTGGCAAGAAAAGTTTTTTGACCGGCCGGTTGGTTTGACCTCGGACATTTCTGAATCTTCTTGAGAATGTGTGTTGAGTTGGTTGGTTATCTTGTAGGTCGCGGCTCTCCTCCCTGAAGGGGACTCCCGTAGTTTCTATGTGGCGCGACTCCGGAGTAAGGTTAAGGTCCTGGAAGCCGCGCTGGCTCGTCACCGAAGGGGGGCTCGGGACACTGATGAAGCTTGTAACTTTTATCGGAATAAGTCCGCCGTCTTGAGTGCGGAGGCGCGCCGGTTGAGAAGAGCGATGTGGGATCGGGAGCTCGGCGGTACGGACATTAGACGAGCCGGGCTAAGTACCTTGGAGCCGAGGTCCTCTCCTGGGGGGTTACCTCGCGACGTCTTTGTGGAGAAGGAGATGGAGATGCCTCGTTACAAGGGGATGTTGGGAGCCTCGTTCTCTTCCTCCTTGGGTCGACAGGCGGAGGGGGTTCCCTCTGCGTTGCTGCTGTTGCAGTGGGCGCGACCGGATGACGCCCAGAGTTCGGTGGCTGGACTGTCGATTGTGGCTGAGGCTAAGGAATATCACAACGAGGGGAGGGGCCCCTAGTTGCTTGGTCGAAGTACTCTTTGTCCCTCGTTGGGCCCGGGGGGCCCTGATCTACCTGATTTGAGAAGAGTGGAGCGGTCTTTGTTTTTCTTTCGTTTTATTTTTTCTCTTTGGAACGAAAAATAAAGGGGTATGAAAGAAGAATCCTTTTCCCTCTTCGCTCCGGCCAGCGATGCGGTACGAAATGTCGGAGGCAAGGTCTGGCTCCATCGTTCCGCGAGGGATCGAAGTGGGGCCTTAGGAAGGACCTTCGGTCCGGACTCGTATTGAGATTATCGAGACATTTGGGGTTCGGATAAAAAGGCATATTTTTAGTATAAGGTAGGGAGGGCTGCTAAGGCAGCCCTTTACAAACGAGGGTTTACACCAAAAAAAAAGATTTACATATAGCCGGGCCATAGTCTATGCTCGTCCGGCGTCGAGGGGGAACACACCTCCACCGACGGTGGTCATGTAGCATGATTGCGCTGCTTCTTGGCTGCCTCGGACGATGCCGACTCCTTGAGGGGTGGGGAACTTGAGCTTCAGATGGTAAGCCGAAGGCACCGCTTGTAGGGAGCATAGTCCAGGCCGGCCAAGTATGGCGTTGTAGGCCGCCTTGACGTTGACCACCATGAAGTCCATGGATTCGGTCCTCTTGGCAGGAGTCGACCCGGCGGTAACGTCGAGGGTAACAATCCCTTCTATTACGACAGGGACGCCTGAAAACCCGTGCAGGGTGTACCCAGCTGGCTTGAGTTTTCCTCGGGGTAACCTGAGATTTTCGAAGGCTTCGAGGAAAAGAATATTCACCGAGCTACCGTTGTCGACGAGGATCCTGCGGACCTCACAATTAGCCATGTGGAGGTTGATGACGAGAGCATCGCAGTGGGGCAAGCGAACACCTTCAAGGTCTTCCCCTGAGAAGGAGACCGGCCTTGATTGTAGTTTGGGCGAGGGGTTGTCTTTGACAGCGTTCACCTCTCGAAGGAAGGCTTTTTTGGAAGTGTTTGATTCACCTCCCATCGGCCCTCCATGGACACAGTGCAAGATGAAAGGGATATCCGCGGCTCCCTCGGAGTCGGGGTCCCGATTCTGGGACTGGTTTGGAGCAGGGTTCGGAGGCGATTGCCTCCGGTTCCTAGCGTCTCGCCGATCCCGTGGGCCTTCTCGGGTAAACTCTCGGAGGTATCCTCTGGAAATGAGTTCTTCAATTTCGTCCTTCAGGGCTCGGCATTGGTCGGTTTCGTGCCCGTGATCTCTGTGGAAGCGACAGTAAAAGCGCTGGTCTCGATTCTTGTTGTTATTAGATCGGGGGGGTAGTCGGACAATGCCCTTGTCTTCGATTTCCAAGAGGATGGCGGAGATGTTATGCGTCAGGGGAGTGTACCTCTCGAAGCGGGGGACTGGCGGGACCTTCTTTATGGCCCCCGGGTCCCTTGGAGCTTTCTTCGGTGGTTCGCCTTCCTCGGTCTTCCGCTTTCCTTTCCCGGTGGCATCCCTGGCATCTTCGGGGTTAAGGGCCTCTTCTGCCCTAATGTATTTCTCGACCCTATTAAGGAGGTCGGGAAAGTCGACGGGGGGTCTCTTGGCCAGAGAGGCCTTCAGCTGTCCGGGGCGGACGTTGTGTCGGAATGCCGCTGAAGCGACGCCTGGATCGAGGGAGGAGACCGACCTTGCCTCAGCGGTAAATCTCCGAACGAACACTCTGAGTGATTCCCCCTCTATCTGTTTGAGCCCAAGTAATGAGGCGCTGGTCCTTTCGGCCTTTCGGCTAGTGACAAAATGGGCAAGAAAATTGCCCTCGAGTTGGTCGAAGGAGTAAATGGAGCCGGGGGCGAGTTTCGAGAACCACTCGCGAGCAGGACCCCGAAGGGTGGCGGGGAAGGCTCGGCAGAGCAGGGGATCCGAGGCGCTGTGAATCATCATGAGGGTTTTGAAACCCTCCATGTGATCAGCAGGATCTCCCTCGCCGTCGTAGGTCTCGAATTGAGGGGGTCGGAAATTCCGGGGTATTTCCGCTTGGAGGATGGGGGCGGAGAAGGGCGGACGGACAGGTCTGTACCCCTGAGCCATTCTTTGGCCGCCGTCCCCTATGTGATCGAGGCGGTCCTCCATTTCTTGTAGGCATCTTAGGAGTACGTCATCATCTTCCGGCTGGATCGTTGAAGGGCGGGACGCGCTGGCTTCGGCGTCCGACCCCGTTTGGGAATGGAGGGTTTCTTCCCTGGGGGCCCGTCGGAGGGCTCCCAGCATTTCTTTTCGGAAGTCTTGGAATTCCTTATGAGTGACGGGGGCTCTTTCGGCCCGGTTTGGTTGGTCCGAGGGTTGTCTTCCGACTCGGCTGAGCGCGGGTCTGCGTACCTCGGGCGGTGGCCTCGGGCGGTTCGGGACCGGGTTGGAAGCGGCCCTTCTCCTGCTGCGGGTAATCTTGCGGTTGAGGATTATTCCCCGGAGGTCGGGCTGGGCTGGCCGGCCGACGCTCCCTTGGGACTCCCGAGAGGGAGCCTTGTGTTTCGACGGGCGTGGCCTGGCTTTATTGGTGGGTGGGGGCGAGTCCCGTTGGTTGACGGAGGAAGCAGCCCCCTTGCCTTTGGAGGCCATGAGGATTCGGCTGTCGATGGCCTTTGAGGGTCTGGGTCGGATCGGCTTCTGGAGCAGCTGGTTCCCACAGACGGCGCCAACCTGATGCTGTTTATTTCTGAGAAACGTGTGGAAGCACCAGGTGTGAGTTCGAACTCAATTTGTATTGAAGGAGATTGCCGCTCGTCTGCCGACCTTCAGTTGACCTTCTGGGACCTACGATAAGCTCGGAAAGATGTTGAAGGTTGGGCTCGGATCGGAAGGGCCGGATCCGAGGTCTTGTGTACCTGCAGACGGTCCTGAAACACCGGGGTTTGTCCCGGTGGCGGACCCTCCGACGCTCTAGTCAGTCTCTGTGAGAGAGTAGCCATAACTAGGTATATTTAAGTGGCAAAAGATTGATTACCTCCAAAAGGTGGGTGTGGGTCTAGTATTTATAGAGAATCCCAACCGGGTTTGGTTCCACTTGGGGGCCGGGTTTGGGTCCGAAAGCCCATGGGCCTGACGTGGCAGAAGGCCCAGGGGGTTTAGGGCGGACGTGGCGATACCAGGAGTGGTATAGGGCTGACGTGGCGAAACCCTTGGCGGTATTTGGAGCTGACGTGGCCCATCGCGAGCCCTCTGTGCCTCTGGGGGAATCGGAGGGCCTAGGCTGTGCCAGGTCATCCTTCTGCCCCGCCAGAGAGGGGGGACGGCCTGAGGGACTGCTCCGGATCGGACTCCGGGGGATACTGAGGCTCGTCAGTACGAGGAGGCCGGCACTGTGAGGGCAAACACGAGGTTCGGCGCCGACCCTGAAGTGATCCGGAGCCGAACCAGGTTGTTATTTTTGCTTTTCTGAGTAGGAATTGTATTGGGCCCTGGTTGGGCCTCAGGCCATTTTTACACTGTCACAGCAAGATTAACAATTCTTTGAAAATAGTAATTGATTTGGGTTAGTTGCCAATTTGCCTGAATGTGGAAATGAGATTGTTTTTTCTCATTGGATTTAAGTGATGATGAGATAGATTATGTAACTGAAGTTGCACACTATGATTTATATAGGAGTGACTAGTGATGAAATAATATTGTCTGAACTTAGAATGTGGCTTCAGTTGCGCACTCCTTCTGTGCACACTATCCCACAACCGCCCCCTCAAGATCATGATCAGGCGATTCTCCTTTCTCCCGATCTTCTCAGTTATTATTGAGGATAGTTTGGTCATTTTATGCATATCCCTCTCCTATCTCCCATTCTCCTGCTAATTTACCTGAATTTAGAAATGAGATTGTTTTTTTCTCTCATTGGTTTTAAGTGATAATGAGATGAATTATGTAACTGAAATTGCACACTATGATTTATATAGGACTAAAAAGTGATGAAATAATCCCATATGAACTTATAATGTGACTTCAATTGACAGTTATCTCATGATTATTAGTTTGAGCAGGTTTGTGGATTTGGAGAGAGATGCAAGATTTGGAGCCAGGGTTTGAGCGGGTTTGGGGAGGAATTCTTCATCGGGTTTCTGAGAGAGAGAAAAGGAGAAAAGGAGAAAGGAGATAGAAGGAGAGGGATATGCATAAAATGACCCAACTACCCTTATTAAGTGAGAAGAGCTGGAGAAAGGAGAGCAGTTACAATTTGATGAGCGGTTACAATTTTTTCCTATTTGATCTAATTTTGATGACCACCTGGTATTATTATTTTGCTCCTATTTGAGCTCATTTCGATGAAAAAATTGATTTAATTATGTTCATATATTTGTAAGCTTGTGTGATTATGCTTCTTTCTTTTGCTAAATATCTAGATCTTTTGACTGTTGCTTCATGAAGTTGGGGGTTTAAGAAATGGGTTTCATTCACCTCATGCCTCAACCGAAGTAGTGTGGGGAATAATTAGGTGCTTGGCTCATTGAAATTTGATAAGATTATTGGATGAGAATAATTCTTTATTGATTGATTTATTAACTGAATACAATATGGCTCAAAAATATAAGAGAGAATAGAAAACTAAACTGATACATAACCAATATGGGACTAAACTAATATATCATCTAACACCCCCTCTCAAACTCAAGTTGGTTCAAGCAACAAGAGTTTGGAATACTGACAAAGTTGATGTGGAAGGAACGACAAATTGTAGTACGGTGATGACGCTTGATGGTGTATGTGACGGAACTGAGAAGAGTGTTGCAGAAGGAAGTAGTGGTGGCGCACTGTTGAGATCTCACCCCGAACAGTGGTGGGATCTCCATATCCCGATATGGGATGATGGGATCTCACCCCTGACTTGAGACATAGTCAATGATGGGATCTCACCCCTGAACTGAGAAATAGACTGATGGGATCTCACCCTTGACTTGAGAATGTAGTCGATGATGGGATCTCACTCCTGAACTGAGAAATAGACTGATGGGATCTCACCATTGACTTGAGAATCGTCGATGTGGTGGGATATCATTCCTGAAATGAGAACTGAATGTTGATAATACCCCCACTCAAACTCACAATCGATCAACCAGAGTGAGTTGATGATCTGGATATAGAAACATAAGAACCAGCAAGAAAGGGTTTTTTTATTTTTTTTTATTTTTTTAATGAACAGAAAATGGGTTTCGGTTTTGTGGATTTGGGTATAATGTGAAACGGATCGGGTTTGAAGTGGGAGTTGGGTCGGGTTTGAGGTGGGATATAGGTGAGGGTTTCGGGTAGGGAGTAAGCGGGTCGGGTTTAATGTAAGATATTTGGGTTTGAAGAGGTGGGGAGAAGATTAGTGAGGGCTAGGGTTTTGGGTGTTAGTTGGGGAGGGTGGTGGCCGGGGTGGAAGGGAGTGAGGAAGGCGGTGGCGATGGGGGTGGAAATCGCCGGAGCAAATTCACGAGCTTCCAGACGATGAAGGCGGATCAGTGGGCGTTCCAGGAGATGACGTCAACGATGCCAGGATTGTCGGCGAGCTGGCAGGTCTTGCTGAGGAACGGTGTCGGGAGGGACCGTTGACCTTCCAGTAGCAGCGACGCGGAGGCTGACAGCGGTTCTCCGTTCTAGTCGACCGTCAGAACCATCTCAGAAGTTGGATCTGGATTTTTTTTGTTTATTTTTTTATTTTTTGTATTTTTTTTGAAATTGCAGAAGAGGGGGGGTTTTTTATGGGACCGAGATTAGGGTAGCCATATTTTTTGGGGATTTTGGTGAGAGGTTGAAGATGCCGAGGTCGGGGGGAATTCGCCGAGTTGGTTGAAGATATTAGGATTTTGATTTTGGAGATTTGGGATTAGGATTTTGGAGAGGTAGGTGATGACAGCTAGGGTTTGTAGCTGTTGATTGAGGGAGAAGGAGATTAGGGTTTTAATATTTGATCGGGAGCGGAAGAGAGTTGTCGAGAGGTGGAGTGATTGCAATGAAGACGAGAACCTCTCCACCTCGATGACGAGGATAAAATTAGTATAGGTCTTATAGGAATATAGACTCTGATACCATAATAAGATTATTGGATGAGAATAATTTTTTATTGATTGATTTTTTATTAACTGAATACGATATGGCTCTAATTATATATATAATAATATATAATATATTATATAATAATTATATATATAATAATATATAAATTATTATACAAATAATAATTATATATATAATAATATATAATAATAATATATTATAGAATAATAATAATAATAACAATAATAATAATCTATTTCTATTATAAAAGCAAGAATAAGAAAAGAAAAAATCCATCCAGAGCCAATCCAAACCCTTCGTTCATTTTGTTGATCAAACTGATCAAAGGCTATTATTAATTTGTGATCGTTTATTTAGTTTTTATATTTAAACTAAATATAATAAATAATCCCTCTTTCTCCCTCTCTCCCGAGATCATGTACGTCTCCTTCCAATCTTTCTCAAAACCCAAACCCTAACAACTCCAATCTCTCTCGAAACCCAAACCCTACCCTTCGATTCCACCAACTCTAACCCCTATATCGTCCATCCTCCTCCTCCCCCGCTGCCATCGCCGCCGACGTCGTTCTCACCATCCTTCCGTCCCTTCGGAATCACCCTCCCATCACCGTAATAATTCTAATCTTTCTCAAAACCCAAACCCTAACAACTCTAATTTCTCTCAAAACCCAAACCCTACCCCCAATTTCTCTCTCAATCCTAACGCCTCTCCTTGAAACCCCCAATCCCTCCGATTACCCCAACTCTAACCCCTATCTCGTCCCTCCTCCTCCTCCTCATCCTTCTCTGTCGCCGTCGCCGCTGCCGCCGTCATTCTCGCCATCCTTCCGTCCCTTCGGAATCGCCCTTCCATCATCGCAGTACAGCGACTCATCCTCCTCCCCTCTTCGCCACGGTGAGTTTTTTTGTTCTTGGTTTAATTTGATAGAGAAATTTGTTATTATTCAGCTCTTATTTGGATTATATCTTGTTATTATAATGGATCGTTCACAAATTATACAGCTAGATCATTAATTATGTTCTGATCAAAATTAGGGAAATTTGATCTAAAATAGTGAACTTTGTATAAAACATTGCTAGATTATGATTCACTAGTAATTTACACGTGCGATGCACGTTTTAATAATTTCAAAAAATAAAAATAAAAACTCTGATGTAGGGAGGATTTGAACTGGAAACCTCCTTTATATTAGTTATATACGTGCGTTGCACATGTTGGTAGAATGACAAAATGACAAATGACACTAAGGCCTTCTCCCATTATAATATTAGAGATGTATGGCCTTAAAATATGTAGTGACGGATCTGGACAATTAAGATAAGGAATTAGGATAGAGACCCCAGTTATAAATTACATTTGCATATTAATATTTATGTAGTGCAGAACTCAGGATTGTGCTTAGGATAATTTGCATAAGAAAATGAAAAACATAATCTGTTATAATATCCATTGAACCGAAATGCATTAATTATTTCAATTTGAAACTTGATATTGTTGAAATAATGGTGAATCCTGATTTTTACAAGAGAAATTGAAAATTTTGAAAACGTAGTTGCATTAAGGATAATGATGAACATGAAGATGAAGTCCGGCACGCATTAATGGAGATTACCCATGAAAGCATTATTTTTTCAACAAGCAATATGACCAAAATTTCAAGTTATGTATCATAATAGATTACTAGATGATTGTTCTTATAATTTGTTCATGGAAAAAATTAAGACTTTAAGCTTGAGTAATTAGGTTAAGTCTATCAAAGACTGCGAATAATTAATCTGACATTCAAAGGAACCACATGTATCATATAATTGATTGATCAATTCCCATATTATAGGACTTCCATGATCTTTTTTTTTTTTTTTTGAAAAATGACTTCCATAATCTTTTGGTTAGACAGGGGTTTGACTTAATTTATTCATTGCTTGAGAATTCATACATTGAGCTAATAAGTACTCAAGCTTTCTTCAGTCTCGGTGTCGGCGTCAGCTTTTTAGTATCAATGGCGAGCATCTTGATAGCTTCTTAAAAGGTTTCTCTCTCAACTCTTGGATGAAATGGTTAATGGAATTTCATGTTCTTCAATTTATAGCCTAAACAATATGATTGGTTCAAAGCATACATGCACATATATGGAGAAAATTCCTATTCACGTCCCTTAATTCTAATTTGATTTTGGCCATAATCATACACTTCACTAGAAAAAAAATGGGTTATGGTGGAGAGTAGGAGTGGCCAATTGACACGTATGAAGGAATCAATGCTGGACTTATTTGATCGGTTAGTTTTGAGATATTTGAGAAAGTACGATCTTTTTCATCAATTCTAATTTAATTTTGCCATAATCATTCCCTTCCTTAGAAAAATTGGACCTATAAACTTTTCATTTTGAAAATGCACCTAACTAATTCTACTTTGGGAGCATTGATTCAATCTTTCTATATATTTTATTTGCTGCATGCACTTCCGGGTCCGGGGTCCAGGTCTGTTGATTATGTTCTTTATGTTGTTCTTTATGTTGCACTATAATTTTCTTCCTATAATTCTGATTTGTCCATGAGAGTTGTTTCCTTTTCTCTCTCTGTATGACAATTTTCTTCCTGTAATTCTGATTTGTCCATGAGAGTTGTTTCCTTTTCTCTCTATGTGCGTCATACTTATATATATATATATATATATATATATAATAAGTATAAGTATATTAGTTATATTAGTTATATATTAGTATATTATTGTATTGTAAATATATACAGTAATAGACAAATGTAATATATATAAGGTGGTTGTGTTCCGTGTGCTGTGTTGTTCAAAATTTCATATTTTAATAGTAGTCCCCTTCAATGTGTTGTTGGAAAAAATTCAATTTCTAACAGTTTTGAGTCTGTCTACATCAATCCGAGGGCTAGAAAGTCCAATAAAGATTTTTTTTAAAGAATATTATCATAATGTTATATGAGTAAAAACAATATATATCATAACTCTATATTGTATGTATATGAATATGTTCTATTAATTTATTTGGTTTGTAGCAATGTTATATTAATTTATCTTGCTGAAATTTTGAAGATGGAAATTCAAGCGAAGAGAGACTATAATTGGAGAAGATATGCTAACATGACTCTTGAGCAAAGAAAACAAAAAAAATCAATCTTCGAGTGACAAATCTGACAATAAAAGGCAAAGGAAGAAAAGTTCTTTGTTGACAGCTGATGTGCAATCTAGTTACCTAAATAAAGAGATAAAACTAGACACAAATTATAAACCTCGCAAGTGCACGAATCGTTTAGAAAAGCGTAGCAATAGCAAGGGTCGATCCCACAGAGATTGTAGACTTTAACTTACTAATCAATAGAAAGAATAAGAATAATAAAGAGTTGTTTTAAAAGTCTAAAAGAAATAAAAAGATTAAAACTAAATTAAGAAGTGTTGAATCACAAATATTTATGAAGTAGTTGGGTTTAGATCTCCACCAGTAGTCAGTAATGCTAAGTCACCTTCTGAACTTCTTCTTATTACTTATGTTTGTTCCCTTCAAGGGCATGATATCTACTCCTTAAAGTACTGTTTCCCTAAGCCAAGAATTAGGCATGGTATCTACTCTAATTCGTTTCTTTCATCAAGTGTTTAGCATGGTATCTACTAAGTTGTACTTAAAGAAAACATAAGATCAGTGGAAACGAACAAACACTCAAGGTTCTAGAAATTGGTATCAGATCTAGATCCCTTAAGTTGATTGAACCAAGAACCCCTAAAGATTCCCTTGTTACAATTTATGAACACGAGATTCGGGTCGTCTCAATATGCTCATATAACAGATTCAGATAGATGGTAACGCAAACTCGATATCTCAAGCTCTGTATGTCAGTCGTCTGGCTCTCACCTCAGTCGACTGCTCTCAGAGCTTCGAGAACAAGTTTGATTATCATAAATCTATATCAATTCATTCAGATTCAATCAATAAGTAAAATAGAAGATTTCAGAAGAATATAGCGTTACATAACTACGGCTTCAATCTACCCAACTATGAAATTAGTTCCACATAATAATACTTTTATTAATCAACGAGTTCAAATACATGACCAACATAAAAGAATAGAAGAAGAAGAAATAAACTAATGAAGTCCGGCAATGAGGTCGACTGGCTGTCACACAGTCGGCTGCCTTCGAATACTTGATCTCCTATCTCCTTCCTTGATGCCGATAAAAGTGCTTCTTGTTGATGACTCTGGAACTTGTGATTCGGTGATTAGGAACGTGGAAGAAGAGAGAGCCCCCCTTCATGCTTCTTGGTTGGTATTTATAGAACACGGCTGAGGAATTAGGGTTTTTCCTTTTTCAGGAAAGCCCCCCTCTTTTTATTATTTCTTTCCTTATTTGATCGGCGATTTATATCTTTCTCTTTTCTTCTTTTATTCCTTATCTGCTAACCACGTGCTTTTGCCAATCCCCTGTCTCTGGTTTTGATTCGTTGGAGAAGTTATTATTCGCATATAGCCTGGGTTTGGATAGATTTAGATTTAGATTCGGCTGCATCTTATCCTTTCACTCCGCCGCATACCAGTCGACTGCCTTGGATGTAAGTCGACTGGTACTGAGACATCTGTGGCTTCACGATTTCTCGGTCAAGTCGAATGGTGTTTGGGGAAGTCGACTATGCCGAGGCTTAGCAAACTCTCTGTCCGGTCGACTGGCTGAGGAATTGGTCGACTGATCTCTGCTGTAGTCTGTATTGGTCTGGAATCTGCTTTGTTTTGCTGTTATCGGCTGTTTCCTATTGAAAAGAGAAAATAAGAGTTAAATATCACATATAGAGCTTTTAAATGTGCATTTATAATAAGATTATTGCTCCTAAATGTGAATATTCTTGTGTTCATCAACAGCTCAACTCAATACATCAAATTCTATAAATGAAGGTCAGTAGCAACTACTTTTGAGTTTGTATTAGACTAACATATTTAAATTCAAAAACTAACTCAATAATTTATCAAAACAGATTGCACAACAAACAAATCAGCAATGAAAATGAGGACTATTATCCTTCATGCTCTGAATTGCATATACTGGAGAAGCCTCATTTCTACACTTATTGTTTTGCAAAAGTATTTCAATATGAGACTCCAGCATTTTGTTTCTATAACGAACAAATTAAGTTGGCTCCTACTGTTGTACCTGAAGCATTAAAAGTTTTATATACTTCTTTGGATGAGGAATCAAAAGAATTCAGAAATAAAATACGTGCATACAATAGCATATTCTCATTTACATCATTTGGTGTTAAGTTGGACCACAATCTAGCTAACTCAAAGCAAGGAATCTATACATTCACAGTTCAAGGACAAGTTTATCAAACCTTACCTTCTATAGTCAAAGGTGACAATGCACCACGATACCTTCAGTTGTATATTTATGACACCAATAATGAGGTCAAAAACAGAGTTTGTGCAATACCTTCAGCAAATGTTGACAAAAAATCTATATAATAAAACAAAAAGAAAGCTATCAATTGGATCTCCTTCAATCCCCCCAAAATCAACGGCCCAGATCTAACCTCACAAAACATATTTTTTCCCCCAAAACTTAAATTCAAATCCCCCACCCAAAACAACTCCTTTATTTATTTAATTATTTTTCTCACTCTCTCTCTCTCTCACTCTCTCTCTCTATCTCTCTCTCTCTTCTATTCAAAAAATTAAGAAAATTAAGAAATTTTAAATTTTAAATTTTTTTGTAAAATAAAAAACAAAAAAAATTTAAAAACTTTTAAAATAGTTCAAAAAATCATAAAAATCAAAAACTTATAAAGAAAATTTAAGAAAACTTTAAAATAATTTTAAAATATTTTTTAAAAATATTCTAAAAATTATAAATTTAAAAAAATTTAAATTTTTTAAAATTTTTGAAAATTTTGAAATTTCAAAAAATTTGAAAAATTAAAAAAAAAATTAATGTAAATTTTAAAATTTTAAAATATTTAAAGTTTGGAAATTTTGATAATTTGAAATTTTGAAAATTTGAAAATCTCAAAGCAAATCCAAATCCAATGTCGAACCTCAATCAAGAGGTTGTCGCTGATATCTGATCTGCTGCTGATTTCGTTTCGGTGACTCCCCTCCACCAAATTGAGCGCGAATATCAAGCGACTCCGTATCGGTGACTCTCCTCCACCGAATCGAGAGCCTCTATATGCGATGCGACGACTCTAATTTCATCTCATTAACCGAATTCTCATTCTAATTTTTAATTTTTTGTGTGCAAGGGATTACTCAGTTTTTTGCTGACTCGAATTTTGTGTATGCATGGGATTTAAGTTCAAAGAGGTATGATTGTTTTATTTTTTTTATGTTTTAAAAAAAAATTAATTTGGTGATTTATTTGATGAGTTTTTTATTGGTTTTGATTTAAGGTGTACGCGAGTGAGAGATGGATTATTTGGTGGCCTCAAATTGGGCTTCCAAACCATAGCAGGACAGGTAAGCTGACTAGCATTCTAAACTAACTTGGCAAATATGCAACATTAATTTCTTTACTACAAGAGAAAATACTATCGTGAAGTGTTCCCTTCACTGGTTATTAGAAACCATGGATAACAAAACATATAAGAACTTTTAGTGTATGGTTGAATATATAGGATTGAGATGACTAGAGTTTACCAATGAAGGGTGTAAACTCTCCACTCAAGAAAGACAGCTAAAGTAAATTTGATATTTATCCATTTTGATTTTTTTTTTATGAAGGTGCAATGGGGAGATAAAGTGAAGATAAACAAAATGATTAGCTTGGATTAGAGTTTTGAGAACTTCATATATTTCATTTTGGTTGGAATAATAATAAGAGGTATTTCAATTGCAAACTGAGTCTCAGACAAACAAATGTTTAGATTATTGGTATTGTAGATACCTTTACACATACACTTGTGTTACCATTGTATTTAGACATTCTCATAGTGGTTATGGAATTAGAGTAAGCTCTATAAAACCTATATGATAATGTCCTTGCATAACTATTACAAGCATCTAAAAGTGAAGCTGAAGTTAAAAAAAACTTTATGCAGTGTTTCTAACAAACTATATACATTCCACGTAAGTTCGAGCTAATGATCAAGAAGGCGATGGTTGAGCTTAAAGGTAGATATACTGCTTTCTCAAATAATATGTTTTCTACTTCAATTAATTTGCTGGACCTCCAAAACTATTTTATATAATCAAACTAGGTGCACCATTCCGAAGACGTGCCGTAGGCACGTGTCAACGGGCAAACCTAGTTGGTTAAAAAGTTATTGGAAATATTATCAGTCAATCCTTATGGAAAATTTTTTCGTTCAATGAAGGATAATCAATATGTAGATAGTCATGATATTGTTATCAAGTGTAATGCTCAAGTTGATCAAAGAGTATATAATACTCCAACATCATATAAAGTGGCGGCAATATGGATTGAAGGAAATGATTTATCACCAGTTGATGGCCGAGATATTCACATTAATTTACGCTCCGGACTGCATCGTACAGTGAAACATTACTTTGGATGCTATGATCCTTTACAGTATCCATTGCTTTTTCATTACGAAGAAGTTGGATGGCACCAAAATATTAAGAGAAAAGGCCAATATACAAGTGATGTCATAGAACAGAATGATAGGGTTGAATTGACATCTAAGAATGAAATTTTTGACAGAGAAGAAAGCGATATTCTTAAAGAAAGTAAAAATAGAGTATCTTGCAGAGAATATTATTGCTATAAACTTCAAATTCAAAAGAATGTTTTTCCCCCATCCATTATGATGGAAGATTATCGCAACAATTTTTAGTTGATATGTACATAAAGATGGAAACAACATGACTGGACTTCTTTCGGAATGACGAGCAAAAATAAAACTCGTGCAGAATTATACAAAGGTGTAGTTGACAGTGTGTTAGCAGGTAAAACAAGCAGGAAAAATGTTGGTCAGAGATTAATACTTCCACCATCATTTATTGGTAGACCAAGAGATATGCGATGCAGATATTTAGACTGAATGGCGTTGATTCAAAAATATGGGAGACCGGAGTTGTTTATAACTATGACTTGCAATCCCGAATGGAAAGAAATTCGTGATCAGTTAAAGTCAGGAAAACATAGTCAAGACAGACTAGATTTAGTATTACGAATCTTTCACGCCAAGTTACAAGATCTTAAAGACCAACTTTTTTAAAAAATTATTTTTGGACCGGTAATTGCCCATGTCCATGTTATTGAATTTTAGAAGAGATGGTTGCCTCATGCCCATATTTTAGTCATAATGAAGCCTGGATATAACATATCTACTCCTGACATATATGACAAAATGGTATGTGCAGAAATTCCAAATAGCATTGAATATCCTAAACTGTATGCATTAGTTGAGAAGCATATGATGCATGGCCCATGTGGAATTCTTAAAAAGACAAATGTATGCATGTGGAAATGTCACGCCCCACTTCCCAAAAATATGGAATACGAGCGCGTGACGAAGCCCAGCGAATGATTTTAATATCATCCATAAGCTGTAGGATCGACTCAGCATCACAACAAGAATATACAAGAGAGATATATATAACCAAGCATGCATGAATAATTTATAAAGCAACAGAAAACAGTTTGAAAATAAATAATAATGTCCACATTGTTTTCAAGTCCGGATCAAGTGCAAAACTCGGAAACAAGTCTTATACAGCAGAAGAAATAAATACCTTAAGGAAAGCAATTATTTAAACAAGTCCTTGCTCCAAGCGAAACCTGAAATGTCTGCTCGCCAATTCCAGCAGGTAGCTCGTCTCCAAAGTCTGCTTAATAAATATAAAAGGGAAAAGTAGAGAAAACAAGAGAAAATGCTCTTAGTGCAAACTGTTTACATAGTCAAACGCTTTCTGTTTACATATAAAATTTCAAGTCAAGCGCTTGCTGTTTACATAGTTAAATTAATTCGCAAGGTAAAGGTGTGCAGTAGTTTTACGAATCTGCGTCTACCGACACAGCTGCAGTAAAACTGCAATAACTCCTAGACCGTAACTCCAAATTCGAAAATTTCGGAGGTTATCGACATCTAGACATCCAGATCTACATTCTCTATTCAGGGCTCGGGTTCAGATTCTAATATTAAAAGGGTCAAAACAGCGAAGCAAGATTCTGGACAGTAACATGAGGGAATATGTTACTAGTATAGATTACATGGAAATTTGTCATTAGGCGTCTAAGTTATTGTGTGATATAAATACAGGATAATGGTGGTCAAAACAGCAAGTAATAATTGTTTTTCAAGTCAAATGGTTGCAAGTTCATCAAATACTAGATATAACATGTGTCTACAAATTTAGGGCTCCTTAATTCATATGTTTATGTGTTCAAGGAATAAACTGAGTCCAAGTAGTTATGATTTAACACAATGAAATTTTGTGACTCTTAGAATTATAAATTTTGGAGGTTTAATATTGATCAACTACGATAGTCAAGGAGGAGTCACAATTCTAACTATTTGTAGTATTTTTCAAGGGATGTTTGTACTAGAACAAATAAATTGTACAAGGGATACTTGCCTTAATTGACGACGATAGATCCGATTGTTGAAGAAAATGGGACTGAAAAATCCCGGGCGAAGTCCCCCAAAAGCACTTGTGAAGCACGTGCGAAAATCAACCGTATATCTAGATTTCCCCACACCGGATCGGCCAGAACAGCAAACAGCGCCCCCGGATCTGCTGCGCCAACACACAGGACAGCAAAAGCGACCAGTAGAATCGCTTCCACGCAGCGGATCTGGAGCCGCACACGAAACAGCGACTCCGGATTTGCTATGGGTGAACACGGGACAGCGATCAGGGGCACGAATCTTGGCGCGATCCTATGGACGAGATTTGATCCTGCCAAATCCCTTCTTTCTTCTTCCTTCGTTCTCTTCTTCGATGAACAACGAACGCGAGAGAGAGATTGGCGACGGCGGGATCCTTCGACGGTGACGAGGCGGCAGCAACGTCGAGAAGCGACGCTACGATGGGGTAGCACGGCGGTCATGGACGGCGTGACGTTGAGGAGGAGCTCGTCGCACGGTGACTCTATTCGTGGTTCAAAACAGAGGTGGAGCAAAGGAGCGGGGTGTTGGGTTCGGTGGTGTGTGGCGACGCGACGGAGGTGGAGAGGAGGTCGAGGGGATGGTGAAATGGGTTTCGAGGTGGTATTGGCGATGGGTCGATGGCGAAGACGATGATGGATGGTGGGAGATGGCGGTTGGGTGCTGTGGTAGTGGTGACGAAGGCGATGGAGGGTCAAAGGCGATGGTGGGGGAGACAATCAGAGGACGGAATTGGTTGTGGACGGTGATGGAATTGGGTTTGGGACGTTGGAGATGGAGACGAAGGAGGAGGGAGATTACTGATAGCGGCGGGGTTAGTTTAGGGGTTGGATTAGGGTTAGGGTAGGGTTATATAGTTAGGGTGTGGGTTTGTGGGTTTGTGGGTCTTAGGGTATCCGTTTCAAATAGGATCCAACAGGAGAATTGGTCAAAATGTAATAAAATGGGGGATAAATAAGAAGAAATAGTCAATTCTTCGCGAATAACGATACAACGAGCACACAAATGAATTCGATGAAAGGACCAAAAATTGAGTCGAGGCAAAATACTGATTTTATTTAATCTGAAATAGAATAAAGAATCTCAAATAGATGAAGGAGTACAATGTGGCAAAATACAGTATAAAAATACAAATACGGAGAAACAGGAGTTACAAATCCTACCCACCTTACACAAAAATTTCATACTCGAAATTTGCTTAGGCGGTACATAGGACAGGGTAAAAGCAATTTAGGAGAGGGTAATAAACAAGGGATCCAAAGAAAAGTCAACTTGGTGGTAACACCAAAATAAAAAGGGAGTTGATAACGACGATGTCAAATGGAATGCATGAAAGAGAATAGACAGTATCAAAAGGAAAGAATAACACGAGATAAAAGCAAGATAAGAAGCCAGCAGAACTGAAATCAAAAGAGGAAAAGATAGGGAAGAATCAAACAATTCAAGGAATCAACGGTTGAGGATGAATACAAGTAACAGAGGGAAGCAACAATACAAAGAACTAGTCGCAACAAGAGAATCCCAGGACCTGTGGGTAATGGGCCCACCACGCTTCCGCTGCGACACTCTGATGGTGACATTCCAAGCTCCAGACATGTCATTGTAGCCCACGCAACACCAGGCGACGATCCGAGCAGAACGAAAAAGAATGAGGCACCAGGATCAAGGGGAGTATGGTTCCAAATAGGGATAGGCAATAATGCAAAATGGATATAAGGCTTGAGCTTCAATCTTCATAATTAAAAGATAGAATACGTATCAAAACTACTGGCTTTTAACAGAAATAATAACACAACAAATATCAATAATAATAATATCAATAGTAACAGAATAATAATAACAATAATAAAAACAATGATAATAATAAAATTAGTAATAATAGTAAGAAAAATAATAATAATAACAATAATAATAACAGAAATCCAAATCGTCATAATCATACAGGTAATAATAACATAATAAAAATATCAACAATACTAGTAATAACAATAACTCATACAAAACATAATAGAATTCAACACACTCATGAAAATAATGCAACAATAATAATAATGATAGCATTAAAATAATATCAATAATGATAATAAATAATATGATAATAGCAATAATAACAATAATATCAATAAAGTAACAGTAATAATAATAAAAATAATAACAGTAATAAAGGTGATGAAAACAATAATAATAACATCAATTGAAATGACAATGATAATAATAATACCAATAATAACGAAAATATTCCTTTACCATTAGTTTCTTTATATAAGTAACGAGTCTTGAAATATCAATTAGCAATAGGTAAAAAAATCTTGCCTCCTTAACATCAAGTTACATGTTTGCCTTCACGACATCAGGTTGCAGGTTGCCGTCTGGATATTTGGCTGCACATTTTGCCTCACCAATATCCAGTTGTAATTTGCCACCATTGATATCGAGTTGCATATTTGCCATCTCGACATTAGGTTGCACCGAAGTGGTGAAATATGTATAAAATTGAGCATGCTCAGGCTCAAAACAAATTAATAATAATAATGATGGTAACGATAAAGATAATAATACCAATAACACTAATAACAACAAAATATCGATACTAATAACAATAAGAATAACAATGATAATAACAATGATCATAACAATAATAATAACAGTAATCGCAAAAAGAATGATAATAATAATAATAATATCGTGAAAACAACAATAAGAATATCAATGGTAGTAACAACAATAATAATACTAGTAATGATAATGAAAATAATAGCAACAATAATAATAGTAGCAATAATAGCATTATACAACAAAATAAGAATTTGTTTTATCAAAATAATCCAGTAGAAATACATAGTCGATCAAAAATAAAAAGTGAAGATAAAATACACCATTGTTCGAAATAACATAATCTTGTTGAGAAATATTTTTATAGAAGGTCGAAAATAAATATAACCATTGATAATCGAAATATAGAAAGTATTCGGGAAAAATAATTATAAAGAGAAAAATAAGTAGGAGAAAAATGAAGCCACATCCAATAAGGAGTTAAAGAGGAGGATGACTAGAAGGGACAAGAGGAAATCAAAGAATTGAATGTGGTAGGAGAGGAACAAGGGCAAAATCGGAATCGAAGAGAATATAGCAGGAAAGGAATAACCAACATGATACTCAATATGAATCAACAAATGAAAATGAATGCAAGGCAGAGAAAGCAATGAACGACACACAAGTTGAAATAAGAAGAAATCAACGAGGCAAGCAGAAAATAAGAGATCGCTTGCACCATAATCAAAAGAATATGGGTACGAAAAGAATAGACGTATACCCAATATGAAATCACCAATCAGGACGATTGTAAGAGGTGAAAAGAAGCAATGAATCAAAGAATTGAATATGAAGAGATCAAAATGGGTGGAATAAGACTTGTGTCCAGATCGAGTTGATTATCAAATTATTCATGTGATTGCATGGCCTGTTTAATGTTGAGTTAATCCTGACTGAGTCAAGTCTGTCTAATGTATTAGTCAAACAAACACATTAGCCAAACCTGGCTCTGATACCACTAAAAATCTTGTCACGCCCCGCTTCCCAAAAATATGGAATACGAGCGCGTGACGAAGCCCAGCGAATGATTTTAATATCATCCATAAGCTGTAGGATCGACTCAGCATCACAACAAGAATATACAAGAGAGATATATATAACCAAGCATGCATGAATAATTTATAAAGCAACAGAAAACAGTTTGAAAATAAATAATAATGTCCACATTGTTTTCAAGTCCGGATCAAGTGTAAAACTCGGAAACAAGTCTTATACAGCAGAAGAAATAAATACCTTAAGAAAAGCAATTATTTAAACAAGTCTTTGCTCCAAGCAAAACCTGAAATGTCTGCTCGCCAATTCCAGCAGGTAGCTCGTCTCCAAAGTCTGCTTAATAAATATTAAAGGAAAAAGTAGAGAAAATAAGAGAAAATGCCCTTAGTGCAAGCTAGGGCCACAAATAGTAAAAACGAGTACAAGTAATGGGGAACAAGAATTGGAATCAAGAATGTAACAGGGATACAACAAGTAATGGAAAAACCAAGAACTAGCTAGCAAGAGGGACATCTTAGTAAACAGGCTGGATAATGATTGCTAATGGTAAAACACATGACAAGTGAACCTGTAGGAGTATCTAACGTCAAGAGACAAGTCTCAAGTCTAGTATCATGTAACACGTGCCAAGTCTAGTGTCAAAATTTTATTTCAAGTGTCAAGTCTCAAGTAACAAGTTGTCAAGTATCGAGTAACATGCATCAAGTTCAAGTTTCATGTTTCAAGTCTCATGTATCATGTTTCATGTATCATATCATCAAGTATCAAGTAATAGGTGTCATGTTCAAGTTTCATGTTCAAGTCTTGTAGTTATTACTATCTAAGTAGCACTTCATGCATCCATCTTTTTACTACATGGTTGCTACAGACAATGCAATTTCGTTTAGATCTAGTAATGGATTTTATAGGGCGGTGTACTCAGGTATCAAGTATCAAGCAGGCACGGTTCATGAATACGAATTAAATAACAGGTTCACGAAGCAAGTTCGTGAATACTAACAGGTTCAAGGACCACGCAGTGGTTCCATGAATACAACAGGTTCATGAGCCAAGTAACTGACTCCATGAATACATCACGTGCAACAGGTTCATGAGCCAAGTAACTGACTCCATGAATACATCACATGCAATAGGTTCATGAACCGAGTACTGGAAAACACGGGCCCCCTTTCGAGTACACTTACTTATATTGTCCACTACTATGGTCTTTCCCTTAACCCCGGCTTATTACATTTGTTCAGGCAGAATTTGTGTTTTTGAGTTTATACATGTAAAACAGTGTTGAAATAATGTTAATTAATTCTAAGAAAAATTGAGAATGTCCTATAGGGTGTCCAACAACTACATATAAAATTTCAAGTCAAACGCTTGTTGTTTACATAGTTAAATTAATTCGCAAGGTAAAGGTGTGCAGCAGTTTTACGAATCTGCATCTACCGACACAGCTGCAGTAAAACTGCAATAACTCCTAGACCGTAACTCTAAATTCAAAACTTTTGGAGGTTATCGACATCTAGACATCCAGATCTACATTCTCTATTCAGGGCTCGGGTTCAGATTCTAATGTTAAAGGGGTCAAAACAGCAAGATTCAGGACAGCAACATGAGGGAATATCTTACTAGTATAGATTACATGGAAATTTGTCATTAGGCGTCTAAGTTATTGTGTGATATAAAATACAGGATAATGGTGGTCAAAACAGCAAGTAATAATTGTTTTTCAAGTCAATTGGTTGCAAGTTCATCAAATACTAGATATAACATGTGTCTACAAATTTAGGACTCCTTAATTCATATGTTCATGTGTTCAAGGAATAAACTGAGTCCAAGTAGTTATGATTTAACACAATGAAATTTTGTGACTCTTAGAATTATAAATTTTGGAGGTTTAATATTGATCAACAACGATAGTCAAGGAGGAGTCACAGTTCTAACAATTTGTAGTATTTTTCAAGGGATGCTTGTACTAGAACAAATAAATTGTACAAGGGATACTTGCCTTAATTGACGATGGTGGATCCGATTGTTGAAGAAAATGGGATCGAAAAATCCCGGGCGAAGTCCCCCAAAAGCACTTGTGAAGCACGTGCAAAAATCAATCGTATATTGAGATTTCCCCACACCGGATCGGCCAGAACAGCAAACAGCGCCCCCGGATCTGCTGTGCCAACACACAGGACGGCAAAAGCGACCAGTAGAATCGCTTCCACGCAGCGGATCTGGAGCCGCACACGAAACAGCGACTCCGGATTTGCTATGGGTGAACACGGGACAGCGATCAGGGGCACGAATCTTGGCGCGATCCTATGGACGAGATTTGATCCTGCCAAATCCCTCCTTTCTTCTTCCTTCGTTCTCTTCTTCGATGAACAACGAACGCGAGAGAGAGATTGGCGACGGCGGGATCCTTCGACGGTGACGAGGCGGCAGCAACGTCGAGAAGCGACGCTACGATGGGGTAGCACGGCGGTCATGGACGGCGCGACGTTGAGGAGGAGCTCGTCGCACGGTGACTCTATTCGTGGTTCAAAACAGAGGTGGAGCAAAGGAGCGGGGTGTTGGGTTCGGTGGTGTGTGGCGACGCGACGGAGGTGGAGAGGAGGTCGAGGGGATGGTGAAATGGGTTTCGAGGTGGTAATGGCAATGGGTCGATGGCGAAGACGACGATGGACGGTGGGAGATGGCAGTTGGGTGCTGTGGTAGTGGTGACAAAGGCGATGGAGGGTCAAAGGCGATGGTGGGGGAGACGATCGGAGGATGGAATTAGTTGTGGACGGCGATGGAATTGGGTTTGGGACATTGGAGATGGAGACGAAGGAGGAGGGAGATTACTGATAGCGGCGGGTTTAGTTTAGGGTAGAACAGAAGATTATGGGTTGGATTAGGGTTAGGGTAGGTTATATAGTTAGGGTTTGGGTTTGTGGGTTTGTGGGTCTTAGGGTATCCGTTTCAAATAGAATCCAACAGGAGAATTGGTCAAAATGTAATAAAATGGGGGATAAATGAGAAGAAATAGTCAATTCTTCGCGAATAACGATACAACGAGCACACAAATGAATTCGATAAAAGGACCAAAAATTGAGTCGAGGCAAAATAATGATTTTATTCAATCTGAAATAGAATACAGGATCTCAAATAGATGAAAGAGTACAATATGGCAAAATACAGTATAAAAATACAAATACGGGGAAACAGGAGTTACAGGAAGGGAGCTTTCAGGGACAACTATTCGAAACAGTTTTGTGAAAAGACTTCTCAAGGACAGGGCTCTTACCCAATTTACAGGAGAAGAAATGGGCAACAAGCTAAAGTAAGAAATCATATGCTCGATAATCGATGGGTAATTCCATATAATCTGTACTTATTGACTCGATACAACTGTCACATAAATATTGAGATATGTTTTGGGATAAGTGCAGTTAAATATCTTTATAAATACATATATAAAGGTCATGATCGAGTGTCGTTACGAATTGCACCTTATGATAAAGTAACTACTGTTGATGAAGAAACTACTATTGACTAGATCCAACAATTCCAAGATGCAAGATGGGTATCGGCACCGGAAGCTATATAGAGAATCTTTGAATTTGATATTAATAAAATGTATCCTTCAGTTAGAAATTTGCAATTACATCTTCCGAAAAGCCATTATGTGTATTATGCAGAATCTCAAAATTTAAAAGATTTGGTACAACTTGATTACTTTTCAAAGACAATGTTGACCAAATTCTTTGAACAAAACAGGTTTCATTGTATTTGTAAAACAAAATAGATTACGAAATTGCTAGATACAATTTTGACATTTTTTTTAAAATGAACATGAAAGATGAAGATGCACGAAAATAATTGTACAAAGAATTTCCGGAGCACTATGTATGGAACAGTATAGGAAAGAAGTGGACGAAAAGATGGAAACAAGTGCAGATCGGTCGAATCAATACTGTTAATCCTATTGAAGGAGAATATTATTATCTACGGTTATTGCTGAATCACATTCCTGGGTCAACATCGTTTGATGACCTACTCATTTTTAATGAAATAAAGTGTGCAAGTTTCAGAGAATCTGCAAAGAAACGAGGATTATTAGAAACAGATAATAGTATTTCAGAATGTCTATGAAGCGGAAAACTTCCAAATGCTTCAGAATTACAAATACTTTTGCGACAGTGTTGATTTACTGCCAACTGGTGTGAAGAAGTTATGGGAAGAAAATTTTAAAGCATTATCCGACGAATTCAGAAAACAAGATGCCTCACTTGAAAGCCAAATTTCCAAAACATTAGTTTGCATCAATATCTTCCTAGAATGCATGGGAAAGAGCATAACAGATTATGATCTACCACGAGTTGAATTATATGATTATAACAATAATGAACATATGAAGGAGATCAATGACAAACTGAGCATTATCAACCCTTCAGAAGACCTAATTTCATCATCAAGGCTTAATAATGAACAGAAAAATGCATATGACAATATCATGAAGCACATAGATTGTAACACCCCGCAAAATTGGAAATGACAATTTTTTCCTTGTGTGTTACACACGTGTATTTTGTAATGTGTTTTCACTACGTATCTTGATTTCCGACTCTTTATGCATTTCCCGTATTGATTTTTATCTTATTTGTGTCAACTCAAATGCAATATTTCAATCTCTGTATTTTGACGTGCTTTTTATGTGTTTTCGATGTACGTATCAACTACGTATTTTTCCATCGCTACGTGTGATATTTTTATGAGTATTGATTATTTAGTTTTCGTGTTCGAACTCATTTTATAAACGAAAGTTCATTTTTTTCCATTTTGATTAAAATAATTTTTATACGTATAATGCACGTGTTTTCTACGTACGTAGCAATTAGGTCGTGAAATACATAAAATTAGTAGATATGTTTTATTATGTTGTTTTCGATTATATTTTAATAATTTTTCATTTAATAAAATTGATTTTTCGTATTTCGGTATTTTACGTGCAACGCACGTGTTTCGGTGCACATATTTGAGCGTATCCGTTTTCAAAATAAATTCTCGAGTGCGTGTATTTATTTTATTTTTGCATAATATATTTTAGATTTTAAAGTAAACTATTTTTACTTACATATACATATATATGTATATATAGATAGTATTAGATGATATGGCAATTTGATAACAAGGTGTACATGAATGGAGGCCCCACGGTGCTTGAATCATCCAGCAAATGGACCACCCACTATTGCCTACACTACATACCCATACCATTTAATCATTGTACATATGTACATGTAGTCAAAAAAATATTGCATGCATGAGTTGGGTTGGGCTTCTCCTGTTTTGACCGGTGGAAGTGTAGGTAAGTGGCCAGTTTGGGTAAGTGGGGGAGAGAGAGGGAGTTGGGAGTTATGGGAGTTGGGTTTTTGAAGAGGTGGAAATGTGAAGGGTTGGGAGTTTAGTTAAGAAAATAAAGTGTTGGTAAATTAAATTGAATAATTTATTAGGTGTATAATTTTGCACTTTGATCCCTAAACATGTCCTATAAATATCCTAGTGTTCTCTTCTCTTTTCACACCAAAAATAATCTAAACAAGAGAAAGAAAAAGAAAGAGTGTAAGAGTGTTCTTGTGCTTTGGAAGAGTTCTTGTTAGGAGGAGAAGGAATTGCTAGGAGCTAGGAGGAGTGCTTCCATCTTTTTGTTCAATCTTCATAAGAGATGGGTGTTCTCATGCTTTCTAATTATAGAAAAAAATGCATGCTAATAATAATGAATGAGCAGTATACAAAGTTTGATGTGATAAAGTTATCTATACTGTTGCTTGTTGTAGTAGTGAATCATGTTATGTTTAGTAAATTAAAATTTACATCATGTAATTGTTAATGAGAAAAGAGATAATTGATTATTTTGCCATGCACTAGTAATCATGAATGAAGAAATTGTTGATTGTATGAACACTTGTTAGAAATTCTTCTTTTGATGAGCAAATAAATTCTTTTAAAGTAAAATTGATACTATTGATTTCATTTGGTAAGATATATAATTGTGTTACTTTTGATGGAATTAAAATTCATGTTTTTTAGTGAGAAGAAACTATTTGAAAGTTAGTCTTATTTTCTAAAATATGGATCATGGATCTATGAATTACTCTTAGGAAGTAAAACAAACTATAGTCTAATGAAAGATTAGACTGAATGAAAAAGAGAGTTTTATAAAAATAATAGAATGACAGAAAAGTTGAACAAAAGCTTAATAGTATATTTTGATATCAGTAATCACACATGGACTATTTGGCTAGCCAGTGCACCACAGAGCACTCTTTACAAGAGATCTTGGGTTTGAAACTTGATAGTCACATTTATTTTTACTTCTTTTAATTGATTTCTGAAACTGAGAGTCTACATATGAACATTTTTTTTCGGTCTAGAAGTTGACGCCAGGTCCACTTGGACTTTTCGGCTAGCTGGTTGTGTCTTGGGTGCTGACTGGTTTGAGGTGGGTTCGAAACCTGGCAACTTCAAATATTTTTTTAGCTTTGTTTTAATTAAAAGGAGTGTTTTAATTGCAACTAAAAATTTGGAGAAAATTATAGTGTTCATATAAAACACTAGAGAAGTATAGAAAAAATAGTTTTGAGATTTTAAGGTATATTTTGAGAAATTAAAAAAGGGAAATTGAAATAAAAATTTGATTTGTGATTAGCATTTGAATTAATAAAGAGCATGATATTATTTTTTTAAAAGAAAAATATTATGGTGTGAATTAGATTCTTTTGAAGAGATTGCACTCTTACTTTGTATGGAAATGTTTGATGTGTTTGAGATACATTTCTAATGTGACTTAAAAAGGGATGAAAGTGTGTTCATGAAGAGGATTATTTACTTTGAAAGATTGTGAATAAAAGACTCATGAGTAGTATTAAAATAAGACATCATGAATAAAAGTTAAGATGAGAAATTGATCACATTTGTGAATAAGACGAAAATATCTAGGTTTAAGACATGTTTATAGAAGGATATGTGTACCCATGATTTCTTATACATGAAAAAGTTATGATTTAGAGTTAGTGAGACCTCGGGTACCAGCATTATTAAATTGAAAGGAATTGAGTTATATTTTGAGATATGGTCATGGAACTATCTCGTAATTTGTTTATTAAGTCCGGTAGGAGGTAAAACTAATTCTAGGCTTGGAAATTTATTTCTGTCTTGAACTAAATAATTAGGCACATAAGTGAAGATGTAGTGAACCTGGGCAAACTTAAGTGGGTTGCTTCTATATAGTCGGCGGTAGATCTCCGTGGCTATAGACCCAGTTGGTGGACTGTGGTTGCTCCGTAGGAGATAGACTTTTATTTTTAAATCCGGGATTATGAGGACGGGTCAGCGGTGGATTCCGGGATCTTGAGTAATCGGGCAGATAGTTTGCCATACTCCAATGTATATACGTATACCGGGGCTAGAGGGGCACTTTCGGGATGATTTGCACGATGAGGGATCAGTGATAACAGTCAGCGGTGGACTCCTGGGCTGGGATCCATATTCGTGGAATGATCTAAACCTTGTTTTATTACTGGGTAGTGTCATGGCGAGGGATCGAACCCTTTATTTTGGAGTACGTAGGTGCTGGCCCTTGGACCTATATAGTATGGGATGCATAGAATTCGAACAAGTATGCATTAGTGTCATCCTAGTATAAATGTGTGCATTAGGCATTAAGGCATGGCATACACTTACATGTTTAGCGTAGTCACAATTTAACACTTTATTGTTCATTCAATTTTTGTGATTTGTTAAAGTAATGAGATTGTTATATGTACGGCATAGAGAGGATAGTCGAGTATAACATTTTTATCAGTTGTAAGTGACTGACGTGCCCACAGCTTAATATGTAGATAATGGATTTTTCCATGAAGAAATAAAGATGTTATGATGCAGTTGATGATTTACATTGTTATAGTTGTACAAGTTGTATTTTATTTCGTTATTGTATTCTTCCACTGTGTGAACAAAGATGTAATGAACTCTGATGTATTATTGAAAAGTTTTAATTTCCTTGTAAAATTGTACGAAGTTAAGTAAAGATCCTGTGAAATCTCGAATTCGGTCTTATTTGGAATTCGGGGCGTTACATAGATAATAATCAACATGGGGTATTTTTTATCGATGGTCCTGGTGGAACAGGAAAAACATACTTGTATCGTGCAATTTTTGCTATATTAAGGACAAGCGGTAAGATCACAATTGCCACAGCATCATCAGGAGTCACAGCAGCAATTATGCCAGGAGGACGAACTGCTCATCAAGATTAGATACCAATCACAAAAATTGCTGACAAAAGCATGTGCAACATTTCAAAGCAAAAAGGCCTTGCAGAACTACTGAGAAAGGTTGTCTTAATTATATGGGATGAAGCACCAATGTCAAATCATAAAAATGTCGAGACATTAGATAGTACTTTAAGAGATTTAATGAACTCTAATAAGCCATTCGGTGGTAAATTTATGGTATTTGGTGGAGATTTTTGGCAAGTCCTTCTAGGTACCACATGGAACGAGAGAACAAGGCAAGAAATGGAAATTATACAATTACAACAAAATATGAGGGCAATATCAGATAAATTATTCAGTGACTTTTTGCTTCGAATAGAGAACGGAGAGGAGCCTGTTGTGGGCAATGGTTTAGTTTAAATTCCAAAGGAGCTAATCGTAGAATACATAAATGATGAAGTATCTGAGAATGCCTTCCTTGATAATGTTTTTCCTTCACTCCATCAATATGCACATTCTCCTGGCTAATCACCACGCGTGCTATTTTAGCAGAGAAAAATGAGTGGGTTAATTCATTAAATGATAGAATGATTGCTAGATTTCCTAGAGATGAAGTTACTTACTTCAGTTTTGATTCTGCAATTGATGATCCTCATAATTTATATCAACCAGAATTTCTTAATTCACTTATCCCAAATGGTCTTCCAACACAAACTAATACTGAAAAAAATTCTCCAGTTATATTATTAAGAAATTTAGATCCATCACAAGGTTTATGCAATGGAACAAGAATGGTATGTCGAGATTTTAGAGACCATGTTATCCTTGTAGAAATATTGACGGGTCAATTTTCTGGTAAACATTCTTTTCTCCCAACAATACCCTTATGTCCGAATGAAGATGAGAATTATCCTTTCAAATTCAAAAGGAAACAATTTCCAGTTCGGTTTTGCTTTGCCATGACAATTAATAAGGCACAAGGACAAACAATACTCCATGTTGGAGTTTATTTGGCAAATAATGTATTTCTCACGAACAACTATACGTTGCTCTTTCTAGAGGAATGTCCATGAAGGATACTAAAATTCTAATAAAGCCAGATCAGCATGCTAAGCTTAAAGGTTCATACACCAAAATGTGGTTTATAAGGAAGTGTTAATGCCTAAGGTAGGTTGTTTCTTTTTTCTTCTTTCAAGTTCTTAAGATATAATAGAATCATAAATAAGATTCTCTTTTTGTTATTATCATACTATTCTCAATTTCTTTTTCCTTAATTTTCAGATATCATAGATTATGTCGAAGGTTTTATGACACATAATGAAATCAAGGAGTATATGAAAGCCAAGGAGTCCATTAAAAGCATACAACAATTGAATGGATGGATATTTTTGGTGGTTTGTTTCCTGTTGTTCCTCCATTTATAGTAACAATTGTTTTGATAAATGCCCTGAAATTTTTTGATTAGTTATTTTATTTTTACTTTCTTATGTGTCTGAAGCTGTTATATCAAAAATTTTGAATTTTGAATCCAATTTCCTTAAATGCAATTAGCCCATCTTTTAGCTCTATTTTTAGTTCTAAGCATTAACCTTTTTTTATAATTTTTTTGTTTGGAATAGTTTTTCTTGGGCTTCTAGGGATCCTCGATATCGTTGCAATTCTGTTACTTATCACATATCTACACTTGTGTAAAGAAAGCCTATAGACTCAAAAACAAATGAGTTACAGGTAAATAAAGGTAATATTATTCTATCCATTAACAGCTATAATATTTATTATAAAAACACTGTCAGTCATTTTTTATAATAAAATTTCATAAGAATTCTCTTGCCGTAATCATATACCGGTGGTTAAAGGATTGGTTGATGATTTACCCGAGTACATCTACATTGGTTAGAGGAGCACTATAGGGAGAAGAAGAAAAAAAATCTTAGTTTTTATTTTCAACTGAACAGGATGGCCCTTGGTTATGCCTATCCGGCTTATGAGTGCTATAAAACTGTTGAAATGAACAAGCCAGAGATTCAGCAGCTCCGATTTTGGTGTCAGTACTGGTCAGATCACTTAAAATTTCACAACACTTTCTCAGTAAGTTTGTTAGAAATTAAGAAGACAATAATAAGTTGCATCTTGAAATTTGATTCCACTTGTTTCAGGATTTTAGTTGCACTAATGATAGTTTTCAACAGGCTTGGAGATGCTTTCGTTTCATGGTAAACAAAACTTCCCTGCACGTGGGTTCTTTAGATTTTTTTTTCTTCTTGTTTGACATCGTCTCCTTCTTGCTTTCTTAAAGGCTGCCAATGTATGCCGAGGCAAAATTGGCGTTCTTCATATACCTCTGGTACCCTAAAACCCAGGTTTGGCGCAATTAATATTCTCTCTTTTTTGTATTACATGTATGTATTTATTTTTATCATTTATGCTTACTGACTTTAAATTTGATTTCAGGGAACAAAATATGTCTACAACACAACTTTCAAGCCAGTTATTGTGCAACATGAGAATGAGATTGATCGTAAGATACTGGAGCTGAGAGCTAGAGCAGGGGATGCTTTTATTCTTTACTGGCAAAAGTCCTTTAGTTATGGTCAGTCAAGGTTCTTTAAAATATTGCAGTATGAGTCATATTTCCTCCAACTATCAGTCATATAGTCATTTGCATCAACTAATTTATGTACGATAATGTTCAACATACTGTGAACTTTTATTTTTGAATATTTATTTTTTTAGATTTGAATATTTGTGAAATATAAAGTAATCATATCATCTTTTTTTATTAATAATTATCATTTAGAAGGGAATATCTGCAAGGAATATTAATAATCTTATCTATTACTGTTAGCAGTTTCTATAGAAGTTAAAAGTTATTACTTATATTAAATTAGTTCTGGTATCTTGTGCGCTATCCATAATGGACTTCGATCATTACAAAAAGATAGCGTGCAGCCAGGAAAGTTCGCAACTTCAAAATATTAAGCAGAGGTATTATACCAAGTATGTATCTGAGAGATCCTGTGTAAATAAAAAATTAATAAGTAAAGAAGATGAAGATTTTTATCCACTTCAATAATTTGTGTTTGCTTTTCATATTTCTTGGTTTAAATCTCCTTTCCTAAATGATACTGAAATTCTGATCAATCTGATGTCTTCAAAATTTTGATTCAATCTCATTTGCGTATTTCTCTGGGTTTGGCTTTTCAGCATTATGCCCATATATTTTATAGTAATTATCTTTATTTCTTATTTTTTTTATTGTTCTCCATGTAGTTTAGTTTTGGTTCATCATATCTGTCGGGTTGTGTACAATTTGAAATATAGTTCCCCCCTTTTGTGCTACTAGGATGAAGTGGAAACAAAAACTCGCAAACAATGATCCTAGAGAAATTCAAAAGTTGTACAAGTGGTATTATGAAAACTATGTCAAGGAAGGGCCCACTAAAAAGAAGCCTTAAGAATTGAGAAGTTATTAATAAATCAAAGAGTTATTTTTTGTTAAATTATTGTAAAAGTTTCGAGAGTAATTCATTATTTTTATAGTGAGCAAATGGCAATGCATTATCAGATAGCGTCAGTGCTATATGATGTACTGAAAACCATGGTACCATCTGAGAAACTTGATGATGAGGTTAGTCTTGCATAATGTCTCATCGATTCTGCATCCTTATCATTACTGCTGCTTATAAAAGGTTCTTTTTGATGCTATACTTGTAAATAAATAGATTTGTTAGAGAACTTGAGACAAAGAAAGTGTACTATGCCCAGTATAATATCCTTCCTCTTCATGCTTCTAGTGCTACTCCGGCAATAATGGAACTTGTCGAGGTCAGTTGCATGATTCATGATTTTTTTATTATATTATATTATATTACTTTTTTTGCCTTTTTTTTTCTTGTCCTCTGGACTGCTATAATTATTTATTGATTCTGTTTTCATTTTTTTCCAAAAAATTTTGTATTGTGTATTTCATTGATACAGATCCAAGCGGCTGTTACTGCTTTACGTAATAAGCTGGACCAACTTCACTGCCTAGAGTGCCGCCATTAACAAGTGGTATGCAGCCAACATCAAGTGGCAAACGGAGAATTGATGGACCTATAGTTTCTGGTGATTGGGATAACTCTGTTCGTGATTTGCTTGACTGGCTTTGGCTAACCTTTGGGTTTCAGGCAAGTACCTGCCCTGTAATATAAGATCAACTCAATATTGCCATTATATCTGTATAAATGTTAATAAGTGTTATATAGTATGTATAATTTAAATTTTGTTGCAATTTTGTTCTTTTCTTGGACTTCTTAGAAACTAAATTTATTGTCATTTTTATTTTTTGAATTAAGAAAGGGAATGTGGACAATCAAAGGGAACATCTGATTTTGCTACTTGCCAATATTGACCTAAGGCACAATAAGGCTAAAGATAACTATCACAGGGTAATGCAATCTTTTCCTTGAGATACATCTTTCATTTAGTATATTAAACATATTATATGTTCCATTTTCATGTATTAAACAAATTATCGCTGGTGGATGATGATACTGTGAAGGACTTACTAGAACAAGTTTTTAAAAATTATCGTTCATGGTGTCACTACTTGCACAGTTCGTCTAACCTCAAGTAAAGCAAGTAACCATTTCTTATTTTACTTAATTCAATAAAAGGGCGTAGTCGATTATTGTAATGTGTAATGGTGAATATAAGTTCTTTTTATCTCAAAATACAAAAAAAGTTACATGCATGCGAAAGCAGTATATAGTAGTCCAACTCTGTTCTGTTAACTTAGCTATGTAGAGATTATCTAATAACATCTGCACTGATTGCTTTCTTTAGTCCATTGATTTACCTTATCTATTTTGTCCATGAATTCATTACTGTTATTCATATTTATATGATGTGGCTTTCCGGTTTGCAGGTTGTTGAGGTTTCAACCTCTAAAACAGGCAAGCATGGTCATGCTAAATGCCACTTTGTAGCAATTGTCATCTTCAATTTCAAGAAGCTTGAGGATATTGTGCCATCCTCACATAATTGTGATTTATGTCATTTTTTAAATTTTCCTTCTACAAAATTAAGAAATGTATATCCTAAGATTTCCAACATGCTAACCATATTGGCTATCAACTTATAACTTCTAATATTTGCAGGTTCCTCATGTTAACCGTAGTGACTATCAGCTTATTGATATATCTGAAGACGGTTTTGTATGTCCATTTTTCTATTAAAACTTTTAATACCTTTTTAGGGTTATGCTGCTCAACCTTGCTCCTTATGCCTACCAGCTCTGATTCTATTTCTTGCAGGTGAGTCTTTTGACGAAAAATGGCAACACAAAAGATGACTTGAGGCTTCCCACCGATGAAAGTCTTCTTAGCTAGGTATGTTTGCTTGTTTTAAGATAGTGGTTATCTAATTGTTCCTTTTAAAGAATTTGTGCAAGTATTGATTTTTCTATGTAAGATTTATGTCCCACAGTTCGTTACTCTTCACTCGATCTGTTGTGATACTGTTTGGAATTAACCTACAACCAAATTAGCTGCACACTTTCTTACAAGAAATTTGGCTTTATGTACTCTGCAACTTCTTATTGCAGAGTATTTTCCTATGCGATTTCTCCGACACAGTATATTGGAGAAATCACATAGGATAAGTATTTTCTTATATTCGTTAAAGGTGGTGCTGTCTATGAGATATCTCCATTTGGTTCAGTTCTAATCCATATAAAATATGTTTACTTTTTTATTAGAAGTTACTTGGTAAGTATTGGTTCAATAGTTGAGAAGTTTAAGCAATTTTAGAGCTTTGTAGTTTTTCTGTAGTTGAGAAGTTTTAGCAATTGCATTTTCTAAGAATTTTTTTTTGTTGAGTACCCGAGTTCAATTTGTATTGATAATTAGTTTTTTTTTCTTTTCTTTTTTCTTCTTGTGGATTGATAATTAGATGATTAAAATCAGATTCAAGCATCTGAAAATTTAAAAGTTGATGCAGAGGTTTGCGTAGATAGTAAGTGAATGCCTACCACCTCAGACTTCTTCGTTACCAAGTTAAGAATTTCACTTGTCAAAATTATGTATATTCTGTATATTTTTAATCCGTTAAGATTAGTAGCTTAGGAGAAAAATTACATAGAATGATAGTTTCTATTAACTCAGAACATGGAGACTGCCATCTATGATTTGATTAAGAGAGGAGGTTCGACAAAGGGATTTATGCATAACCAATCAAATGCATGCTGATTACTATTATCAATTTGGAATCAATGATGGTGGAAGTATCAACCGTGATAGTGCATATTACTATTATCAATTTGGAATCTTTATCTGAAGTTCTGCATGCCTTTTATTGATCTCTTGTTGTGTGTGGTCAGATATTTCTTCTGCGGAAGATTGGATTAATTTAATGGATGTACCACAGCCATGAACTGGATTTTACACTTCACTTTCCTTTAACTTAATAAATATGAAATCAACTATGATAAAGTTGCAGTTTCCTGCTTTGATAATATGTCATCAAGATGACATGAACGTTTGGTCAATTCCTATGTACACTTATTATCTTTGTGCTGGCTTTGTTTATTCTAGATATTCTGTTTTAAGTGTTTTCTTAAAGTATTCTGACTATGTATATGCATCTTACATTGAGCCAGAAATGTATCTTGGGATATTGATCAAGGCAATGAAGAACGCTAAAAATATGAAGCGGATATCTGCTTTTTCAAATCGCCTCTTGCAGGTCAGTGGAAAGTCATTTTTCATTTTCTTTTTTGCCTCTCTTTGAACTGCTTCATTGATGTACTTGAATAACTTTCTTTTATAAATATATGCAATAATTTCCCCCTCTGATTTAGCATTGATATTATGATGTTTCAATTTATTTATCTTTTTTCTTATACACTGTCAATGTTACAAATTTAAATTCATTTTATGAACTGGTTGCTCTTCAGTGCCCTCCGCAATATGCCTGTGGATGCTTGTTTCTATTATCTGAGCTTCTTAAAGCAAAGCCTCTTTTGTGGTATGTTGCTTAAAAAAGAAATAAATAATAATAGTATTAGTAACATTGAGCACTTTGTGCCTTTGCATAGAGATTTTTATAATAGAAGGAATTTTTAGGACTATTGTGCTGCAAAAGGAAACTGTAGATGATGAGCTTGAGCTATACTGCCGAAGGAATTTTCCATATTAGTTTATGTGTTGGAAGACCATATATATTTTCACTTGTCAACAAATAATATATATTTTCACTTGTCAACAAATATTACTTATTAATCATTTTCACTTGTCTTGGTCTCTCTATGAAAATTTTGGTATACGACAAAAGAAAGGTAAAGTGTTGGTTTTCATCTATGAAGAATGTTTAAGAATACAAGCCTCACTAAACCATAAACGGATCAGATATGAAGGGGATATTAGTAATTTGTATTCATTTTTTTTTGTACCCCGAATACGAATACGGTCTTTCACCGGTGAAGAAACTCATTACCATATTTGGAAAAACGGATTGGAAGAATACTAAAAAATTAATACAGATAAATCAGGTACGGATACCTTTATAATTTGTCATTATAGAAACAAATATGAATAAAATTCTAATAAAATCACTGTCCACACCATGATTTCTACAATGATTTGAGTTATAATAATTATATTAACATAAAGAGAGAGTGATAGCAGCTTATAAAGAGAGGAAGAAGAAGATTAAACTTTTCCTTGATAATGTGAGTCAATTTTTATTTTTTAAATTTATGGCTTCTTTATGTTTATAATGTTTTTCTTTTGTTTCCTTGCCCTTGTCAAGTTCATGTGTTAACTCTTTAGTATTCACTTATTCTTGATGTTGGGTGGTTGGTGTGGTCTGAGTGATTTATAGCTGCATCGAACTACTTGGTCATAGAATATATTTGACAAAGCATATTGCATGGTTGTTTGAGATGATGACTTTGTGATCCATCAGCTGATGGTGAAAAGAATACGCTTCTGTTTATTCTTTGCATGGACAGTTTTTTTTTTTATGGAAAAGTCTTGGCTCGAACCAGGGACCTTGGATTTGAGCCGCCACTCAATACCCACCCCACCCAATACCAATCAGGACATTGCCTGTTGGTCTTTGCATGGACAGTTGTAGTAAATATTGTTTGGTATTGGGGGTGACTCAAAATTAGGTGACAAATACTCATTTTAGTGATCTTGAACTTTGTGAATATATGTTCTTTTTATCTCAATATGCAAAAAAAATTGCATGCATGCGAAAACAGTATATAGTGGTCCAACTCTATTCTGTTAACTTAGCTATGTAGAGATTATCTAATAATATCTGTACTGATTGCTTTCTTTAGTCCATTGATTTACCTTTTCTATTTTGTCCATGAATTCATTACTGTTATTCATATTTATATGATGTGTCTTTTCGGTTTGCAGGTTGTTGAGGTTTCAACCTCTAAAGCAGGCATTACGTTTAACACGGAGGTTTCTCCATTTTCTATTAAAACTTTTAATCCCTTTTTGGGGTTATGCTGCTCAGCCTTGCTCCTTATGCTTACCAGCTCTGATTCTTTTTCTTGCAGGTGAGTCTTTTGACGGAAAATGGCAACACAAAAGATGACTTGAGGCTTCCCACCGATGAAAGTCTTCTCAGCCAGGTATGTTTGCTTGTTTTAAGATAGTGGTTATCTAATTGTTCCTTTTAAAGAATTGGTGCAAGTATTGATTTTGCTATGTAAGATTTACGTCCCACAGTTCGTTACTCTTCACACGATCTGTTGTGAGACTGTTTGGAATTAACCTACAACCAAATTAGCTGCACACTTTCTTACAAGAAATTTGGCTTTATGTACTCTGCAACTTCTTATTGCAGAGTATTTTCCTATGCGATTTCTCCGACACAGTATATTGGAGAAATCGCATAGGATAAGTATTTTCTTATATTCATTAGAGGTGGTGCTGTCTATGAGATATCTCCATTTCGTTCAGTTCTAATCCATATAAAATTTGTTCACTGTTGTATTAGAAGTTACTTGGTAAGTATTAGTTCAGTAGTTGAGAAGTTTGAGCAATTTTAGAGCTTTGAAGTTTTTCTGTAGTTGAGAAGTTTTAGAAATTGCATTTTCTAAGATTTTCCTTTTTTGAGTACCCGAGTTCAATTTGTATTGATAATTAGTTTTTTTTTCCTTTTCTTTTTTCTTCTTGTGGATTGATAATCAGATGATTAAAATCAGATTCAAAAATCTGAAAATTTAAAAGTTGATGCAGAGGTTTGCGTAGATAGTAGATGAGTGCCTACCTCCTCAGACTTCTTCGTTACCAAGTTAAGAATTTCACCTATCAAAATTATGTATATTCTATATTTTTTTTTAATTCGTTAAGATTAGTAGCTTAGGAGAAAAATTATATAGAATGATAGTTTCTATTAACTCAGAACATGGAGACTGCCATCTCTAAATTGATTAAGAGAGGAGGTCCAACAAAGGGACTTCCTCTAAGGATAGTGGAAGCAGATAAATCTGTATTATATGAGCTGGACATGGATGAAGTTTTGTTTATTTGTCTAGCATGTCAGGCAATAACTTGTCATGCTAATGTCCATTTTCATAGAACGTTAGTATGACACCACTAGACCTACATTCATACGATTTCATCATAATGGCTTGTTTTTTAATCTCATTTTAAGTTTCCATGCAAAAGTTTGAGTTACTATACTCGAAATTCTCATAGAACCCTCCTCAAATTTTTATGGACATTGTACTAATGATGGGTAATTGTTACCGAGTTCTTGTATCTAAGTAGAGAAGGGAAGGAGAATTAAAAACTAAATGTAGAGCTATCTCTAATCATTCATTAAATTGTCTTGAGATGGTGGTCATTGAATAGTTATTATTTTTAATTGTCTTTCGAGAATTCTAAGAATTGAAAAAAATAGAGCAAATTGTCATGATTGGGTTCTATGCTATTTTAATTTGGCGGTAAATGACTTGATTAGTTTGATAATAGTAGTGAAGTTTCTTGGAGCTGCCTTATTTAGTGAACTTGCTTACTTTGTCAAACCAATATGGGTTTGTTGTTTCGAACTAATGTTATAATAGCTGAACTTATAAGTGGAGATAGAGTACATAAATTATAGTTGGAATATCTTCAGTTATTTACTTCACTCCAAATACGTAAATTTATATATTATGTTTGTATCTGGCAACAAAATTGGTTGATTGAGAGTGTGTGTGTGAAGACGAGATTAAAGTTAAAGAGCACATGGTATCTTAACTTTGATTTTGATGTAACTGGAGGTTTCTCAACTCAAAAATAGTACCAGTTAAGATAACTGGAGGTAACTTATGTGCCATGTAGAAAAAGTGAACAAATGAACAAAACTGTAGCCATGAGATAGTACAACTCATTCTAAAAAAGACTCATTGTTTTCTATTCTTTAGGGGAATTAAAAGACTTAACGAAATGTAAAGTAAAAAAAACCTTTGTATTTTTAAGGAAATTATTTTTATTTATATATCATATGTTGTAAATAAAAGAATTAAGTAGTTTAAAGATTTTACTACTCAATCATTCATTCATTCATTCATCGAGTGATTGTAAATGAGCGATTTTTCTTTGATAGCAGTTATTTTCAACCACTTGATGCTGCCTTATTTAGTGAACTTGCTAATAAAGATTGTTCTCCTATTTTCATATCTAAGATGTCTTTAACTGCTCCCATCGGAAGTCTTGGTTGGTGGCTTTTCTGTAACCAGGCCCCTTGAGGCCCTTGAGATCACCCAAAAGTTCATGAACACGGCCATTACAATCCTCCTGAAGTGCGACGAGTGTACCCTTGAACCGACCAGTTTTACATCGATGTCGCGATCTTGAGACTGTGATCTCTATTCAACGCTTCCAAATCTAAGCAGTTGATTAGGATCAAAGTTGCTCTTCATCAACAACACATCATTCCTGTAGGTGATGGGATTCTGAAAGTGAATTATAACACATCAACAACTTATTTTTGGAATGTAGTTCAAATTTGTTTGTATAAGTATACATGTGAACATTATTATGCATTGAGGATACTGATGATCGGTTTTGAGCTGTTTTTAGTTGGTCTCACTTTCATAGTTGCTTCTTGAACTGGATTACACGCATTGCAGTTTTGGTTTGAGTTTAGGTCATGCATAAAATATTATAATTTGCATTTTAAGAATGTGTTTTCTGGTTGGAGCTAGCTTCACCTCCAGTTGCCTGCATATTTCCTGTTGGCTTAACACTAACTTTTCATGATTATTTTTGGGGAACTTTTACAAATGTACTCCAATTCTTTATGAATTATGTCATGCTACATTCTTATATCTGAGATTGACCCTTTCTCAGTTCTCTCAGCAAACCATACACAAGATGAAACTCTTCATTGTAGCCAAAAAAGCAAATAATTTTCCCTTGTATTCTTTCACTAGAAATGGCAAGAGTGCACTCGTTCTCATGTGACCAAGAGGAAGAATTATTGTCTGAGTCGGGAAACGAATCCATCCATCCAGAAAACTAGTGTTGGAGTTTCTGATCAACTACCAAGTCACTGCCATTCTTATGGGGTATGAGGAGTGTTAAAATATTTGTTTTTGTTGCCTTAGATACGCCTGAACTAAAATCCACAGCACTTTACATAATTAAGAATGGAATATATATATATATATATATATATATATATATATATATATATATATATATATATATATATATATATATATATATATATACATATATGTGATGTTGGTTTTGCAAGTGTACAAAATCGCACAAGTAATATAGATAGATGAGTAGAGTGTCGAACCCACAGGGACTAGATATTTTACTGAGTACCGATATCGCTAGATGAATCACTATTTGGAAGATCGAATTTTATAAGGATAAAATAACTAAATTAAATTAATCTAACTAAATCTAACTAAATTGGTGAAGAGGGAGAGGACTGTGAAACTATGAAGCTCTTGTAAATTTTAAATGGTAAAATTTGTTCTCGGGCTCTTGGTTCACCTCTTACCCTTTTTTCTCCTTTTTGGCTTGCATTTATAGAGCACGGAAATAGAGTTAGGGTTTTCACTTTTTGCAGAAAAATCCACACTCTTTCTTTATTTCCTTCCTTTAATTGATCTGAATTTATTTATTTCTCTTTCTTTCTTTTCTGCCTTTTCTGCCCACCACGTGCTTCTGCATACACAAAATAATACCGGAAATCAGGATTTTTAAATAAAATAAATTTAATTAGTTTAAAATTAATAAAACTAACTTTATATCATATTAGCGTATAAAAATCCTTTTACAAATTATTTGTCGCACTTTCAAGTCAACAAAACAATAAAAATTGATAAATCTATTATTTTACTCTGTTTGTTGATTTTTTCCACAAAATCTTTACTTTTTGCGTCAAAAATATTATTTCTTCAAAAATAATTAATTAAATAAAATCTTATAGAAATATGATGAATTATAGACAATATCAGCGAAAACAAGCCATGTTAATAGGTAAATGAGTACAAATATTTGTATATAAATTAGACACATCAAATACCCCCAAACTTAAGATTTTGCTTGTCCTCGAGCAAAAAGTAGATCCATGAACAAGGGAATAATAATAGTAAACTCAACCCATCACACCAAAAGATCTCATCATGTAAGCATCAAAATTTCAATTAAAAATATAAACAATTGCAAATAAAGTAAAACTAAGCATACTCACTTTCTCCAGTGCAATTATTTATTCATAATTCCCAACCCAATCGCATTTGTCATGCAATTAATGTAATTGTAGTATGCAACAACTCAATCTGTGATTATCCCTTCTCTCTACTACAAACCGAGTAGCAAACTAGAGGGGTTTTTTTTTTTTTTTTTTTTTTTTAGAGTTCCTTCTTTAAGTTGTCACTTGCCTTTTTACGCGAATGCAAATCATTTGTGATGAATTTACCCAGTTACTCAACAAATCACAAACATAAAGTGCTTTGCATACTCATATTTCAAGTTGCCGTTTTACGTAAAAGTAAACATTTGTGATGAATACCCCTAGTTACTAAGCAACTCAAAACATTGGAGTAGATGGACTTTATTCATAATTTTTTTTTTCTTCATTATTACTCTATTTACTTAAACTCTGTTTAGGACTAGATTAAAGGGGATAATCACAAGAAAAAGCATCACATTTGTTTTTTATATATAATAGCATGACCCACACAATTTTGTAAGGAATTTTGAAACTCAATAATCCTAAAGTAAATAAGTATGCTTAATATTGCTTTATAAAAAAAAATTGTTTATCCCAAAAAAATTGTTTCAATGCTTATCACAATAAAGAACTCAAAATGTGTAATGGTGAGCCTAATTGAAATCATTTTTAAAATTTTGTTTTTCTTTTCTAAAATAATAAAAATAAAAATAAATTTGTAAACCTTCCCCCCAAACTTAAATGTCACATTGTCCTCAATGGGAAAGAAAAAGAAAAACAAAAAGAATGCAAAAAGTTTAGAATATCTCCCCTGATTCGTCTTTAAATTTCTGCACGCGCAGCCTTCAGTATTTTGGCGATATCTAGAGCTGTAGATGTCGAAATGGGCTGATTTGTTTTTTGCTGGAAAGCTAAGACAATTGTCTACAACTTCTCTTTGAATCAGTTTTCCAGATTTTGACTCCAAACTGCTCGAAAACAGCCATCAATGCAGGTGTTCAAAACAGCTCCGCCTGGCGACTTTCAAAATTGATGCAATCCTACAAAATAAAATCAAAAATTAAAATAAAATAAACTAAAAGATAAATGAAAACTGAATGCAATAAAAGAAAATATGGGTTGCCTCCCAAGAAGCGCTAAGTTTTAAGTCTTCAGCCAGACATGGGGGTGATATGGTTAAGTAACGCCAAGATCCAACAACATTAGCACATCCTTTCTAATTTTTCTTTTCAGATGTGGATCAGGTTCAAGTTCAAGTTTGAGGCGTTTCCTTCGTGATGATGATGTCTTTGATTCCCCCACCTCTTTGAATTTATGCTGCAAAAATGAATAAATAGAAGGTTCAGCATCCAAATACATAACATGTTCAAAAATATTTTCTTTTTCAGGTTCAAAATTTGCTGAATTTGTTGGACATACTTCAATTGGTGATTTTTCATTTTCAGCCTTATGTTTCTCGCCCACAATTAAATCAGTTTTACTTACTTGAATAGATGACTGTTCTTCAGGAGGAATATTTGTGGAATTAAAAATATCATACATTACTTGCTCATGCTGAATTTGTTCCTCCACAATTTGTTCAATCTCACTTTGCTTTTCAACCACATTATGTTCTTCATTTTCTTCTTGTGGTTGCTCAATTGTCCTCCCGCTGCATAGTGTTATTGCCTTGAAATCTTCCATGGGGTTGACAACTGTGTTGCTTGGTAATGTTCCTGCAGTTTTGTCATTAATAATATTTAAAAATTAATTAATTTGTACCTCAAGATTGTGAATGGAAGCCGAAGTTGAATTTGCAACATTTTGAATTGCCAAATCTGTCTTTTGTATGTAGTGCTCAAACATATCTTCAAGCGTCGGCTTCTTTTCTTGCTGTGGAAAAAATTGAGGTGTTATAACTGCTTCTTGATTGTAGTTCCATGGATAATTGGGGGTGTTTCTCCATTCTGAATTGTATGTGTTTGCATAATGATTATTTTGCATTTGAAAGTTTGACACAAAATTTTCATGTACGGCATTTGATGGAGCAAAAGAGTTCCCCACTTGACAATCTGAACTTGCATGATTTCCTGCACAAAGATCACAAATCATATTAGATTGCATAATATTAAAATTTATATTTTCTACTTGTTTGTATAAAATATCATTTTTTGCATTTAAAGTAGAAAAATGATCAAGTTCAAAAACTCCAGCCATATTTCTTGGCATTGTTCTCTCTGAAGACCACTGGTAATGATTTGATGCCATTCCCTCTAAAAGATCATAGGCTGTTTGATAAGTTTTGCTCATAAGTGCACCACATGCTACTGCGTCAACCATAGATCTATGTATAACTCCCAAACCATTATAAAATGTTTGCATTTGCAGCCATTTCGGTAGTTCATGATTAGGACACTTTCTCAATAACTCTTTAAACCTTTCCCATGCATCATACAAAGACTCAGTCTCAAATTGCATAAATGTCACAATATCGATCCTTAGTTTTGCTGTCTTTGCTGGAGGAAAATACTTGGTTAGAAATTTTTGTGCAAGTCCCTCCCAAGTAGTAATACTACCGGGTGGTAGATAATGTAACCAAGCCTTCGCCTTATCTCGTAGGGAAAAAGAAAAGAGTCTCAGTCTAATTGCATCGTCTGATACACCGTTGTGCTTGAAAGTGTCACAAATTTCTAAAAAATCTGCAATGTGAGCGTAAGGATCCTCGTGTGGTAGTCCCCAAAATTGAACAGTCTGTTGAATCATTAGAATCATCGCCGGTTTAATTTCAAAATCGTTAGCTTCAATAATCGGCTTCTTTATGCTTGACTCATAAATTGAGGGCATAGCATATTCTCTCAAAGGCCTATTTTCATCGTTCGCCATGATAATGCACTGTATGTCCTGAAATGTAAGTATCTAAAAAGAAAAAGAAAAAAAATAGAAAAACTAAAAAAAACTAAAATAAGAAAAATAAAATAAAAATAAAAAAAGTCAAAGTTAGTCAAAAGAAAATAAAGATGTAAAATAATAATAAAATAAAAATAATTACAAAAAATCCAAATTAGCAATAATCTAGCAATTTTCAATATCAATAAAAGAATAACTAGTCCCCGGCAACGGCGCCAAAAACTTGATGTTGGTTTTGCAAGTGTACAAAATCGCACAAGTAATATAGATAGATGAGTAGAGTGTCGAACCCACAGGGACTAGATATTTTACTGAGTACCGATATCGCTAGATGAATCACTATTTGGAAGATCGAATTTTATAAGGATAAAATAACTAAATTAAATTAATCTAACTAAATCTAACTAAATTGGTGAAGAGTGAGAAGACTGTGAAACTATGAAGCTCTTGTAAATTTTAAATGGTAAAATTTGTTCTAGGGCTCTTGGTTCACCTCTTACCCTTTTTTCTCCTTTTTGGCTTGCATTTATAGAGCACGGAAATAGAGTTAGGGTTTTCACTTTTTGCAGAAAAATCCACACTCTTTCTTTATTTTCTTCCTTTAATTGATCTGAATTTATTTATTTCTCTTTCTTTCTTTTCTGCCTTTTCTGCCCACCACGTGCTTCTGCATACACAAAATAATACCTGAAATTAGGATTTTTAAATAAAATAAATTTAATTAGTTTAAAATTAATAAAACTAACTTTATATCATATTAGCGTATAAAAATCCTTTTACAAATTATTTGTCGCACTTTCAAGTCAACAAAACAATAAAAATTGATAAATCTATTATTTTACTCTGTTTGTTGATTTTTTCCACAAAATCTTTACTTTTTGCGTCAAAAATATTATTTCTTCAAAAATAATTAATTAAATAAAATCTTATAGAAATATGATGAATTATAGACAATATCAGCGAAAATAAGCCATGTTAATAGGTAAATGAGTACAAATATTTGTATATAAATTAGACAAATCAATATATATATATATATATATATATATATATATATATATATATATATATATATATATATATATATATCTATCTTAAAATACGATATCAGCACTTTAAATAATTAAAAATGGAAGATATATATATATCCTAAAATATGATAATTAAGAAGGTTATTTGATTATCTTTTTATAGTTTCTGCGTTATAAGCTTTTACACATTAAAGTTTTTATACATCATTAAAGTTTTTATTAATAAATAAGATAACAAATTTGAACTTGAATGAACTAACAATTTTACTATTAAAAATAGTTTAAAATTTTCATATATATATTGGTGGAATGTTTTTTCAACTAATAAAAAATTTGTTTTACTAATTTTAACAACTTTTTTTCTTGCCAATTTACTATCCTATAAAAGCAGCATATGGGACTAGGCTTTGAACGCACCGAACCATAATCTTCTTCTTCTTCTTGAACACACAAGACAATATGATTAACTTAATTTTAATTTTACCTTGGAATCAAGAACACATAATTAGGGTAAAAATTCAAATTAAGTTAATCATACAGCACATCTTCAATTGTATTTATTAAAAAATTAGTTATAAAAGATATACATTCACCTCATGTTAAAGTTCCCTTATAGGCTATAAATACCCAATAAAATTGCCAGAAAAATTCATTGAACGGTTAACTTTCTTCGTCTCATCACAAGTTCGCAAATCCGAAGGCTAGGGTTCTTCGAGTAGCACTCCAAGGTAAAATTTACGAAGAGAAATTCCACTTTTCTACATATATTTTTATACATACTGAACTTTGGGATTACGTACTAATAATTAGTCTTTATACATATATATTTTTCCACCTTTTCTAAGACAAAATAATGAAATTTCAGTAGCTCAATTTCTTCAGCCCCAGAACTTCATCTTGATGAAGAAGTAAGTAGTAACATATTTACTCAAAAAAAAAAAAAAAAACAAATAGCAACATATAAAAATGTAACCTAACTGCCGCAGCACCAGCAACAATGCCAAAAAAACAATTTTATTGTAGTATACAGTATACATCTTCATCATAGCATACTTCACAAGTATGATTAGATTTGAATTAACACTATACAACTGATCAATGTTTAGAACTTACAACCTTACATATCATGCCAGCATTGTTGACGAGTTATATCTCTAATATTATAATGCAAGAGTTGAGATTGTACAATCAACCATCTAATCTTAGTCATTTATTTTTAAGTGGGAGTTATATTAACCATTCATTTACTTAAGTGTTGTTAGTTACCATATATATGGAGGATGAAGCACTTGCTATTTTAATGAATTAAAATTAACTTAACAATAATTATATTTTTTGCAGATTATCTTTATCAATAGACAAATCCCACAATGAATACTCTTCTATCAATTCCTTGCAAGAAAATCAATAATTGTGGACTATTAAATTATTGGTTACGAAACATTATGGTGTGAAAGAATACAAAAATAGTAAAGGCACAGGAAAAATCTCAAAAGTGGCACTTCTGGATGATGAGGTAAGATACTTTAAATTTTGTTAAAATATTCATAAATATACATACATAAATAATTATTAATACTAAATTTTCATCTTCTGTAGGGAACTAGAATACTAGCGATAATGTTTAATGAAGCGGTGGAAGCATTCCAACATACGCTTGAGGAGTATAAAACTTACTTAATTTATAATGGAATACTAAAAAATGTCAACAAAAGATATAACCCAATGCACAATAAATTTGACATCATTTTGAAGTTGGGAAGTGTTGTAGATGAAGTTGAGAAAGATCTTATCATTGATATGGATAAGTACAAATGTGCAACTTTAGACGAATTACAAAGTACATCTTCTACTGTCTTTAAAGGTAAAAAATTATATTATATATATATATATATATATATATATATATATATATATATATATATATATATATATATATATATATATAGGCAAATGCTCTATTGAAACGGGTCTAGTTTTCACGGGTTGGAAAACAGCAATCTGAGCTGTTGGATCGCTCATGATCGTGATCAGCAGCTCAGATCAAGTCCCCCATCACTCGTTTCAATTGATCAGCGGAGGGTTATTTTGGGAATTTTGTTCCAGATAACTCTTCGCCTCATGGATTCTAAAAAAATGAATTAACCCAGTCCGTTGTTGGGAACAACGACCTAGGTTATAAAAAATTGAATCATAGGCCGTTGTTTGGAACAACGGCCTTGTTCTAAATTTTTATAACCTAGGCCATTGTTCCCAACAACGGCCTATGCTATAAAATTTTATAGTCTAGGTTATAAAAATTTAGAACAAGGCCAAATTTTATAGCCTAGGTCGTTGATGAACCCAATAATATTCACATTTAGGAGCAATAATCTTACTGCAATTGGACATTTAAATGCTCTATATGTGGTATTTTACTCTTATTTTCTCTTTTCCATAGGAAACAGCCTAAAAATAGCAAAACGAAGCAGATTCAGGATTTTGAGGATGATACACAGAAACTGCAGAGCATAAGTCGACTGGTTCTTCAAACAGGCGACTGGACAGAGAGGTTGAAGCTGCTCAGTACAGTCGACTTACTCCAAAGACAGTCGACTTGACTGATTAATTATGAATCTACAGATGTCTCGGCACAGTCGACTGATTACAAAACCAGTTGACTGGCATTCAGCAGAGTTAGAAGATAAGAACAGTTGAAGATTCATCCTCATCCAAATCCGAAGCAAGATTAAGTTATCCAAACCCAGGTCGTCTGTGAATAACAACTCTTCATTAATCAATTTAGAGAACCAGAATTGGCAAGTGAGAAGATCGACTCATATCTATATTCGATGTGTAAAGAGATAGAATTGAAATCTGCAGATGTGGGCAAAAGAAATTATAAAAAGGCTGGAATAAGGAGTTGAGAGTATCGCTTACTTTCGGAGTCATCAATCATCAACCAGCGAGCATTATTCTACCAGCATCGAAGAAGGAGGGAGATCAAGTGCACTGAAGGGAACGATCCAGTCGACTTAGTGACAGCAAGTCGACTTCTTGGGCTGAACATCACCAGTGTTATTTCTTCTCTTTCTAGTTTTTATTTTAATCATGTATTCGAAACTGTTAGTCAATAAAAGTCTTATTATGTGGAACTAATTTCATAGTTGGGTAGATTGAAACCGTAGTCATGTAATATATTCTTCTCAACGCTACTCTATTACTTATTGATTAAACCTGATTGTATTGGTATAGATTTATAATATGAATCAAACTTGTTCAGAAGTTCTAAGCGCAGTCGACTGAGAGTGATAGCAAGTCGACTGCCATGCAGAACCTGAAATTATCAAGTTTGCGTATTATAAAACTGAATCTGTTATATGAGCATAGAGACGACCCGTATCTCGTGCCCATAACTTGTAACATAGGGATCTTTAGGGATTCTTGGTTTAATCAACTTGAAGGATCTAGATCTGATACCAATTTCTAGAACTTTAAGTGTTTGTTCGTTTCCATTGTTCCTATGCTTCCTTTAAGTGCAACTTAGTAGATACCATGCTAAATACTTAAGGAAAGAAACGAATTAGAGTAGATACCATGCCTAATTCTTGGCTTAGGGAAACATTAACTTTAAGGAGTAGATACCATGCCTTAAAGGAACAAACATGAGTAATTGGAGTAGTATAGAAGGTGACTTAGCATTATTGACTATAGGTGGAAATCAAAGCCCAACTACTTAATAGATATTTGTGATTCAGAATTACTTGATCTAGTTGTAATCTTGTCATTTCTTTTAGAACAACACTTTAAGATTGTTATTGATTAGTAAGTTAATTTCTACAATCTCTGTGGGATCGACCCTTGCTTGTCACTACGCTTCTATAAACGATTCGTACACTTGTGAGGTTTTTAATTTGTGTCTAGTTTATTTAGATCATCTAGATTGCACAACAGTCGTTGTTGGGAACAACGGCCCAGGTTATAAAAGATTGAATCATAGGCCGTTGTTCCAAACAACGGCCTATGATTCAATCTTTTATAACATGGGCCATTGTTCCCAACAATGGCCTAGGTTAATTCATTTTTTCAGAGCAATCAGTCGAAGAGTTATCTGGGACGAAATTTCCAAAATAACCCTCTACCACTTAAGTGATATTGTGTGATGGGTGGAAGCGATCTGAGCCGCTGATCACGATCAAGAGCGATCCAACGGCTCAGATCGTTGTTTTCCAACCCGTGAAAACAAACCCATTTTCAATGGAGCATTTGCCATAGACAAATGCTCCATTGAAAACGGGTCTAGTTTTTACGGGATGGAAAACAGCAATTTGAGCCGTTGAATCGCTCATGATCATGACCAACGGCTTAGATCGAGCCCCCCATCACCCGTTTCAATTGATCAGCGGAGGGTTATTTTGGGAATTTCGTCCCAAATAACTCTTTGCCTCATGGATTCTAAAAAAATGAATTAACTTAGTCCGTTGTTGGGAACAACGGCCTAGGTTATAAAAAATTGAATCATAGGCCGTTGTTTATAACAACGGCCTTGTTCTAAATTTTTATAACCTAGGCCGTTGTTCCCAACAACGGTCTAGGCTATAAAATTTTATAGCCTAGGCCGTTGTTGGGAACAACGGCCTAGGTTATAAAAATTTAGAACAAGGCCAAATTTTATAGCCTAGCCATTGGTTATAAAAATCTAGAACAAGGCCGTTGTTCCAAACACCCCACTTACAACAAAACAACAAAATAAAATGGGTTTTAAATTTGGCATTTAATCAAATTCGAACCTCACCCAGCAAAGATAGGGCACAGCGCTCTGTGTTACCACCGACAACCAAGCTAGCCAACCACTGTTGGTGTGAGAAAAAAGGCGCCTATTGTCCAAATACCCGAACTACAATATGTCTATTAACTCAAAAATTTCAATAACTTGATTGCTATGTATTTCCTTACCAATTTCAGAAATAAATTTCTCTAAAACTTAGTGTATCAGTACAAATAAGATACATGTCGATTTTATTCTTGAAGAACATGAAAATTTTCATTTAAAGAATTACTCATAGTTCTATACTTAAATTAAATGAACAAATATTTTCTCTAAACACTAGAGTTCTTGGGGAGTATTTATATTACTACAATGCATACAAGAATTTATCCCATGAATTTATTGTGTGAAGTTTCCATTAGATAAAAATTTCTATGAAATTACACATTAATTTCGACATCCATTACACAATTGTAATTAAGGATGCACAAATAAAATTTCTAGAGAACTATTTCACATACACATTTGAATCTACACCTCTCTAATTTAAACCAATATAATTTTTAATTATCATTCCATGCATATACACCTAATCATGAATTCTACTAATCATTAGAAAGAAAAAGAAGCACTCACCTCAAAGAGAACTCCTAACAAAAGTTCCAAAAAGCCAAATCCACAAGCTCCTTGCACAATCCCGAAAGCCCATAAACAGCAACTTGACTCTCTTTTTTTTATTTATTTTTGTATTCATTTGGGGTTAGAATAGGGGGTATTTATATGGGTAATTAGGGGTCGTTTTAGCAACTAACTATCCAATAACCCACTCACACACCCCACTCTCCCACTCATGGAAACCAAGTCAAAAGGTAGCCAGTTTTTTTTGGAGAGTGTGCACGTGTGCACGTGTGCACGTGTTTTGTACACTTTTCATTCCACGCTTATTTATTATTTTATTTCATTTTAGATCCTGTTCTTTAATAAATAATTATATTTTTTTAATGACAATTTAGTATAATTTTTTAAATAACTCTAAATGAAATTTTAGTGCACAACTTTTGTAACAAAAATAACGTAATTTGCACGTGTATAGGAGGAAAAGCACGTGCAAAAAATATATGTTTAAAAGAAAATTAAATTATGGTTTTAAAAACACTCCCTCCTTAGAATAGTTCTGTCCTCAGAACTACACTTAGAGAGTAAAAGGTAAAAGAAACGAAAATACAAGGTTTTAAGCAAAAAGTTCGGGATAGTCACTCCTCATCCGCTCTTCCGATTCCCACATTGCTTCCTCGACTAGCTGATTCCTCCATATTACCTTGACCACGGGTATAGTTTTGTTCCTCAAAACCTTTTCCCGTTTACCCACGATCTCTACTGGATGCTCCTTGTGGCTCATGTTTAACTGTAGACCTTCTGGTACTTCTGGTAAGTGATAACTCGGATCTGGAATGTAGCCTCGCAACTTGGACACAAGAAAAAAATTGGGCACTTGGGCTAGCTCTTCCAGTAATTCCAACCGATAAGCTGTCTTCTCAATCCTCTCATGTATCTTATATGGTCCTATGTACCTTGGAGCTAACTTTCCTCCTTTTCCAAATTGGATCACTCCCTTCGTCGGAGATACCTTCAAGAAGACAAAGTCACCTTCTTTGAATTCCAAATCCCTTCTTCAATTATCTGCATAGCTCTTTTGTCTGCTTTGTGCCTCGACCAGTATCTTCCGGATTAATTCTATTTTCTTCGAAGTTTGCTGCATTATTTCCGGCCCGTACATCTGTCTTTCTCTCACTTCGTACCAACACACTGGTGTTCCACACTTCCGCCCATATAGCACCTCATACGGTGCCATGCCAATTCTAGTCTGAAAACTGTTATTGTAGGCACTCTACCAGAGCTAAGTGCCTCTCCCAGCTTTCGCCGAAATCCATCACGCATCATCTCAATATGTTCTCCAACACACGATTGACCCCCTCAGTCTGCCCATCTGTTTGAGAATGGAAGGCAGTATTGAAGTCAGTCCTGGTCCTCAAAGCTCTCTGGAGGCTCCTCCAAAAGTGTGTCGTATACCGTGCATCTCAATCTAAAACAATTGATACGGGGATTCCATGCAGTCTCACAATCTCCCCAATGTACAATTCTGCCAACTTCTCCATTGACCAGGTGATTTTCATTGCCAAGAAGTGAGCTGACTTGGTTAGTCAATCCACTATTACCCAAATTGCATCATTTCCCTTGGGACTTCTAGGTAGCCCTGTGATGAAATCCATGCTGATGTTCTCCCATTTTCACTCCGGAATGAGTAATGGTTGTAGTAAACCTTCGGGCATTTGATTTTTTGCCTTTATCTGTTGAAAAGTCGCACATCTTGCTACGAACTCTGCCACATACATCTTCATTTCTGACCACCAGAAATGCTGCTTAATATCTTTGTACATCTTAGTACTCCCTGAACGTACTGACAATAGAGTAGTGTGTGCCGCCTGTAGAATGCTCTCTTTCAATTCTGCCTGATCAGGTACACACAATCTTTTGCTGAACCACAACACTTCGTCTCTTACTTGAAATTCTGACAATTTGCCCATGCCAACTTGCTCCTTCATCTTCTGAATTTCTAGATTAGATTTCTGACTGTCGACAATCTGCTCTCTTTGCGTGGGCTGAAGTCTCAACTGCGCCAATGATGCTCCCAGTCCTTGCAATACTACTTCAAATTCAGTTCGGTCGAATTCCTCTGCAAGTTTCTCCTGAGTTGTAATCAAACATGATAAACTGCTCTTCTGACTGAGGGCATCCGCCACCACATTTTCCCTTCCCGGGTGATACTTTATGTCTGGACGAATATCTTCTAACACTTCCAACTACCTTCTCTGCCTCAAATTTAGAACTTTCTGCTGATAAATGTACTTCAAACTCCTGTGATCTGTGTACATGTTGACTTTCTCCCCATACACAAAATTAGGGGTGGCATTCAGGCCACCCGGGCCGGGCCGGGCCGGAACTATAATGCCCCTGCCCCTAGCTCAGACAATTTATACAATTTATAAGACAAATTAGATACTATGCAGTACAACTGCCCACCACAGGCTGCCTCTCAAAAGGTGGTTAACCAGATTGGTGACTCTTGATCATAGGCTATTATATTTTAATATTATTTAATTATGTGCTCTTACCGATATGCCCCAGTTTCCAATTCCGTGAGAGACCTCAGGTGGGCCCCCATGAGCCACGTCATCACAATTGATGTCACACACACAGCAACAGCATTCTTCATGCTGTGTACCATACACGTGGGCCCCCACCATTTATATACCATTTCAACATTTTAATATATATGCCATAGCACATATTAAACCAACCACTAACAGCCAAACTATATCACTTCTTCAACATATATTTATATATATATTTTTTATATACTTTTTGAAAACTATGAGGTGTTACACCCCCCCCCCCCCCCCTCTTCAGAAATCAGCGTCCTCGCTGAGCACGGGCATGCACAATCTAGTGCAGGATCTTCTACTGTACTCTGATTCTGTGGGTGGTCCACTATTTCAGGCCGCCACCTTGCTCCCTCTCAGGCATATCCGACGTACATCTGCTAGCTCCATATTAGGCATACATCTCGCCCACTCTTACCCACACTCGGTATCGAAAGTCAGCTCTGATACCATTTGTAATGCCCCTGTCCCTAGCTCAGACAATTTATACAATTTATAAGACAAATTATATACTATGTAGTACAACTTTCCCACCACAGGCTGCCTCTCAAAAGGTGGTTAACCGATTAGGTGACTCTTGATCATAGGCTATTATATTTTAATATTATTTAATTATGTGCTCTTACCGATATGGGATTAAATCCCATACCTCTCCCCTGTTTCCAATTCCATGAGAGACCGCAGGTGGACCCCATGAGCCACGTCATCACAATTGACATCACACACACAGCAACAACATTCTTCATGCTGTGTACCATGCACGTGGGCCCCCACCATTTATATACCATTTCAACATTTTTAATATATATGCCATAGCACATATTAAACCAACCACTAACAGCCAAACTATATCACTTATTCAACATATATATATATATATATATATATATATATATATATATATATATATATATATATATATATATATATATATTATATACTTTTTGAAAACTACGGGGTGTTACAGGAACTGCCTGGGCTTTGCCCGGTCCCGGGCCAACCCGGGCCGGGCTCAAAGATTTCGCGGGCCGGGCTAGGTGGAGTAAACCTAGGCCCGGACCTGGCCCCTGGCCCCAAGGGTGGGGGCAAAGCCGGGCCGGGCCGGGTTTGGAGTATCATTTTTTTTTCTTTAAAGGAAGATGAAAGATCAAGTATTATATTGTAATTTCATAACATTCAAAGAACTGATAAATAAAAGAAATTAAAACCAAATTTAAATTGATTTAATAAATTACAAATTGTTAAATAAAATAAAGTTCATGAATATAATTTCATACAAATTAGATCAAATTACAAAACAAGGAAATTATTTGAATTTAGAGATCGAGATGACCTCTATTTAGATTGAAGAGAAGGCATTGGACTATTATCGTGCACTTTTACTTAACCTAAATATAGAATCTCATCCCCCCAAATTTCCCAATTATTTACAATATATTGTACATCATTTTAATATAAATCGACTAAATCTAATTGTTCATTCATCGCTACTTGTTGAGCCAGCTTGTGCTTTAAGTAAATTCGGGTCCTCTCTTCCGCTTTCATCCAATCTTCGGCGCATACTAGCATCTCCAAATTTACGTTTAGAAGCCATTTAAATATTAAAAACTAGTGTATGTATAGTTAAAGAGAAAGCAAGTGTACGTTTTAAAATTTAAATTAAAAGAAACAACTAAATGTATGAAAACTAATAATTTAAAACAACAAAATTAAATAAAGAGAAACAACAAAATTAAAAACGAACAACAATCTATCTCAACTAAAAAATAACAATAATAACAAGAACTAGTGAGTAGTGTATGTATGTTTACCACTTTACCAAATTTATAAATAAAATCTAAAAAATTGAGAGGAAGAAGTTCAAGAAAATCCAAACTAATTAAGAGATATAGATGAGAATAATCAACTATGTTAAATCTACAAATTAAACATATACTAAATTACCGTATGAGTGTTTGAAGTTTGAAGAATGAAAGTTGAGAAAGTTGAGACTTGAGACTTGAGAGCTTGTAGTAGTGTTGATTGTTGTTGTTGATCACTCTATTGTTGTTGATTGTTGATCTTTGCAAAATGTAGTAGAAACTTCATTTGTTGAGAGATAGTGGAGAGATTTGAGAGATAGTAGAGAGATAGTAGAGAGATTTGAGTGAATTAGTAAAAAGAAATAAAAGAAATGATGTTGTATATATAGAATATGCAAATTTTTTTATTTCCTAAAGTACCCCCCAAAACTAGCTAGTATAGATCCGTTGGGGGCAATTTGGTCATTTTTAATTTTTTTAAATTCTGAACCCAAAAAAAAATCTCAACGGTTGGCCCGGGCGGGCCGGTTCAGCCGGTCCCGGTCTGAAACCGGATCGGGCCTAGCCGGGCTTTTTTCGAAAATTAGGGCCCGGACCAACCCCTGGGTTTGAGGGACCGGTCCCAGGTTGAGCCCACCAAAATGGGGTCCGGTCCGGGCAGGGCCGGGCCCGGGCACCCCTACACATAATACCTCAACTGCTTCAAGGCAAATATGATTGCTGCCAATTCAAAATCATGTGTTGGGTAATTTTTCTCATGCGGTCTCAATTGCCTAAACCCATAAGCTATTACTTTTCCCTCTTGCATTAGTACACAACTCAAACCTCGATGTGAAGCATCATTTTAGACATCGTAGTCAATTTCCGCTCGTGGAAAAGCCAAAATTGGAGCAGTAGTCAACCTCTCATTCAACTCTTGGAAGCTTGCTTTGCACTGCTCTGTCCACTTGAAGCTTACATTCTTCTTTGTAAGTCCTGTGAGTGGCACAGCTATCTGAGCATAGCCCTGAATGAAGCACCGATAATAACCAGTCAAACCCAAGAAACTCCTGATATCCTTCACTGATGTGGGTCTTGGCCAATCTTTCACTGCTTCTAACTTCTGCGAATCAATGGCCACTCTCTCTTTAGAAAGGATATGACCCAGGAACGCAACTTCGGACTTCCAGAAGTCACACTTGGCTAACTTGGCATATAATTTTTGTGCATGCAGCTTCTTCAACACTTCTGCTAAATGTTCAACATGTTCTTCTTCTGACTTGGAATATACCAGGATATCATCGATAAACACCACGACGAAAAAGTCAATGAATGGTCGCAGGACCTTGTTCATCATATCCATGAATATGGCTGGTGCATTTGTAACTCCAATGGCATAACTAAGAATTCTTAATGCCCATGTCGAGTTCAGAACGCAGTCTTATGCACGTCCTCTTCCTTAACACGGACTTGGGGATAACCTGACCGAAGATCAATCTTGGAGAAAACTGTTGCTCCTTGAAGTCGGTCAAATAAATCGTCGATCGCGAAATAGGATACTTATTCTGGATAGTCACCTTGTTCAGCTCTTTATAATCGATGCACATCCTCATCAATCCATCCTTCTTCTTCACCAACAAAACTGGCGCTCCCTAAGGTGACGCACTCGGTCTGATGAAACATTTGTGCAATAGTTCTTCAATTTGCTTCTTCACTCCATCCTATTCCACTGGTGCCATTCTATATGGTAACTTGGATATAGGTGCACTTCCTGGTTGAATATCAATGCTAAATTTCACATCCCGATGAGGTGGTAGTCCAGGTGAATCCTCTAAGAACACTGTCGGAAAGTTTCGAACCACATGAATCTTTTTGACTTCCTCAGAGACTTTCTTCTTGGTCAAAGCTACCACCAACTCCTTCCACTTCTTCTTCCCCTGAAATGTTACTACTGGCCCTCCTGGTGCCTTCACCATAACTTCTTTGCTCTTGCATTCGATGCTAGCATCGTAGATCTACATCCAGTTTATGCCAATGATGACATCGACTCCCAGCACATCCAGCTCTATAAGATCGATACCCAGAATTCTCCCTCCAATCTCGATCTCACAGTCAGCATAATACCGATCAGTGGTCAATGTTTCCCCTAATGGTGTAGCTACTGCCAAAACCTTGCCGGGGATTTTTTTTGGGTCCACCCCTAACCTTTGAGCAAATTTAGGAGACACAAAAGTGTGCGATGAAGCAGTATCAAACAAGATTGTAGCATTCATTTCATTTACTAGAAGTTTTCCTGTTACACAATGAATTTCATCCTTCAGTATATAACATTTTTTCTACTACAAGACTGGAAATAACAACATAATTTTTATTTTATTCAGATGCTCCCATACCGGTTATGACATCATTTGAGTTTTCAGCATCCTCTTCTGTCAGAGCGAACATTCGCCCATGCCAGTACGATTTTCCATTCTTCCCTAGTGGGTCCCTGCTAACACCTCCTTGGTTCAGCTACAGACAAAAAGGTCGAATTTGCCCTTCCTTACCACATTTGTAGCAAGTCCTGATCTTCTGATGTTTAGGACATTCCTCAACATGATGGCCTGACTCCCCGCACTTGAAACAAGTGCCTGGCCATCCAGCTACAGTAACAGCATTGGCCCCAATGGTCTTGAACTTCTGCGCTGGGGGTTGTCCCTTGAAGTTGTTTGATGCCGCAGGCCTCTTACCGCCGTTCCAGTTGCTTCTCTTGTCTTTCACCAGCTGATATTGTTCCATATCTGACTCTGTGGCTGCAGCCCCTCGCACAAGCTTGCCAAATTTCCTTATACCAAGGGGTATCATACGAGACCTCAGTCCTAGCCTCTGACCTTGCTAAAACTTTCTCGCCTTCTTTGCTTCATTGACCACCAGCTCGGGTGCGTACCTGGAGAGTTGAGTAAACTTCATCTCATATTCTTAGACATGCATGCTACCCTATTGCAGGCTCAGGAATTCCATCTCCTTCTTCTCTTGCAAATCCATAGGGAAGTAATGCCCCCGAAATTCCTCCAAGAAGTCTTCCCAAGTAATAGGCTCATTGCCCAAAGTCCTCTTCATAGATTGCCACCAGACTCCGGTGTCCTTCTCCAACTGGATAGTTGCTAGCTTCACCTTACTAGCCTCTGGAGTCTCCAACACTTCAAACACCATTTCAATCTGCCGGATCCAATCATCGGCTGCATCAAGATCCGCTCTGCCTTGGAAAATGGGTGGTTTCATCCTCTTAAAGGACTCCACCAACTCTATAGCCTCTGGAACTTGTACAGCTTGCCCTGCCCTCATATTCCGGTTCACACTTGCTGTAACAAAAGTGTTGAGGGTCTAGTATACGCGGGCCAACTCCGTCTCCAAATCAAGTCGGTTGCCATCTCCGCTTGATCCTTCACCATTTCTAGTCCTTCTTCTAGCCATTTCTATTTTATAGAACTTCATCAATCATCAGCAGCAACAATAATAATGACTTTCAACACAATTTATTCATTTCCAACATAAACTCCATATATTCAGGAATCAAATTGGTCGATACATCCATACATAAAGAACACCATGAAACTCCAAATCTTCCTACAAAACTTTAAACAAGCCTAAAGCAATCTAGACTCTACGGTTCCTCTTGGCTTTTCTGAGCTCTTCCCTTAGATCATCTATTTCCTTCTGCATCCTCTCGTATCTTTGACGGCATTCTTGTTTCCCCCAATGGGTCTTGTTTTCTAGCTGGGTGAAATGTCGAGCATTCCTATGTCGACACTTCTCCAGTTCCTAAACTTGTTGACTCAGGGTGGCGAGGTTCTGCTTATCATCCGTATGATGCACCTTCATGTGGGTTACTCTCCACTTGTGGATAATTAGCTGCTTCCGAAGTGAAGCGTTGATATGATCCTTCTTGTTTCGAACCGGCACTTCATCCGAGGATTCATCTTGGGATTCATGCGGGGGTGGAGTGATTCCACAAGACTCGGACACTGGGTCTTCTTCCTCTTCAGATTCCTCTTCCGGGTCTTCTTCTTCTTCGAATTCTTCTTTCAGATTCTCAAAGAATACTTCTTCTTCCACTTCTTCCATAGGATTTTGTTTATCCACCATCCTATAGCAAAAAGGGGAAGAACGACATTGATACATATATAAAGCGCCATAAATGTAAGTTGATACAACTATAACATTTAGACCTCTAGAAAAGATACTCACACTTCTAATGTCCACCCTAATGGGTTTTCCTTATAATTTTGTACTACTTGTTGAAGTCGGCTCTGATACCATTCTGTAACTCTCCCAATTCCAAACAAATGTAATTTGTAGCATAAACTAAATCTTTTACTTCATATTCGTACAAAAATACAAGGAATTTAAAATATTTTCATTTACAACATCATTCTTTACATTAGCACAGTGGAAATAAATAAGTACAGTACATATACGATAATAAAATCTCTTCAATTTTGTGACATCTCTCATAGTGTCTTCAAATCCATGCCAAGACCAATCCTGCAACTAGGAAACTGTGAGCACGTCAGGTGCATACAACTGACGCAATACTATAATACAAGATTCTTCTACTTAAGCAATCACAAACTTGAATGTAGAAACAAAATATGAAAAGTGATAGTCCTAAACATGTCAGTGTATGATAAGAACCTGATGCCTAATACAGACACTTACACTTACGATGCACTAATGCACACTTATTCGGATTCTATGCATCTCATACTACATAGGTCCGAAGACAAGCCCTTAACGTACTCCTTATTATAGGGTTCAATCCCTCGATATGAAGTCCTACAATGGTAACAAAACATGGTTTAGACATCCCGCGAGTATGAATTCCAACCCCGGAGTACACCACCTGACTATACAGAATTCACTTCGTGCGAACATCTTGCAAGTGCCGCTCTAGCCCAGTATATAGTGGAGATCCGCCTCCTATCTGCCCGATTAATCATGACCCCAGAGTATACCGTCCAATCATTCATAATCCCGGATTTAAGTAAGGCTTGTCTCTCACCATGGCAATCTCAGTCCTGGAGTACACTGCCCGACTGGATCTATAGTCGCAGAGTACACTGCCCAACTATATAGAAATGCCCCACTTACGTTTGCCCAGGTTTTAGTACAAATTTCTTTCTGGTTCCGGTCCTTAATTCAATTTTTAGTTATCATGGTCTAGAACTAGCTTACCCTGCCGGACTTAAACTTACTCATCAAAATTCAGGTTTATATTGACCATTTCACAAAATTTCATTTATCAAAATTGTTGGGTATTACGGGCCTCGCTTAGCTCCTAGAACCCATCCATCTCAACATAGAGATCCTCTAGGTTAAGCTTATTCTCTTTACAAAATTTCTCATTTCATCATACTTCATTTAATTTCTTTTATCTATTTTCTTTACATTATCATCTCATTGTAAATAAACACTTCTTTTAGCAACCTTCAATGACGATTTGATAGATCAAAACTCTTGTAAATAATCACACGATTAACATTCCAAATGTAACCTTTAATTATCTCTTTATAACAATATTCAATAACATTCTAATTGATAAAACCATTAAAAAAATCTCATGTTTACTATTTTGAATCCTTTCTTTAATTATCTCGTATTCCCTATAGTTCACTTTGCATATATTTCTAAAATTTAAATTCATTTTTATACGTTGCAAAATCTTTAGGGTAAAACTAGATAAAAATCCTTCGTATTAGAATCCCTTAATCACGATTAATTTTAAAGTGAAAGCAATCCCAAAAATTCCTTTTAAAGTGACACAATTTAGTTCACCCACGAAATTATCATTATATACTTAAAATATTTCTCTTCTAATACTCTACACATTATGGTTGGCTCCATCAGTAGCTTGATTTTCCCGGATGATGGCTCCGCCCCCGTCCTTTTTTTCGGTGTGGCGCTTCGTTTTGATCTCGCACCCTCCGCTTGGCGTGCTATTCAGCCATTTTTGTATTATTTGTGTATTCTTATTTCTGTTTTACCCCTTGTAAAACCACTGATTATTGTCTGTAAATTAACTGTTTTTATTGATTTATATATGTTTTGATGGCTGGAGCCATTTGGCTCTATCCGATTCATAAAAAAAAAAATACTCTACACATTATATATATATATATATATATATATATATATATATATATCTTCAAAACCATCTCACAACAATTATATATATATATATATCTTCAAAACCATCTCACAACAAAACAACAAAAAAAGGGTTTTAAATCTGGCCTTTAACCAGATTCGAACCGCACCTAGCAAGGAGAGAGCACAACGCTCTGTGCTGCCACCGACGACCAAGCTAGCCAACCACTGTTGGTGTAAGAAAAAAGGGCGCTTATTGTCCAAATACTCGAACTACAGTATGTCTATTAACTCGAAAATTTCAATAACTTGATTGCTATGTATTTCCTTACCAATTTCATAAATAAATTTCTCTAAAACTTTGTGTATCAGTACAAATAAGATATATGTCGATTTTATTCTTAAAGAACATTAAAATTTTCATTTAAATTGTATGAATTACTCATAGTTCTATACTTAAATTAAATGAACATATCTTTTCTTACACACTAGAGTTCTTGGGGAGTATTTATATTACTACAATGCATACAAGAATTTAATCTCATGAATTTATTGTGTGAAATTTCCATCATATAACAATTTCTATAAAACCCCTATGCACACATTGATTTCAACATCTACTACACAATTGTAATTAAGCATGCACAAATAAAATTTCTAGAGAAATATTTAACATACACATATTAATCTACACCTCTCTAATTTAAACCAACATAATTTCTAATTATCATTCCATGCATGTACACCTAATCATGAATTCTACAAATCCTTAGAAAGCAAAAGAAGCACCCACCTCAAAAAGAACTCCTAGCAGAAGTTCCAAAAAGCAAAATCCGCAAGCTCCTTACACAATCCCGACAGCCCAAAAACAGCAACTTGACTTTCTCTCTTTTTTATTTATTTTTGTGTTCATTTGGAGTTAGAATAGGGGGTATTTATATGGGTAATTAGGGGGTAGTTTTAGCAACTAACTACCCACTCACACACCCCACTCTCCCACTCATGGAAACCAAGTCAAAAGCTAGCCAATTTTTTTGGAGAGTGTGCATATTGCACGTGTGCACGTGTTTTGTGCACTTATCATTCCACCCTTATTTTATTATTTTATTTCATTTTAAACCCTCTTCTTTAATAAATAATTATATTATTTTTCTTAACAAAAATTTAGTATAATTTGTTTAAATAACTCTTAATGAAATTTTAATGCACAACTTTTGTAATAAAAATAACGTAATTTGCACGTGTATAGGAGGAAAAGTACATGGAAAACACGTGCGGAAAAATATATTTATAAGAAAAATATTTTACAGTTGTTACACTCGGTTCCTCAATACTCACGAGCAAAGGAGATAACATGAAAGCAAAATTTTATTTTTTTAAAAAAAAATACAGAGGCGGCCAGTCCGCAAGAAGGCGAAAATACAAGGAAAATTCATGGATGAAGCCGAAAACCGGACCCTTTCATAAGGAAAATTCATGGACGAAGCCGAAAATCGGACTCTTTGGAGACGATGAACCCTTTCTCAGTAGCCGCATCATCCTCCTCGGCCGCCCGCTGCAGGTCCTCCACATTTGCCTCTATAGCGAAGTCCTCGGCACTAATGTCCGGATATCTTATCTGGACATGCGTAAGGGTCGTACTGTACCCCACGTCCTAAGCATCGAGCACATGGTATAGGGTCTCTTCCAGCTCTGCCTTGTCCTTCTCTATCGTCAGTCTCTTCTCCTCGGCTTGCCATGCTAGCCGCTCCTCGGCCTATCTCTCCTTCTCGAAAGCAGCCCCTATCGAGCCTTCTTTTCCTTCTCCAACTCTTTCTCGACATTCTTAATGGTCCGCCAGAGGTCCTGGTTTCGGCTCACTACCTTCCACACCGACTCCTTGGACTCTAGAGCACACGCGAGCATTGCACCGAGCCTCCGCTTCAGCTCGGTCCCAGTGACGGCAGTCTAGGAGAAACAAAGCCAAAGAATAAACTAAAGCTAGAAGCAAAAAAAAGAAGATGAGAGAAGAGGGAGACCATTCACCTGAATCGAAGCCTGAGCTGAACGAGAATAAACCTCGTTCTGATCCTCCCTCTTCAAGACCACCGGTTCTTGGGGGGTGGCCAGATTATCAACCACCTGGACAGCACTCACGCGGTCCGTCATTAGATCCGCCCCTATAATCGACAAGGAGGGGACCCATGCCTTTTCCGGCGATAACGGCTTCAGCACCGCCCCATCCTCTAGATGCGGAATGTTCTGAGCCCCCACCGGCAACTCCTTAGGGTTTTGAGGGTTAGCGCTATTGCTCTTCTTCTGCGGAGGGGGTACAACTGAGGGAGGGGAGTGAGGACGCTTTGAAGAACTGCCCTCGGTCTTCTTTTGAGGTCCTTCAGCTACTTCGACACCTTTCCTCGCTTCCCCCGTCGTGACTGTGTTAGGTCTGGCCTTTCCCTTGGCTCTGGTCCTCTCTACAACCACCTTAACTTTCACATTCGCTTCCGCCCTTAGCCCTCGCCTCCTCCTCTGCCTCGGCTTTAGCCCTCGCTTCGACTGCCTCCCTCTTAGCCTTCCTGGCTAGGCATCTTTCCATCAAGAGTGCTTCAGAAACCATAGCAAAGGGGGAAATAAATTTTATAAGTCGATGGCCAAATACAATGGAGAATGGATATAGAAGGACAAGTGAAAACAAACTATATATAGACATAAAAGGACGTTGAATACAATGCCCACATGTGGCAAGCATGGACACGTAGGTCCCAAAATTGTTGGGATCCTCTTGCAGAAATGCTTCAGGGTGAAAATCTGACCACGAGCCTCATGCAATCATCATCGCCAAGGCTCGCACCCTGAAACTACCACTCCCATGCACCGAGTTGACTCTGAAGCCTTATGCGATATCAGTTGCTAATGGAATGGAAGCCTCAGACACCCCCACTTGAAACAACACTTTGTCTCAGAAGAATCCTCAAGGAATTTCAGAAGTCCACAACAAAATCAGGACTTGTTATAACAAAAATATTTTGTCATTTCAAGATAGTTGCAATAGGCGGTGTTCGGTCCACTTTTGGCAAACTATATCACAAAATAAAAACAGGGGAGGCTCCCCCTTAGAAGCTGGATAGTATCGACGCCCCCCCTCCTAATACGAACGAAATGTCTACTGGATTCGTGGGCTAAACCTCATATGAGGGGATACGAGCATCCTCATCTGCTAAGCCTTTAGAGGCAGGCCCCGCACCAGTCCCTAGGTCGAAAGGAATCTCGCCAGGAGTTTTGGGGGAAGTAACAAAACACGGATCATACACAAGATTGCCAAGATTGAGACCATGACACATCTGTCGGATATGTTCGACGACCTGCTTAAAACTGCGCTCCTACCCATCAACAATCTAATCTGCGATGCCTATAAGTTCTGAGTGCACCTCGGTTAACCGGCATTCCAGCACCTCCTTCTCATTTGGTAACATCCCAGAGATAGAATGCCCATCGCTCGACTCTGCCAACTTCCCCTCTAACTCCTTCACCTTCCTTTCCAAGGTCTCGACGTGCACATGCCCGTCCTGACACCTCTTCTTATACTGCTCCAGTCTCTGGGCCACTCGATAGAGCATGCACACATACTACCTCTTCATTTCGGCCCCATAGAGGGCAGTCTGCCAGGAAAGTTAGCAACAAATCATTCGCAGTTGGAATATAGCATAATCGAAAACTTACCGAGATGAACCCCTGAGAAAACCAAAGGAAACACAATTCCACAGTCTCTTAGGCGAGGATCTCCCAATCCTTCGGGGGAGCCAGAGTCTCCAACACTTCCTGGGCCGACCGTGGCTCCATGACGAAGTCAAACTCCCTCACAGAAAAGTGAGAGGGCGGAGTCGAAGACTTGGCCAATCCGATGGCCCTCAACGGCCTCTTACTTGACTGACCCCTCAAGGACCCCTCAGGATCATGGACTGGCGAAGTCTTGGATCGCTTAGGGAACTATTTAGAAGTTGATGCCCCGACCTTCCTCCTGCACTTAAGGTTGGCTGCCATTGCCCTTAGAGGATTCAATGTTGAGGCAATCATCACACTGATATTTGCGATAAGAAGCAGATGTCAGACAATGCAACATGCTAACATAACGAGACAAGAGAGGGAGAACTTACTGAACTGGCATGACTTAAACCTGTCATGGCCAATCTCTCCTCCGACATCTGCGACCAGTCGATGCAGGCACCCTTATCAAAGATCATTAAAAACTCAACGCTCTCTTCTGAGGATTGGTCGTGGATTGATGGGAGACCCTTCCTTGGTGGTCCCTTATAAAACCATCTGGTAGGGATATCCCAAGGTTCGATACTGCGATCCACAAAGTACTTCTACTTTCAAGCCTTGATAGAATCAGGATGGCTGTGTACAACCTGGTACCCCCGACTAGGCAAGATATACTAGTGGTAGGGGTGAAGTGACAACACTTTAAAACCCATACACACCTGAAAATACTTTAGGTGGAGAGGAATCCATTACTCATGGCACACCATGATGAAACTCATCAGCTACTTCCACGAATTCTGTGCATACTGCATAGGGCTCAGGCACGCCCAGTTCAGCACTTCCTTTAGAAACGGATGAAGAGGGAAGCATAGGTCTGAGTGGAACATATCAATGTTCAGTATACAGAACTCCCCCGAGAGATCGACAATCGACCGATTCAGTGTTTGGAAGCATCAGCTCAACCTGGGGAGGGACGTGATAGACCCTCCGGAGCGACTCAAGATCTTTCGAAGCTAGGACACACTTCATCTCGTCCACATCAACCACCGACCTACTCGGCAAAGGCATAACGTTGGGGCAAAATTCGTCATCCAGGTCATCGGAATACATTTTGACAGACTCCGAGCGTTAGACAAACGAGGGGGTGCGACCAATAAGGCCTCACTAAGAGCAACCTTCGCCTTTGGGGACAATTCGACATCGATAAGCCTAGCCTCCGGTGCTGCCTCTAAGAGTTCATCCAAGGTCCACTATTTCTCCACGAGCCGATCCTCGCCTTCCTGGCTACCTAGACACCCCCCCCCCCCACCCCCGATGCCTGGGGCAAGCATCGTGTATCTTCCAAGCTGGGTTTCGGGTTCAAAAGTCCTCTTTCTTGTGGAGGAGAACGACTTGAGGAACTCATGGCTGATCCATCAAGGAAGATCTAATCCTCGATCCACTCCATTCACTTAAAGAAGATGAGCTACTAACCTCCACGGTCGACATTCTCAGAACAACAATTTTTTGAAAAGGAACTCCAGGTGCAAAGAAAATAGACCCCCCAAATAGGCAAGGAGGAGCGGATTTACAGAAGCAGACTTCGTCATGAACCATCGGCATGTGACGTCCCCTCGAATTCCATGAAATGCAACCTCTGGAATGACTACTATCACATGACAACTCCTCAATTCCCACAAAGCCTGACAGAGTAAGAGGACATAGGTACAGGAACCTCACGTCACCCACTTTGCCAACACCTAAACCTGGTAGGCGTCCCACTGACCAACACAGGAACCGACGTAATGAAGGATTCCTTCAGGCTACGATCTACAGCAAGGGTCGTACTTCAGATTCATATGTCAGAATGATGCTCCAACTCCAAGCCTCGAACACTACCTCAATGGTAGACACCATAACTTGGCGTGGTCACCGACACTTTTCCCACAAGTTATCTACTCCTAGGAAACAATCGATAGCTCATTTCCAAAAGTGGGGGGCTCTTGATATGGGTAAAAGTTGTAATTGACCCCCGCCCTGCATTCTCACACGAATCACAAAGCCTTATGGGGCTTAAAGCGCCCATCAAACAAAGGGCCCAAACCAAACCTTCTCCACGGGCTTTTCGCAGGCCCAATCGCATACCTCTAACCCATCCGGGTCTCTTGCTTGCCGATCATGTCAGTCATCCCATCGGTTACGCCATAATCAAAACCTCTCCCCCAAAATCATGGATTTGATTAACGCCAAATCCTATAGCAACGGGACCCCATGACCGACCGAGGATCTCTCCATAACGGACTCTCCAAAGACCTATAAATACTATTGCTCTGGCACTGTTACAAGGTAATCACTCTATTTGCTGGCACTATTACAAGGTAATCACTCTATTTGCTACAAAAACCCTCTCCTAAATTGTTGTCTACTGACTTAAGCATCGGAGGGTCTGCCGGAAATACTCCCGTTGTTTCAAGCTTTTTTTGTAGGTCGGCAAGTCGGTGTCTTCCCCAACCAATCCACTCAACTTTTTCTTGTAGACAGAACAAAGGTCAGGATCATGGTCGTTTTCCCGAATATAAGAACTCACATTATCTGTTGCTTCCACACCTAAAAAATAACCACCACATTTTGAATCATACTCATTGCACAGCTTTAGATTTCATGCCGACATTCTTGAGTTTTACATTCTTGAGTTTTCTTATAAGGACTTTACATTAGTCCCAACTTGATTGCTCAATGAATGTATTAATTTATGTTTTATTTTGGGATGAATGTTGAGATAAAAAAAAATTCTTTGGTTGTGTTACATTAACCAGAAGTCGTGGATTAGGTTGGCTACACCGGAGAAAGAGATAAGTAAGGTTTGGGGTTTGAAGAGAAGGGAGTATTGAGTTGAAGAAAGAGAGGAGAAAAGATGGTTTTGTTAAGGTTTAGAGGGGAGAAAGAAGTTCGGGTTTGAATTATGAATTTGGAACTGGAGTGAGGGTGGAAGGGACAGAGGGAGAGACTCATTAGCAAAAAAAATAGTCATGAGCAATAAATTATACAGTGACTTTGTAGAACCCCGTATTTTTTAAATATTATTTTAAAGGTTATAAATGAAATAAAATGATTTTTTTGAGAATTCATAAATACTTTCTGAAAATATATCTTTTACACGTGCAAAACACGTGCAAATATTTTCTTGAAAAGTTCAAAAGCCAAAATTATTTTATGAAAAATCATTATTTATTATTTGGGATTTATTTATAATTTTCCAGATTTTTCAAAAATTAATCGGATCTATTTACAAATTTTGAGAAAAGAAGGATCTTTTTGCAAATTTGTCATTTTAAAGGGTGAAAGTGCAAAATTTATTTTCTGAACTTTTGAACAGTACCGGTTGAGATTAATGAGTACATTTTACTTTTAAATCCTGATTTAAATGATTTTTTTATTGAGTTTCCAAGAATAGAGATCTATATATGTAAAGTTGTATTTCAAGGGAGGTATCTTGCAAAAGTGTTTGTAAAACCCTAAACTTCTTATCCCGGGTATTTAAAAGAAAATGCAGCCGTCATTCACTGCACAACATAAAATTCTTGTGATTTTTAAGAGGATTTTGGATCTCGCGAAGGAGAGGATTCTTATCAAGGTTTCTTCATTCTAAGGTGAGTGATGTAAATTTGTTTTGTTATTTTGTTTTATGTATGTGAGTGACGTGTTGTTTTGCTTTGTGTATGTTTTATGTGAGTAATGTAATTGTTTTGTTTGTCCTTTGAGTTTTATATGTGAATAATGTAATTGATTGGTTGATTTGTTTATGTATGTGAGTAGTATAATTTGGTTGTTGATCTATGATTGTTTTGATTAATCTTGGATGTCGAATTTATTTGCTAGAAAGCATGTTTAGGATTTGAATATGATTATGACAATAATGGATTGGATGGATGAACAATTGGATCTTGTGATTACAAATCGAATTTTTGGTTATGAGTTGCGGAAGAAATTTAGTGTTGAGAAATTTTAATGGAAGAATTATGAATTAAGAATATGAAAATTGAAGTTTTGAGAAATTGGTTAATTTGAGGCAATGTATCCAAACTGGGGATTCTTTGAGATTGACGTTTTTTTATCTGAACACAAATTATTTCAGTGAGCAATGAATTTTAAGAAAACTCTAATTTTGATTATCGTGTACAACCAAAACTATGCAGTCTGTAGGCCGACAGTCGACTGGCATGACCTTTCAGTCGACTGGTACGACCCGGCTGCTATGATCTTTAGTTTTCTTGAAAATCCATTCTGGACAGTCGACTTAGACCCTTTTCAGTCGACTTGCACACTTAGAATTTATTTTTCAAAGTTAGCATAGATTTTTCTCTGGTAAGTCGACTTATGACTTTCGCAAGTCGACTTATAACACTTAGAATATTTTCTTAAAAGATTTCTGAAATTTCTCTCTGGTAAGTCGACTTATGACTTCTATAAGTCAACTTAAATTCTCTGGTAAACCGACTTATGACTTCTACAAGTCAACTTAAAACACTCTGGTAAGTCGACTTATGACTTTTATAAGTCAACTTATAACACTTAGCTTATTTTCTTAAAATCATGGAACATTCTTTCTGGACAGTCGACTTATGCTTACTATAGTCGACTGGTACTGATGTATTTTTATATTTATGAAGGTTCTTCCAAATGGTTTATTCTCTAGATATTTTGATCTATAACTACTTATGGCTTATCTTCTATTGAACTTATGTTTTCAAGATGTTAAGTTGAGCAATTTATGAAGTAAGATTGGTTGAGATATTTGAGTTTGAGTCTCTAGAGGGTGTGTGTGATCCTAGTATACCGTTGGTTGAGTTCATTATGTTTGGGCATGTCGAGGCATTTTAGTTGTTCAGTTGTTGAGTTAAGTCAGTTAGGGTACACCAACTCTAGGAGATTCGTTAAGTAATTAAATAACCCAAAAATGATAAAGACAGACACTAGTGGTGATATGATGAACGGGAACATGGATTATGGACCTCAGTATGACTTTCGGTGTGGGATTGATCCCCGGAATTATCCAAGTGTGAGTGAAATAGTCTTCAGAATTACCTGTGGTGTGGGATTGATCTCCGGAATTATCGGGGTCGAGGCGATGCACATGTGGTATTCGTGTGATGAGGTCATTGCTTACGGTGTGAGATAATCCCCGGAATTATCCAGGTGTGAGTGAAATAGTCTCCGGAATTACCTGTGGTGTGGGATTTATCTCTGGAATTATCATGGCATGGGCTAATACTCACAGTTTACCTTTATCTCGTAGTAGTCATCGTGTTAGGATTAGTTGCATAGCAGGGATTGAACCCTATAATTTGGAGACATTAAGGGCTTGTACCGAACATATGTAGAGTGGGATGCATAGACTTTGACAAGTACGCATTAGAGAGTCCGCATATAGAATTTGTGTTTTCTTGACTTGGTTTTATGCATGTAGTTTCCTGTTTTCTACACTTGACACTTAGTTTAGTTTCACTTGTTGTTTACATGTTTCCTTGCTACGTCATATTTTATGTATTCTTGTTTATTACATGTTGTTTAAGAATCAGTGCTTAATGTTTATTTATGTTGTTTGTTTTTATGTCACTCACACCTTTATGGCTGACCCCTTTAGTTTTGGGGGTTAGGGTTATCTCTAGCCTCATATTTACAGGTTGTTGCTTAGTGCTCGGATTTGGATGCTTGAGTTCAATTTATATAGTGACTCATGTAATTGTAAAGTGTTGTAAAGAGAAGAGTTTGTAATTTTGTGATTTGAGATGTATTGTATTCCGCTGTGCTATGTAAAGGATTATTGTAATAAAAGTTAAAAATTTATTGGTGTTTAGTTGTGTTTAATATTACATTGAAGTTGATGCTGGGATTGTGCCACTTATTTTCTAAGATATTATATTAGAAATTCGAGGCACTACAGAGATTGGTATCAGAGCATGCTTCAATAGTAATACTAAACATGGTATAAAAATAACCTAGGTGTGGACACTAGAGTGTGAGTACCTAGGTTTGGACATTAAAGAGTGAGTATCACATAGAAATGAAACATGATGTTTTACCTTTGGGATACAATTGAGGTTTTGCCAAAGGATATTGATGTGAGTTTGAATTGTGGGTGGTGCTCTAACTTTTCCCTCGTTTTGCAGTATTCAGTATGGTTGCACCCAGGCCCAGGAATGGTGGTAACAATGATGATGGATCTGGGAGTTCTCGAGGAACTGGAATTGATCTTGAGGCCGAATTTGCCAAGGTGTATCAGACTCTGAATGCGCTAATGGCATTTAATTTGGCGCAGAATCAGAATCAGAACCAGCAGTAGAATCATGGAGCTTGACAGGGATTGGTTAACGCCGACCTTATCAAGCAGATCGATTCCTTCAAGAGGATGAGGCCGCCAATTTTTGAGGGGCAATCTGATCCAAACGCAGCTGACGATTGGATTAGGAGGATGGAGACAATCTTCGAGGTATCGGAGACTCCGGTAGCCAATATGGTGAAGTTGGCTACTATGCAACTGGAAAAGGATGCTGGTGTCTGGTGGGAATCGCTAAAGAGGACTTTGGGAGAATAGCCGATGACTTGGGAAGCTTCTCTGGAGGAATTCAGGGATCGCTTCTTTCCCCTAGATATTCAGGAGAAGAAGGCAACAGAGTTCCTGAATCTACAGCAGGGCAGCATGACCGTGCGAGAGTATGAGACCAAGTTTGCTCAGCTTTCAAGGTATGCACCAGAGTTGATCATTGACGAGGCGAAGAAGGCCAAGAAGTTTAAGCAGGGCTTGAGGCCAAACTTGAGGTCGAGAATGATTCCGTTAGGCATAAGGAGGTTCGACAAGCTGGTCAGGAGAGCAGCTATGACTGAAGAGGACATGGACCAGTTCCAGAAAAGGCAAGATACATGGAACAGGAATAAGAGGCCAGCATTGGGTCAGAGTGGGAAGGGATTCCCAGCAAAGCGAGTCAAGTTCAGTGATCCAGTGCAGAAGGCACCTGCAACTCAGGGAGTGACTTGTTACTACTGCAAGGAGGCAGGTCATTACAGGTCAGCGTGTCCTAAGTTGGCAAAGCAGACTTGTTCCCAATGTGGGTAAACTGGACATTCTAAGTCTCATTGTCCACAATTGAGGAAGGATGGTTCAGGTGGAAGCAAATTCCAGAGGCAAGGGTGAGTATTTGCATTAATCAAGGAGGACACGGGTAACTCGGAAGATGTAATACAGGGTATGTAAGAGTTTTGATTTTATTTTAATCAATGTAATAAGTAAAACCTTTATTTGAGAATAATTGGAGATTGAGTATCACTCTTCATGTAACAGGGATTGTTTTGATTAATGGAATAAAGGCAAAGGTTTTATTTGATACTGGTTCATCGCATACTTTGTATCGCCAAATTTTGCAAAGGTCTTAGGTGTGGAGCCTAAGTTATTTCCAGGCAAGGTATTGTCAGTGGCAACGCCGTCAAGTGAAGAATTGATCGCTGATCGATATTACGAGGGCTATGATATCGAGATTGGCAGGAGGTTGTTCGGCATTGATCTGATTGAGCTGCAAGTTTTAGAAGTGGATGTCATCGTGGGCATTGATTGGATGGCAATATATGATGCCACAATTGAATGGCAAACAGAAAGAGGTATTGGTGAAAGCACCAGGTGGTCCCGCAGTGACTTTCCAAGGGAAGAAGATTCCGAAGGTAGTTACAATGGTATCCAAGATGGTGATTCCAGATGAAGTCAAAGGCATTCTGGTTGTCAGAGATTTTCCTAAGGTATTCTTGGATGATTTTCCAGGATTACCGCTGTAGAGAGATGTGGAGTTTTGCATTAATGTTCAGCCAGGGAGAACGCCGATTTCTAAGGCTCCGTACAGGATGGCACCTGTAGAGCAAGACGAAGTGAAGAAGCAGATCGAGGAGCTGTTGAGCAAGGGACTTATTAGGCCGAGTTCTTCTCCATAGGGAGCGCCAGTGCTGTTAGTCAAGAAGAAGGATGGGTCAATGAGGATGTGCATTGACTACCGGAAGTTGAATAGGGTGACTATTCAGAACAAGTATCCATTGCCGCGGATTGATGATTTGTTCGACAGGCTTCGAGGAGCAGCTGTATTTTCGAAGATTGATTTGAGATTGGGGTATCATCAGGTTCGAGTCAAGGAGGAAGATGTGAGTAAGACAGCTTTCAGGACTCGTCATGGACTCTATGAGTTTTTGGTGATGCCATTCGGGTTGATGAATGCGCCGGCAGTGTTCATGGATATGATGAATCGGGTTTTGAGGCCATTTATTGACTCCTTCGTGGTGGTTTTCATCGACGATATTTTGGTGTATTCGAAGTCGGAGGAGGAGCATTCTATGCACTTGACAGCGGTATTACAGAAATTGCAGGAGCATAGCTTGTATGCCAAGTTGTCGAAGTGTGAGTTTTGGAAGTCTGAGGTAGCTTTCCTTGGTCATATCCTTTCTAAGGAGGGAGTGGCCACTGATCCTCAGAAAGTTGAAGCAGTTAAGGATTGGCCCAAGCCAACGTCTGTGAAGGAAGTCAGAAGTTTCTTGGATTTGGCTGGTTACTACAGGAGATTCATCCAGGGTTATTCTCAGATTGCAGTTCCTTTGACAGGTTTGACCCGGAAGAATGTGGCATTTTTATGGACTGATAAGTGTGAGGCGAGTTTCCTTGAGTTAAAGGAAAGGTTGACTACTGCACCTATCTTAGTTTTGCCACAAGCTGGGAAGGATTATGATATCTTCAGTTATGCGTCTCTCAGAGGTTTGGGTTGTGTCTTGATGCAAGAAGGCAAGGTTATTGCTTATGGTTCGAGGCAATTGCGTCCGCATGAGAAGAATTATTCGATGCATGATCTGGAGCTAGCAGCTATCATTTATGCCTTAAAACAGTGGAGGCAATATGTCTATGGTGAGAAGGTCAATATGTACACCGACCACAAGAGCCCGAAGTACATTTATCAACAGAAGGATCTTAATCTTCGGCAGAGAAGGTGGTTGGAGGTATTGGAAGACATTCGCCCTGAGATCAAGTATCATCCGGGCAAGGCGAATGTGGTGGCTGATGGACTTAGCAGGAAGAGTAGTTTATCAAGTTTGATCACTACTCGAAGTGAGTTGGCAGCAAAGATTGATCCGGCAGGTATCGAGGTGGTGCTGCAGGGTTTAGGGGTGTCTTTGGCTCAATTGAGGCTGCAGTCTTCCTTGAGAGAGAGGATTGTGGAAAGTCAGAGATCAGATTCAGAGATTCAGAAGATGTTGCAACAGGTTTCAAAAGGCAAGCTATCAGAATTTCGTGTCCAAGATGGAATCCTTTGGATGGGTGAGAGGTTGTGTGTTCCAGATAATGCAGATTTAAGAGAGAGTATCTTGCAGGAAGCACACAGTACCTTGTTGTCAGTACATCCTGGAGGCACAAAGATGTACAGGGATATCAAGCAGCATTTTTGGTGGTCTGGTATGAAAAGGGATGTGGCAGATTTCGTGGCAAGGTGTCTGACTTGTCAGCAGATCAAAGCAGAAAATCAGAGACCTGGAGATTTGTTACTGCTGTTGCCTATTTCGGAGTGAAAATGGGAGAATATCAGTATGGATTTCATCACAGTTTTGCCGAGGAGTTCGAAGGGCAATGACTCGATTTGGGTTATTGTGGACCATTTGACTAAGTCGGCTCACTTTCTAGCCATGAAGATTACTTGGTTGATGGAGAAATTGGCTGAGTTGTACATTGGTGAAATTGTGAGACTTCATAGAGTTCCTGTATCGATTGTATCCGACAGAGATGCAAGGTTCACTTCAAGGGTTTGGAAGAGCCTACAAGCAGCTTTAGGCACCAGAACTGATTTCAGTACCGCTTTTCATCCGTCTGAGGGTGAATCGAGTGTTGGAATATATGTTGAGGGCTTGTGTTATGGATTTCGGTGGTAGTTGGGAAAGATACTTGGCATTGGTTGAGTTTGCTTATAACAATAGTTACCATGCGAGTGTCGGGATGGCACCGTATGAGGCTTTGTACGGGCGGAGGTGTAGGACACCAGTTTGTTGGTACGAGGTTGGCGAGAGGCAGATGTTTGGTCCTGAGATCGTGCAGTAGACGTCGGAGCAGATTGAGCTGATTCGCAAGAGGTTAGTCGAGGCTCAGAGTCGGCAGAAGAGTTATGCTGATACTCGACAAAGAGACTTGGAGTTTGAGGTTGGGGATGCAGTTTTTCTGAAGGTGTCTCCGACCAAAGGAGTAATCAGGTTTGGTAAGGGAGGCAAGTTGGCGCCAAGGTATATTGGGCCATACAGTATCATGAAGCGGATTGGCAAGACAGCGCATAGGTTCAAGCTTCCAGAGGAGTTGGCACAAGTGCATGATGTCTTCCATGTGTCATTGTTGAGGAAGTATGTGCCAGATCAGAATCATCAGTTGGTAGAGATTCCTGAAGATCTACAGGTGAACATGAGTTACAAGGAACAGCCCGTTGAGATCGTTGACCGTAGGGAGAAAGTTCTTAGGAGCAAGGTGATACCTATGGTCAAGGTGCTGTGGAGGAATCAGCAGTTCGAGGAGGCTACTTGGGAGCCCGAGGATCGCATGCAGAAGGATTTCCCTGAGCTTTTTGTATGAATGTATTTTCTTTCATGTGATTGTAATTCTTTGAATGATCGTACCATTGATTGAGTTATAAGCCTTCTATTTTGATTATGTTGTCATATGCAATTGTTTGGACTATGTTTTCATTTATGAGATATTGTTCTCCTTGTTGGCATGTTGTTTGGACTCATTAGTAGTAGTTCTGAGGAAAGAACTCTTCTAAGGAGAGAGTGATGTAGATTCCCGTATTTTTTAAATATTATTTTAAAGGTTATAAATGAAATAAAATGATTTTTTTGAGAATTCATAAATACTTTCTGAAAATATATCTTTTACACGTGCAAAATACGTGCAAATATTTTCTTGAAAAGTTCAAAAGCCAAAATTATTTTATGGAAAATCATTATTTATTATTTGGGATTTATTTATAATTTTTCCAGATTTTCTGAAATTAATCGGATCTATTTGCAAATTTTGAGAAAAGAATGATCTTTTTGCAAATTTGTCATTTTGAAGGGTGAAAGTGCAAAATTTATTTTCTGGACTTTTGAACAGTACCGGTTGAGATTAATGAGTACATTTTACTTTTAAATCCTGATTTAAATGATTTTTTTATTGAGTTTCCAAGAATAGAGATCTATATATGTAAAGTTGTATTTCAAGGGGGGTATCTTGCAAAAGTGTTTGGAAAACCCTAAACTTCTTATACCGGGTATTTAAAAGAAAATGCAGCCGTCATTCACTGCACAACATAAAATTATTGTGATTTTTAGGAGGATTTTGGATCTCGCGAAGGAGAGGATTCTTATCAAGGTTTCTTCATTCTAAGGTGAGTGATGTAAATTTGTTTTGTTATTTTGTTTTATGTATGTGAGTGACGTGTTGTTTTGCTTTGTGTATGTTTTATGTGAGTAATGTAATTGTTTTGTTTGTCCTTTGAGTTTTATATGTGAATAATGTAATTGATTGGTTGATTTGTTTATGTATGTGAGTAGTATAATTTGGTTGTTGATCTATGATTGTTTTGATTAATCTTGGATGTCGAATTTATTTGCTAGAAAGCATGTTTAGGATTTGAATATGATTATGACAATAATGGATTGGATGGATGAACAATTGGATCTTGTGATTACAAATCGGATTTTTGGTTATGAGTTGCGGAAGAAATTTAGTGTTGAGAAATTTTAATGGAAGAATTATGAATTAAGAATATGAAAATTGAAGTTTTGAGAAATTGGATGATTTGAGGAAATGTATCCAAACTGGGGATTCTTTGAGATTGACGTTTTTTTTATCTGAACACAAATTATTTCAGTGAGCAATGAATTTTTAAGAAAACTCTAATTTTGATTATCGTGTACAACCAAAACTATGCAGTCTGTAGGCCGACAGTCGACTGGCATGACCTTTCAGTCGACTGGTACGACCCGGCTGCTATGATCTTTAGTTTCCTTGAAAATCCGTTCTGGACAGTCGACTTAGACCCTTTTCAGTCGACTGGCACACTTAGAATTTATTTTTCAAAGTTAGCGTAGATTTTTCTCTGGTAAGTCGACTTATGACTTTCGCAAGTCGACTTATAACACTTAGAATATTTTCTTAAAAGATTTCTGAAATTTCTCTCTGGTAAGTCGACTTATGACTTCTATAAGTCAACTTAAATTCTCTGGTAAGCCGACTTATGACTTCTATAAGTCAACTTAAAATACTCTGGTAAGTCGACTTATGACTTTTATAAGTCAACTTATAACACTTAGCTTATTTTCTTAAAATCATGGAACATTCTTTCTGGACAGTCGACTTATGCTTACTATAGTCGACTGGTACTGATGTATTTTTATATTTATGAAGGTTCTTCCAAATGGTTTATTCTCTAGATATTTTGATCTATAACTACTTATGCCTTATCTTCTATTGAACTTATGTTTTCAAGATGTTAAGTTGAGCAGTTTATGAAGTAAGATTGGTTGAGATATTTGAGTTTGAGTCTCTAGAGGGGGGGTGTGATCCTAGTATACCGGCGGTTGAGTTCATTATGTTTGGGCCTGTCGAGGCATTTTAGTTGTTCAGTTGTTGAGTTAAGTCAGGTAGGGTACACCAACTCTAGGAGATTCGTTAAGTAATTAAATAACCCAAAAATGATAAAGACAGACACTAGTGGTGATATGATGAACGGGAACATGGATTATGGACCTCAGTATGACTTTCGGTGTGGGATTGATCCCCGGAATTATCCAAGTGTGAGTGAAATAGTCTTCAGAATTACCTGTGGTGTGGGATTGATCTCCGGAATTATCGGGGTCGAGGCGATGCACATGTGGTATTCGTGTGATGAGGTCATTGCTTACGATGTGAGATAATCCTCGGAATTATCCAGGTGTGAGTAAAATAGTCTCCGGAATTACTTGTGGTGTGGGATTTATCTCTGGAATTATCGGGGCATGGGCTAATACTCACAGTTTACCTTTATCTCGTAGTAGTCATCGTGTTAGGATTAGTTGCATAGCAGGGATTGAACCCTATAATGTGGAGACGTTAAGGGCTTGCACTGAACCTATGTAGAGTGGGATGCATAGACTTCGACAAGTACGCATTAGAGAGTCCGCATATAGAATTTGTGTTTTCTTGACTTGGTTTTATGCATGTGGTTTCCTGTTTTCTACATTTGACACTTAGTTTAGTTTCACTTGTAATTTACATGTTTTCTTGCTACGTCATATTTTATGTATTCTTGTTTATTACATGTTGTTTAAGAATCAGTGCTTAATGTTCATTTATGTTGTTTGTTTTTATGTCACTCACACCTTTATGGCTGACCCCTTTAGTTTTGGGTGTTAGGATTATCTCTAGCCTCATATTTACAGGTTGTTGCTTAGAGCTCGGATTTGGATGCTTGAGTTCAATTTATATAGTGACTCATGTAATTGTAAAGTGTTGTAAAGAGAAGAGTTTATAATTTTGTGATTTGAGATGTATTGTATTCCGCTGTGCTATGTAAAAGACTATTGTAATAAAAGTTGAAAATTTATTGGTATTTGGTTGTGTTTAATATTACATTGAAGTTGATGCTGCGATTGTGCCACGTATTTTCTATGATCTTATATTTGAAATTCGAGGCGCTACAGATTTAATCAAATTCATATAAGTTATCATATGAACAAATGTATATAGGATATGTAGATTACCAAGAGAACTCGATTATGCAAGTAAGAAAGGTTCTAATAGGAAACAAACTTATTATTACGAAAAATCTTCATAGCTAGCGATGACGATGTCAAGCAATCCGTTCCCGAACTCTAATAAGTAGCTTGTATCCCATCACTTAGTGGAACAAAATTATCAAATAACCTCCTTAAGCAATCCAAGAAATAAAACTTCTACATATATGTATTTATTAGAGTATATGGAAGATATAAATTACAATTAATATTTGTAATGCCCTTGCCCCTAACTCAGATAATTTATACAATTTATAAGGCAAATTAGATACTATGTAGTACAACTACCCACCACAGGCTGCCTCTCAAAAGGTGGTTAACCGGATTGGTGACTCTTGATCATAGGCTATATTATATATATATATATATATATATATATATATATATATATATATATTATATCAATCTTCCGATATGGGACATTTATATATACTTTACCTCTTTCCCGAGTAAACAATGTTAAGTCCACGTCACCTAGTGTTGACCGAAGTCAACATCTCAACAATACAGCATACATGCTGTTCATTCCATCACGTGGGCCACCAACATCATATCACATTTTCAACATATATTACCAAAATGCCAAAGCCATATTTCAAATAGTCAACATATACTTTCATTTCAACACACACACACACACACACACACACACACACACACACACACACACACACACACACACACATATATATATATATATTTAACACGGGGTGTTACAGACCCCGTGTTACAGACACCCCCCCTTCAGAAATCAGGGTCCTCGCTGAGCACGGGCATGCACAATCTAGTGCAGGATTTCTTTTTTAGCCGTTGTAGAGCATCTACTCTTTTATCTGCCCGATTATTCATGATCCCAGAGTACACCGCCCAATCAATTATAATCTCGGATTTTAATTGAGATTAAGCTTCACCACAATCCTAGAGTACACCGTCTGACTGGGTCTATAGTCCCGGAGTACAACGCCCAACTACATGCTCCACACTCGGTGTCAAAAGTCGGCTCTGATACCATTTGTAACGTCCCTATCCCTAGCTAAGACAATTTATACAATTTATAAGACAAATTAGATGCTATGTAGTACAACTGCCCACCACAGGCTGCCTCTCAAAAGGTGGTTAACCGGATTGGTGACTCTTGATCATAGGCTATATTATATATATTATTATATTATATCAATTTTCCGATATGGGACATTTATATGTACTTTACCTCTTTCCCAGGTGAACAATGTTAAGTCCACGTCACCTAGTGTTGACCGAAGTCAACATCTCAACAATACAGCATACATGTTGTTCATTCCATCACGTGGGCCACTAACATCATATCACATTTTCAACATATATTACCAAAATGCCAAAGCCATATTTCAAATAGTCAACATATACTTTCATATACTTTTCAACATATATATATATATATATATATATATATATATATATATATATATATATATATATATATATAGGAAAATGCTAATATGAGATGGTGAGATGGGTGAGATGAAAATAAATTTTGGGAGATGAGCGATTTGAATCATCCAAATCTTGATCACACCGTTCACATCATTCTACATATCATGTAGATGGTGTGTACAAAATTTCAAACGATTTGGAGACCTCTGGCCTATCCAAGCGTTCAAATAAATGCATATATATGTATTTCACATCATCTTCATGAAGTGTTGAACGCTTTGATGCGAAGGCTAGAGGCCTCCAAATGGCTTAAAATTTTGTACACACCATCTAAATGATATTTAGAATGATGTGAACGGTGTGATCAAGATTTGGATGATTCAAATCGCCCATCTCACAAAAAAACACTCCATCTCACCATCTCATAATAGCATGACTCACTCTCTCTCTCTCTCTCTCTCTCTCTCTCTCTCTCTCTCTCTCTCTCTCTCTCTCTCTCTCTCTATATATATATATATATATATATATATATATATATATATATATTAACACGGGGTGTTACAATATTAGCTGATTAATATGTTTCTGATGTTGATTCTTTTTCATTTGAGAGTGAAGGATTTAAGAGGAAAGACTCAATTTGAGAGGGAAAGCAGTTGAGAAGCACACACGGTGGAGAAGGAGATAGCGGAGTACATATAGGAGGAGTCCGAGAAGAGCCACAACCCCACCTAGCACTGCATTGTCAGCCCAACTTCAGTAATTATTTGATTTTTTTTTTCTCTTTGGTTTCTATTGAATAATTTATGGAATGATGTTGGTTGGATTGGAAATGTGAATTTGTTGTTATATAGATTTGTCATCTTTTGATTTTATTGTGATTGAAATAATTAAGAGGCATCTCTAAATTTACGGACCTTGGGCTTACCTATGTCTTGGTGTTGTGTTAGCGTTGAATAGTCACCTCCGTCCAATTAAGACTTTTAGTATAAGAACTAAAGTTAATGTGAATGTACGATAGTATGTAAATAATAATAAAAAAATATGAATTGATGAAATCTCACTTAGTTGTTTCAAAAAATATGACCAAAATCCAAACAAGAGTAGCATATGTAATTAAATAAGATAAACTAAAAAAGAAACACAATACATATCATCATTGTATTGTTTGAGTTCCATATAATATTATGAGTCTGTCAAAATTATTTTAGTCTGTGCAATCTGCACAGGGTAACACTAGTATATTATGCTTAGACCAATTTGTCAATGATTTTTCTCCTTTTTTTAAATAAAAAAAGGAGAGAATGTAGGAGGCAGCCACTCACATTTTCTGCATCCAAATTTTCAACTTGAATATTAAACCTAAAAAATCGTGTAATATTGTATATATATTATTAGATGAATTTTTAAAAAATATTTTGCTATTTCCTCATCTTCTAAAAATTATGTGCAATATTGCATATGATTATACTACATACTAGTCTATATAATATATTATGCTAAACCATTCATGTCCAGGAATTTTTAAATTTTAATTTTTTAAATAAAAAAGGAGAGCAAATGTAGGAGGCAACTACACACTATTTCTCCATCCAAATTTTGAAATGGAATCCTATAGTATACCTTAATCAAACCTAAAGAATCGTGCAATAATGTATATATGTTATTAAATGATTTTTTCAAAAAATAATTTAATTAATTTTCTCATTTTAAAAAAATTTGTGCAATATTGTACATGTTTATACTATCTACACAATATATTATATGCTAAGACCACTTTTGATCTAAAAAAAAAAAAATCTCCTTTTTTTTCTTTTCAATTTAAAAAAAAAACTCAAATGTAGGAGGTTATAAGCAGTGTCAAAAAAATCAAATACCTTGAACCGACCTGAACCCGACATTGGACGAGAACCAACCTAATCAATTGCGGGTAGGGTCCGGGTCCTATAATAGGACTCGTTCATATTTTTCACATCGGATCTGAGTCCGCTCAAAATAGACCCGACCCGGACAAAAAAAACAAACCCTAACCTCCCAATTTAAAAAAAAAATCCTAATTTCCAAAAAGTAAACAACAAGGAGAAGAAACAAAGTAGCAACCCCGACCTCCCTCTCTTGCCTATCTCCAGCCGCTCGATGCCGACGCTGCCAGCTGCCCAACATCGTTAAACCCGCTCACCACTTCCCGTACACCGCTACCTGGACCCGACAGATAGTATTTTTTAATAGGACTCGAACCCGTTTCTCACGAGGAACGGGTCTCGGTTCAATATTTGAAATCGTAGAGGAACGGTCCGAGTCCGGTAGTGCCCGACTCGACCCAACCGACTCGATACCGATGCTAGAGGTAACCCCCCACATGAATCATATCTGTAAATCAAACCTAAAAATATTGCAATATTGGATACATGTTATTAGATAATTTTTGTAAAATTTTTTAAATTTTCTCATTTTTGAAAATTCTGTTCAATATTGCACAGGATTATACTTGTTTATATTATAAAAATAGGTCTAACCCCTCTCTCCTTTCTCTATTTTGAAATAGAGAAATGATAGTCAAAGTATGAATTCCAATCTAAATTAACATGTGCAATCCGCACATTTTTATAAAAGAAGAAAAACAAAAAACAAAAACAAAAACAAAACCAAACCCCAAACCCTCTCAACCACCTCTTCATCTCTCACTCTCAAAATCCAAATCCTACCCAACCTACGCCACTCGCTGCCCCATCTCCCCATGCTGCTCGCCGCACACTCACGCTACATCTCGCCTTCCGCTAGCCAACCCCTCACGCTGCTCGACACACCCTCTCACCTTGTAGGTTGCACACTGCATCTCTTCGTCCTTTTCAAGCTCCAAACTGCCAATGATGCCAAACTGCCAATGATGCCTCTCTCTCTCTCTCTTCTTCCTGCCCCCCCCCCCCCCCGGCTTGAACTAATTTTCAACTTCTAGGGCTTCCTCTCTAAGTTTTGATCCATGTTTTTAATAATTAAATCATTGAAATTAAATTTCAAGAAATCAAGAAACCTCTATAATTTTAAAAAATTGGAAAAACCCTAATTTATTTTTCCATATTAGAAAAGGTTAATAGTAATAATTTTTTACATTAATTTTTTCTTTTCTTCTATGGTTAATGGTAATACATTATTGCATGCTACTGCAAACGGCCTTCGTTTGAAATGGGCAATAGTTGCTTACAATTCAAATAAATGTGTTGCTTACTATGAGTCTCTACATTGTTCTTTCATCTTGATTTATAGGTTCTTGATAAATTTGTGGTTGTTCTGGTTGTGTTCGACAATTGTATGTTAAGGGTCGTGTGTTAACTTTTAGAAACACATACACCATCTGTTTGTTTAAGTGCCTCATTGAACTATACGTCTATAACACTATTGGTAAATTTTGGGTACAATAAGCTAATTTTGTATTTCAGTCGGAGATGTTCCTTATATAAGAGATGGTGCATCAAACCCATATTAACTTGGGCAAGTAAAGTCTGGATCTTTGAACCACTTAGTCTCGTACCTTAAAGCACGTTCGTGGTCACATGATAGTTTTGTGCAACTTAGGCAGATATGTAAAATGCTCAGTTATTACTTACTAGTATAAAGTTAAAATTAGGGCAAGCAGTGAATAGCTTAAATTGGTAGGATTGCAGAAAATTTGGTATTTGTATGAAGTTTGTTAGGTTAGCTTCATTCAAAGAATTTGGTGGTGTCATTAATGGTGTGTGTCATTATGTTCGTTGGTGAATTTGTATACAAGTTACTGTACATTACACATGATACTAAGAAATGCTTATCATTGTCCAAAATATGTTTGTGTTGGTCTTAGGAGTGCTACTACTTCTTAAGGAATACATATGATTCTTTAGTTTACTCGAAACAGGTCATGTTGTTTTTTTTTGTATTTACTGTTTCCAAATTTGCAGTAAGAAGATCAAGTAAAAAATGTCACAGGTTCAAATCCTTTCCTGGAAATTAGTCACTACCTAAGCCACAGAAGATGCTTTTTGGCCCGTTGCATACCTTGATCCACTACTGTACGAATAGCATTTAAAGCAGCTGCTTGAGCAGCATAGGGCTTTCGTCCCTTTTCATGCGCAAGTTGTTTCAACCCGGCCTAATAAGGCTCAGTATGTAAAACTATTATTCATTAGGGGGAATGAATTTACAGTGACATTGTTCTGCAAGATAATTTAAACAAGACAGTTAACATTGTTTGCAGAGTATTATGTGATTGAAAAGTAAATGCATCTTCCTACTATGCGTATGGATGAGTTGCTTGCGGAGCTTGAGTTCAGTGAAGAGGATGATGCAGAGGGCATGACAACGTATATTCGAGTGGGGAAGTCTCCATTAGAGTTAGTTTCCATATCATCATTCTCAAACCTCCAATTCGAAGAAACCCTAATTTTCAATTCCACCAAAATCGCATCCAACATCGCTACTTGTGGAGTTTGAATCGCCAGATCGGCGTTCATAATCCAAATCGTCGGTGATCTCATCTTCAAAATTATAAAGGTGCGGATTATGTACGATTCATACGAGAACTGCCTTCTAACGCTTAATATTAGGTAAATTAGGGGTCGATTAGGGTTTCGAATCGTTCAATCACAACCCTAAAGGAGCCATCATTTGTTTTAACTAGGTGTTAAAGCAAATGTTGAGGGTTGTTTTTTCTTCTTTTTCTTCTCTTATTTTTACCTCAATTTTTGGTTGCATCTTTGTCATAATGAAAAGTATGTTTAACATATTTTTCCTTTTTTTTATCAATAAATGAAGTGCATGTCATCATGTTTGTTGGTGTATTTGTATACAAGTTACTGTACATTGTACATGATACTAAGAAATATTTATCGTTGTCCAAAATATGTTTGTGTTGGTCTTAGAAGCGCTACTGCTTCCTAAGGAATACATAGGATTCTTTAGTTTATTCAAAACAGGTTATATTGTTTTTTTGTATTTAGTCAAACCATTATTTATTAACATGGGGGCTGTTTGCCTTTGGTAAAGATGGGGAACACCTGCTCTAGAAATAAAGTTATAGTGACATTGTTGTGCAAGACAGTCTAAACACGACAGTTAACGTTGTGTTTGCAGAGTATTATGCAAATGGAAAGTAACTGCATATTCCTACTGTGTGTATGGATGAGTTGCTCGCGGAGCTTGAGCTTGGTGACGAGGATGATGCAGAGGGCATGGCAGAGTATATTCGAGTGGGGGAAGTCTCCAATTGAATTAGTTTTCATATCATCTTATATGTTTATCCTTCTAAACTTTTTATTTCTTACTAGCTTTGTCAATGTGTGAGGTATTTTTGTTGTTGTTTAAATTAGCTTGCTTTCAGACGGGGATGATTATTGTGCTGGATCCAAGAAATTCAAACGAAAAACTTAACAAAATGGAAGATTTGGTAAGGAGGGAGGTGGCGGAGGACATGGTGAAGCGGACAGAGAGGTGGAGGGGGGTGTTGGACTGGGGGATGTCGCGGCTATCGAGGATGGCGAAGACGCGGGAGAGGAGGGAGGAGTGGATGGCTGCATCGGAGAGGGTGTGGACATGGGAGGGGGCCGGGAGGGGAGGGTCGAGATTAGGTGGGGCAGGCCATGAGTATTGTAGAGATACTAGATTTGCCCATAGGCATGTGCCTACGGCACGTCTTCAGAACGATACAGCAGATGAAAAGCCTTGTAAACAGTAAATCAACAATTATGTAGCTCAAGTTTGAATAGTATGACAATAATTAGTTGTAAATAAAAGTCTATTGTTTTCCATATATATATATATATATATATAGAGAGAGAGAGAGAGAGAGAGAAAGAGAGAGAGAGGGGGGGGGAGAGAGAAATAATTAAATAAATGAAGGAGTTGTTTTGGGGAATTTGAATTTGAGTTTTGGAGGAAAACTTTTAGGAGGAAAAATGTGTTTTGTGAGATTAAATCTGGGCCTTTAATTTTTGGGGGATTGAAGGGGAGCCACTTGATAGCTTTCTTTGTGTTTTATTATATAGATAGGGTATTATTATGAAAAAAATTGAAGAAGATGGACGAATAGAAGAGAAGAGTTTTAAATGAAAAAGACTGGTAAGGGTGGTCTAGAAATTAAAATATATTCATATTGGGTTTATATCTAATAAGAAGAATATCAAAGTATATTCCTTACAATTAATGGAAAAACTAACGTTATGCGAGTTTTTGTAATCATTTAAAGGATTTGAGATGGGTATTTGAAAATATGAAGAATTCGGGTGGGAATATGGAAATATTAGAGTGCGTTTGTTTTGATATTTTGAATAGAGTTTTCTGAATAGAGTTTTCTGAATAGAGTATTCTGAATAGAGTTATTCTGAAAGTGAGTTTAAAAGTTGTTTGTTTATATTGTATTCTGAAAACTGTATTCTGAAAGCTGTTTATCTGAAAAAGAGAGTTTAGAAGCTGTTCTGTTATATTTCTAGCTGAAAACTGTTATCTGAAAGCTGTTTTTCTGAAAAAACGAGTTTAAAAGCTATTTGGTTATATTTCTAGCTGATCTCTGTTATCTGAAAGCTGTTTTTCTGAAAAAACGAGTTCAAAAGCTGTTCTGTTATATTTCTTGCTGAAAACTGTTATCTGAAAGCTGTTTTTCTGAAAAACCGAGTTTAAAAGCTGTTCGGTTATATTTCTTGCTGAAAACTGTTATCTGAAAGCTGTTTTTCTGAAAAAGAGAGTTTAAAAGCTGTTCGGTTATATTTCTTGCTGAAAACTGTTATCTGAAAGCTGTTTTTCTGAAAAAACGAGTTCAAAAGCTGTTCGGTTATATTTCTAACTGAAAACTGTTATCTGAAAGCTGTTTTTCTAAAAAAGCGAGTTTAAAAGCTGTTCGGTTATATTTCTAGCTGAAAACTGTATTCTGAAAGCTGTTTTTCTGAAAAAGAGTGTTTAAAAGCTGTTCGGTTATATTTTTAGCTAAAAACTGTTATCTGAAAGCTGTTTTTCTGAAAAAGAGAGTTTAAAAGCTGTTCGGTTATATTTCAAGCTGAAAACTGTATTCTGAAAGCTGTTTTTCTGAAAAAGAGTGTTTAAAAGCTGTTCGGTTATAATTTTAGCTGAAAACTATTATCTGAAAGCTGTTTTTTCTGAAAAAGAGAGTTTAAAAGCTGTTCTGTTATATTTCTGACAATTTTGAATATCAATTTGAAATAATAATAATAATAATATATATATAATAATAATAATAATAATAATAATAATAATAATATATATATATATATAATAATAATAATAATAAATAATATATATAATAATATATATAATAATATATATATAATAATAATATATAATAATAATAATATATATAATAATAATAATAATAATATATAATAATAATAATAATAATATATATAATAATAATAATAATAAAAATAAAAATAATAATAATAATAATAATAATAATAATAATAATAATAATAATAATAATAATAATAATAATAATAATAATAATAATAATAATAATAATAATAATAATAATAATAATAATAATAATATATAATAATAATATATATAATAATAATATATATAATATATATATAATAATAATAATAATAATAATATATAGAATATAATATATATATAATAATAATAATATATATAATAATAATAATAATAAATAATAATAATAATAATAATAATAATAATAATAATAATAATATATAATAATAATAATAATAATAATAATAATAATAATAATAATAATAATAATAATATATAATAATAATATATAATAATAATAATAATAATAATAATAATAATAATAATAATAATAATAATATATAATAATAATAATAATAATAATATATATTATAATAATAATAATAATAATAATAATAATAATAATAATAATAATAATAATATATAATAATAATATATATAATAATAATAATAATAATAATAATAATAATAATAATAATAATAATAATAATAATAATATATAATAATAATAATATATATATAATAATAATAATAATAAATAATAATAATAATATATATAATAATATATATAATAATAATAATATATATAATAATAATAATAATAATAATAATAATAATAATATATATATATATAATAATAATATATATAATAATAATAATAATAATAATAATATATAGTAATAATAATAATATATATAATAAATAATAATAATAATAATAATAATAATAATAATAATAATATATATATATAATAATAATAATAATAATAATAATAATAATATATATAATAATAATAATAATAATATATATAATAATAATAATAATATATAATAATAATAATAATAATAATAATAATAATAATAATAATAATATATATAATAACTCCCCCGTCGTGCGCCACCAGCTCTCTTGCTTTGTAGTTGCTGTAAGAAGAGGGTAAAGGAGGTGTTTTGGAAAATAGGAGGTATGAGTATTCTGAATGTTGATTGGGAAAAACACTTAAAACAAACGCCAACTCAGAATAGAGTATTCTGAAAATGAAATTCTGAATACTAAAACAAATGCACCCTTATTGTTTTGAAATATGAATATAAAAAAAACACAAACTATTACTCTAATTTTTAATTTTTTAAAATGGGAATCTCATTTTAAAGGCCGTGAAAGGACAAATACTCTTTCCAAAATAAGAAACCTTTGCCTATAAAAAAAAAACTGAAAAACAATTACAAAAAAGGTTTTGGTTTTTTAACACATGCTCTTCACAGATATGGTAATTTCAAATTTATCCATTTAAAAATTACTATTTACAGTTTCCACTAAACAAAGTTCTTCTTCAACTTTACTCTTGTTAGGTAACTAGGTTTGCCCGTTGACACGTGCCTACGGCACGTCTTCGGAACGGTGCACCTTGTTTGATCATATAAAATAGTTTTAGAGGTCCAGCAAATTAATTGAAGTAGCAAACATATTATATGAGAAACTTTTGGTGGTCCAGCAAAAAAACATATTATATGATTTTTTATTTATTTATTTTTTTATTTTTAAAGTTTTTGAAATTTTTAATTTTTTAATTTTTTTTAAAATTTTTAAAATTTTTATTTTTTTTAATTTTTTGAATAGAAAGAGGGAGAGAGAGAAAAAAAAATAATTAAATAAATATAAGAATTATTTTGGGTGGGGGGTTTGAATTTGAGTTTTGGGGAAAACTTTTGGGGGGGGGGGGAGGGGGGGGGGAAATATGTTTTGTGAGGTTAGATCTGGACCTTTAAATTTTTGGTGGATTGAAGGAGAGCCACTTGATAGCTTTCTTTGTGTTTTATTATATAGATTATTATGCATGTGAAATGACTATTCAATACTGAACTACATTCCCACCTTTTCTTTAAAAAAAATACTGAACTACATGGATCATTCGTAACACAAAAAAACATACTCAACTACATAAAAATGCACAATTGATGATTTTATCATTTTGTTGGAAGGGTATTGATCGTCATTAGGAAAAAAAGGACGGAGGCATGTATGAATGACATATTTGATTTGAAGGGGACTAAGGACAGGGCTGCAAACGAATCGAATTATTCGCGAGCTATTCGGCTCGAGCTCGGTCAAAGCTCGACTCGAACCGAGCTCGAGCTTAGATTTTTTTTTTAGCCTAAGCTCGCGAGCTATTCGGCTCGAATGCGGTCAAAGCTCGGTCGAAGCTCGGCTCGAACCGAGCTCGAGCTTAAAACCGAGCTCGTTTCGTAAACGAGCTGAGCTCGAGCCTGAAGGTATTTGGCTCGGCTCGGCTCAATTGCAGCCCTAAGGAGGATATACATAACGGAGATAGGGGGTAGGATATCTCTAAGTGGCTTAAGAATTAGAGCATCCACGGTTGCATAAATGCATTTTATGCATATTTTTTTTCCAAAAAGTCGCTATACTCGTTAGCTATTTATTCAATTTTTTACCTTTTTCGATACAGTAAAAAGGCAAATATAGCTTGGGATATAGCAATATGCATATTATGCGTGATGAAACACGTCTGCATTATTTAATAATTTTTTAAATTTTTCTTGATTAAAAAAAATTAATAATAATAAAAAAGTGGGGGAAAATTTTGGGGTTGGACCAATCCCAAGGCATTTTCACGTGGTCATGTTTCGTCCCATTCCCTTTATTAAAAAAAAATTCGGCATATGACCAATTTACCCTTCTTCACATCCTACCCTTCAATTCTTGATCCGACGATTGGTTTAGATACAACGGCTCTTTCCAACATACAACGGCTATATTTGACAAATTTTGCCTATATATTGGCTCCCTCCTTTAAACCAAATTCAATGCAAAAAAAAAGATAGAGATAAAAGCTCTTTTGGTTTGGAGAGTAGAGCTCTAACTCTTCACAAAATTTATAGAAGAAGAATAGGGTTATATTCGTCATTTCATATATGTAGAAAAAAAATACCCTCAAAACCTGGACGAAACATCATGTTTCGTCCGATGTGAAATTTGATTTTTTTTTTTTTGGTGAAGATGTTTCGTCCCATTTATTTTGATATTAAAATTTTCATTTCTCTGTTATAAAATTCATTTAATTTTATTTTTTTCCCTCACAGATGAAATATGATGGTTCGTCCGTTTAATTTTTTACGAAATTATGCTTTTTTATACATTTTGACGACTGCAGCAAATACTCGAAATGCTATTCTGTAATATGCATATATGCATACTATACCTCCGACGACTGTGGATGCTCTTAATAGTGAGATCATTAATTGTTGAATGTAGGATAAGGTTAGTATATTCGGTGGGCTTATCGGATGAGCCTAATTATACAACTTCTACCTCCCAAAAAAAAAGTTCAATTCTCATGCAAATTTTGTGTATCTTTTAGATGGTTGCTCTAGAATGAGTTAAAATTTTGATAATAAACGTGCCAAGATCAAGTTACTAGTTAATTGAGGATCATGCCATTTTTTTTTTATTTTTTTTTTTGATTATACTGGGTTCCATCCCCCTCTATGGGTCAGACTAATCCCAGTCCCGTGACAAGGGGCCCCAACTTTTGGTTGGGTTTGTGCGCCGGTCCATCTAGCCTAGCGGTCACTGGCCACTTAAGTGTTTACCATAGGGTTCGAACCCAGGACCTTTGGAGGAGCACACTCCAAATCCCAACGCTCTTTACCACTAGGCCACTTCTCGTGGTTAGGATCATGCCATTACCGGTGGGGATATGTCATGTTCGAAGTAAAACTATATATACTAATAATTTACACGTGTAATGTACGTATTTATAAATATATATTTTTAAAGTAAGAATTCTAATATAGTCTAGCATCGTACCAAATATCTTCTTTATATTAGATATTCACGTACATTGTATATATTTATTTGGTTACAATTCATGTGTTTGATTGGTTCCACAATCCCAACGCTACAATTAAAATATTAGATATTAGAGTTATATTTGTTTGTGAGTTTCTATTTTCGCCTCCCTCATATTTTGGCATTTGGTTGGGACTTGGGAGCAGCCAAAGATCAATAGGGTTTTATGATTTTGATTAAGATGTAGGTGCGAAGTTGAAAATCTTCAGTGGATATTGTGTTTCTTAAAGAAAATGTAAATTTTTTTCCAAATTTTTTATATAAAAATTTAGCTATTATTATTTATTTTTTTTGCAAGGTAAGCCATATTTTTTGTCTCATCATTAATGAGCGTTAGTGTAAGCAAAACTGAATACCTGTTTCCTTTCTTAGAGCATAGAGCATAGAGCATCTGTAATCGTTTATATTCAAAATTTTCATATTTGGGAATTTATAAATAGAAAATTTGACTTATGTTGTAGTCGTTTATACTCAAATTTTGAAAATTTATGTCAGACACATGATCTTATTTCATCCCAAAAATATTTGTTTTTTTTTTAAGGGACGATGTATAAAACATCGTTCCGAAAAAAATGTCACGCCCCGCTTCCCAAAATACGGGAATACGAGTCTGTGACGAAAGCTCAGCGAATGATTTTAACATCATCCATAAGCTATACCAGTCTTAACTCAACAATATGAAATGAAATAATCACAACCACGCAAAAAAATATAATCATATAAACAAATACTAGAATAAACGTGTAGTAGTCCAACATAATAACCAACAACTGGAAATAAGCAACAATTACGGGTCAACAAAGCCCGGGATATGAAGTTCAACAAAGTAACAATGCGATAAAAAAATAACATGGAAGAAACAGTTTATTTTAAAGCAGCTTCTGCTCCAATCTTAGAAGAACTGCTCACCAATGCCTTCTGGCAATTCTCCTTGCGCACCTGTGGTTGGATCAACTAGAGTGGGAAAAAATGTTCGTTAGAGCAAGTACGGACAGTAAGTAGTGAAAAACAGAGAGTAAAGGAACATGGTACATCAAGGAATATGAAGCAAGAACAAAGTCCAAAAGAAATAACAATGTCAATAAACAATGGTCAAGTGTACAAGTGTCAACTTAGGTTTATTAGCATTTTATTATCCTATCTAGTGCACGTATTACTGTGTCCCATACTACAGGTTTGGTGCATGTAAAACAGTGTACGTTTAAGACATAGTGGCGGGATTTACAGAGCATGTACTCGGTGTAACGAGATAACAAGATAACATGATAACAAGATACCGTGATAACATGATAATAAGGTCGCAAGTATTTCTCCACCTTCCATGTCAATAATCCATGTAAACAAGAAGGGCCCTACCAAGTACAGTTTCTGAGATTATCCACTACTAAGTCAACCCTTATTACCCCGGCTTGTTTAATATTTTATTATGTCATTTATGATCATGCATGTGTGTATAAGAGTATCAAGGGGATGATAAAGGTGCAGCAAAATGATGCAATGCATGATAATGTACATGTAATTGTAAATCTAAAAAGAGCAGACATATCAGTACTAAAACAACAATAACTCACAAACTATAATTCGGAGTTCGATTCCGTCAAAATGGCTGTAAACTAGACATATGGGGATACAATTCATATTCAGTAAGTTTCAATTGATTCTGACTATAACTAGGTCGATTACCCTAATCTTTATAGCTTATGGGTTCTGGCAGCAGCTTATAGTCAAAATTCTATGGGTAAAAACAAGGTGTAAGATCAATATAAAAATCTATAAAATTTAGAAAATGAATTCTAAGCATGTCTACTAAGTTTCTAGAGAGTTTCATGTCATTACACTACTGTTACTATGGTGTTTCAACTGAAGATTGTGTCGATATTTCACTAAACTGCAATTCTGGAAATACAGACCAGCAGTGACTAAAAGTACAATATCTAACAGCTCACAGATCGAAATCTAAATCCGTAAGATGTTCTAGAAACTAGATTCATTATGATACAATTTCTTTTTATATAGTTTTGGTTGATTTTTATTGTAACAAGGTCGAAACCTTAGTGCAAAATAGGACATGCAGCAAGAAATCATAAAATGTCATCATGTACATTCATCAAAATGAACAATCTACTTATTCTTGGATCATGAAATGCATTAACATTATATACAACAAGTTAAGATGAATTTTTACAGTGTACAAAGCCAAGTTATCATGTCACGATTTAAGTCTCAATAATACAATCAATCAACATGCATTCAATCACTATATTTTTCTATATACAAGTTTCTAATCAATTTATCCATGTCGTGTGTGCATGCAAGCTTATGTTTGAATCAATGGATGTTGGCACGAAGTCAATGATACTTTGGGTTAGCTCGTGTAAACCCTCGATATCCCCAATGGAAGGTACACAATGCAATATTATGATAGTCGAAAGAGAACTACTTGCGGAGATCAATAATCTTGAACTAGAAGAATTAAACGAGTTCGAGTGGACTTGCCTTTAGATGACGATCAGATCCGAAAGTGCGAAGAATAACGGGATCGGAATTCCGGTGACATGGCGACGAGCAACGATCACGATGATCACGATCGAGCGCGAATCTTGATGAGGATCAAGATCGCATGATCGGACGGCTGAGATCGAAGATCAAGATGATGATCATGATCGCAATGATCAAAAGAGATCTGACGGTCGAGATCAAGATCTTGTTGTTAATAATGATCAATGCAAATCCAACAGCCAAGATCAATGGATCAAGAAGTGATCACGATCGAGATGATCGACGATCGGACGGCTGCGATCAAAGGAGCACCGGATGTTGATGAAAACAGAGGAGAGCGATGAATGGGGGTGTGCACAGCGGTGAGGCAGGTGACTGGCGACATTGGGCAGTGGCAGCTTTGGGTGGCGCGCTGTGGACGGCTGCGATCAAAGGAGCACCGGATGTTGATGAAAATAGAGGAGAGCGATGAATGGGGGTGTGCACAGCGGTGAGGCAAGCAATTGGTGGTGTTGGGTAGCAGCGGCTTTGGGTGGCGCATTATGGCGAAGGAAGAGGATGATACTGGTGGGGCTGGCAGCGTGCTCAGGGTGAGGGAGACTCGACGACAGCAGTGCATAGGGCGTTGACGGGCGGCGAGGAGTCTGGGAGTGCTGACGAGGTCGATGGAGGAGGAGGCGCTCAAACGGGAGGCGCTTAAAGGAAGACGCTGAGTGTTACGGTGAACACGGGTTGGTTGGAGATCTAGTCGAGAGAGGCTCGACGAAATAGGGGAGTGGCGAGGAGAACAGGGCAGGACTGTCGACGACGGAGCACAGGGGAGGTAGCGTCTGGGTGCCTTGAGGATGCGATTGGGGCAGAAGCAGACCTTGGCAAGGCGGAGGGCTCAGTGATGGATGTTGAAGATGAAGGGCGATGGTAATGGTAGCAAGACGAGCTTGACGAGGTGAGGAGAATGACGATGAGTTCTGGAGTTCTGTGCTGCAGTGATGTCGAGGGCTGGCTGTAGCGCCCCAAATTTCTAATATGAGAGCTTAGAAAATAAGTGGCGAAATCCCAGTAATCCACTTCAATAGAACAATAAACACCAACAACACTACATAAATTTTCTTTCTTTATTACAACAATTATTACAATTCACAGCGGAAGTCTAATCATCTCAACACAAATTAATCTCTTATTTACAACTCAATAATGATCTCTAATAAGTCTTTACAATTTTACAACAAACACTAAATAGTCCAACTATCTCAAATTGCCCACTCAAGCATCCAACCTCCAATCTAAGCAATAACCTGCAACATGTGAGGCTAGAGTTGAACCCTAACCCCAAAACTACGGGGTCAGCCATAAATGGTGTGAGTGGTAACAAATCAACAAATAACATAAATGAACTTAAAACATAATATCCAACGAATAACGATCAAACACTAAAGTATGAAATAACAACAAAAGAATAACGGGTGACACCAAAAACCAAAAGCCGAGTGTGTGTAAAACAAGAAATCCAAATGCATGAAAGTGATTCAAGAAAACATCATGACTACATGCTGACAACGATGACTACTAAGAGATGAAGATAAACTATGATAATTTACCCATGCTTGATCATTCCGGAGATTGATCCCACATCACAGGTATTTTCCCTGGATAATTCAGGAGATCATCCCACATCTAAACATAGATTCCTTATCACAATAATACCCCAAAAGCGTCGCCTCGACTCCGATCATTCCGTAGTTCAATCCCACATCTCAAGATAATTACTTGGATAATTCAGGAGAAATACCTCGCATCACAGGTTAACTGTCTGGATAATTCCGGAGATAAATCACACATCACAAGTTAACTACTTGGATAATTCAGGAGATTAAATCCTACATCAAAAGCCGTACTGAGGTGCATAACTCAAGTTCCCATTCGTCATGACACTACTAATGCCTGTCCTTATTAGTTTGGGTTACTGAACAAATCTCCTAGAGTAGTGTACCCTACCGGACTAAAAATCTGAATAACTGAAAATTTGCCTCGATGGGCCTCAACAAATAACTGAACAAACACCGGTATACTAGGGTCACCTACCTCTAGAGACTCAAAAACAAATATCTGAACAAATTCCCACTAAACAAGTGGCTCAACTGAATCTCTCAAAATCATGTTCTGAACTGAACATCTCAAAAACAAATACTTAACTGAACATCTTAAAAATCAAACACTAAACAAAATATCTCACAATCAAATACAAAGATCCTTCAGGACCAGTCGACTGCACATCAGATCAGTCGACTGTCCAGAGGACATAATCCAACATTTCTCAAAAATAAACTAAGGAAAGATCAGTCGACTGTCCCGACAGGACTGAACAAATTACAGACAGAAGACCAGTCGACTGACCTCAGTCTAGGTCGACTGTCCCGAACAAAACTCAAAGACTAAAAATATACAGTAGGCTCGTACCAGTCGACTGCTTCGCAGTCCAGTCGACTGTCGGCTACAGATTTACAAAAAGTATAGGCCTGAACACAAATCAAACGGGAGTATTCTAAAGATTCATCGATCATAAATTTTATTTATATCCAGGCAAATAAACAATTCTCAATAATCCCCATCATGGTTACATTACTCAATCAATCAATTTCTCCAATCTCATATTCTCATGATCTCAATTCTTAATTCTCCCATTAGGGTTTTTCTCAACAAAATGTCTTCCATAACTTAGTCCAAATCTGATTTATAACCATAAGGTCCAGGTGTTTACCATCTAATCACAACCAAAATCAATTCTTAATATGTCTCCCAACAATACGATCTCATAGATCAACATTTCCTCAACAAATCTTAATATTTTCTCATACATGGTTCAAATATCAACAAGAGTTCTCATCCTCCATAACAAATAAAAGATCCATACCATACATTCAATGGGACTAACAAAATAATGGCATAATGATCACAAACAAGCATAACAAGATCTTACGTCATTCATCAATCAAGACAAACAAAACAAGCAAAGCAAAACAAAACAACAAAACAAACCACTCACCTTTGTTTTGATGAAAATCCGCCAAAAGCTTTCTCCTTGCTAGATCCAAGAATCCTCCTTTTTGCTCCTCAAAATAATCTCAAAATTCTGTGAGTTCTCAATGACGGCTGGGAAAAAGGATTTCCCTTATATATGCCGGATAGAACATTAGGGTTTAATTCCCACTTTGCAAAATAATCCTTTTAAGAGTACATCTTACACATATAATTGTATTCTTGAAAATTAAATCAAATATCATTTAAATTAGGATCTAATAGAAAAATATATTTTCAACCCTCAATAAGTACTGATCGGAAAGTCCAGAAAACATCTTTTGCACTTCAACCCTTAAAATTGTCAATTTTGCAAATAAGTCCTTCTTTTCTCAAAAATTGCAAATAGTATCAATTAACTTCAGAAAAATCTGGAAAATACTACATAAATTCTAAATAATAAATAATGATTTTTCATAAAGAAATATTAATTTTTCAAACTTCTGAAAAGTCATTTGCACGTGTTTTGCACGTGTACGAAAGATAAATTTCTTGGAAAAATATCAATTAAATCCTCAAAAATCATTTAAATTCATTTTCAAATAATTAAAATAATATTTGAAAATACGGGGTTCTACACTGGCGGCGCTGGCTTCGAGAGCAAGGTGGTCGTAGGAGCTCGAGGGTCAACTGGAGGTGTTGAGGGGGTTCGACGAGGAGGAGGAACAGGGTGTGAGGAGACGGAAGTTGAGCAATGGCGGCAGGAGTGGAGTCGACGGCGCTCGAAGGTTGCGGGAGGCTCGACTGGATGAGGGGATGCGGTGGCAGCGAGGAAGACGAAAGGGTGCTCTCTGTTAGGTTTGGGAAACAGATGGGAGAGAGAAGGAGAGGTCGGGGGGAAAAGAAGAAGACATGGGGATTTTATTTAATAATAATATATATAAATAAAATAATGGGTAGTTATGAGGTAGTGGGGGTGTGGAGTTACGGGGATGTGAAGAGTGGGGTAATGGAGAAATTTATATACAGATAGCTGAATTTGGGAGTGGTAGGATAATAGGTTAACGGGTTAGGATCCAACAAGATGTGGGTTTGGGTTTAGGGTAGGCTATATTGTAATAAGAGATGGATATGGATTTGGGCTCAGGTTATATATATAAATAATGCAAAAATGAATATAAAATTTGGGCTTTAGATGATGGGCTTTGATTTGCTTTAGATGATGGGCTTTAATTTAAATAATTAGATATATAATATAGATCAAAACTAATGGGCTTTAACAACAACAACAACAATACTAATAATAATAATGAAAACAATAGCAATAATAATAATAATAATAATAGTAATAATAACATTATACAACAAAATAAGAATTTGGCTTATCAACTTTATATTAAAATAATCCGAACAGAAATATATATATAGTCGATCAAAACTAGAAAATACATCGTTATTCAATGTAAATATAATTGTCGATTATAAAACACTTAGTAAAAGATCTGAAACGTATTTAGCACAAAATAAATTTATAAATAATCAAAATACCGAAAATATTCAGGAAATACGTATTTACGGGAATGGGGGTTACAAAAAAAAAATCTCAACGGACGCAAGATCTTTTTTCGTCCAAGAGCAATTTTTATTTTTATTTTTTAAATTACGGATGGGAAATGAATTCCCGTCCGATGTAAAAAGGATTTTTTTTAAAAATCACCGACGAGACATGTTAAGACGTCCGACATAGGTGGGGTTTTATTTCACCTCGAACGAGATTTAAAGTAACTCCTGTCACTTAAAAAAAATTATGGAATTTACGGATGATTTATCTTGTATTGTCCTACGAAATGATTTTTTAGGAATTCCGATAATACCCTTCACAATTCGTTTGTGTCTCAACCCTGTATAATCCCATTATTTCATAACATTCATACAAACTCATCTCTCACTTATCTCCGACTTTGCTTCTCGTTCCAAAAAAAAAATTATTTTTCACTTCCCTCTTCTCAAACCTTCTCCGGTATATATAATCAAGAACATCATGACGGTCCGAAGATTTATTGGTAGAATCAAATCAAAGAGTTTGACCGGTTCAGATCATGCCAACAAAAGAAAAGAACCCGAATCAGACACTCCAAATGTGGATCTCAGTGATCCAACAATGTGGAAACGGGCTGTCGACGACTCCCCTCATATTTGTAAGCATATTACCGAGCACTCTTCTGGTGATTTTTGTAACTTTAGGAAAAATTGGAATGGTCCAATTAAAGCATACAAAGTGTGCTCTCGTTCCCCACTATTGAAGCAAATAATTGATAATGCGGGGTGGCACCATTTTTTACAATTGATACCGAAATGTCATCTCAACGACTAGTCGAGGCCTTAGTTGAGAGATGGTGGGATACTACCAACACATTTCACCTGCCGTGCGGCAAGTTGGGTTCACCCCATTGGATTAGGCAATGTTAACGGGAATATTAATCGGAGTCGGTGAAAAGCCTCCGGGCAACGATGATGAATACCCTTTCGAAACAATGAAGACCCACTTCTTTCCTGAAATAACTGAATTTGATTGGAAATTTTAGTGAATACGTTGTTCATTTTTGAAGAAATGTTTTCATTGAAGTATAGAAAGCAAAAGTTGATAATACTGTAGCTATTACGGTTGCACGAGCATTTTTTATGTTCTTCTTTGGGGAGTTTTATTTAGGGAGGTTTGCAAATTTTCTAGCTGTTTTTTGCCGTTGGAGAAATTGTAGTAGCCGTTGGATTGAAGGAGGGTAATACTGTAATTCAATTTTAAACTTTTTTTTTAATTTTTTTTTAAGAGACGAAAGATCATTTGTCTTTCTATGAATGGTGAAGAATATTCATTGGACGACAGTTCATTTACCGTCCGATTTGTTTTATTTAAAATTAACGGACGATGAATGATCTATCGTCCGTTCGGAAGAAAACAAAAAACATTGTCAAGACGATGAATGATATTTCGTCCAAAGTAAAAAAAAAAAAAAAAAATCTTTAAAACGAAAAAAGAAGTTGCGTCCGAAACTTTAAAAAAAGGAAAAAAATTCAAGGACGACACAACATCTTCCGTCCAAATTATAAAAAAAAAATTTGCGACGAAATATGATCGACCGTCCGCCAGAAAAAGATAAAAATTATTTGATATATAAGAAGATACAATATCTATCGTCCGTAATCGAATTTTTAGAATGGACGAAGAAAGATATTTCAATTCTTATATTTGGATATTTTCCAAACCACTTCTCAATTATAGGGCGATACTATTTCCCAAATCTCAAAATTTTCACATATAGGGAACTACTGCAACCCTTTTTTAAAAAATAGTTTCCATATTTTTCAAATTTAGACAACGCCAATAGATGCTCTCAGTATCTATGAGACTTGCCACTAGATCCTAAACAACACAATTAGTTTTTTTTTTCCCTTGAAGAAGCACAACTAGTTGTTAGAGGAGAAACAATGTCAAACAAAAGATGAAGTTGTTTTAGTTAATCAATTTACGTACAGTTAATTGTAACATTTTTTGTCTCGGTTGAAGGATTAAACTAAGGAGCAATTTAATCCTGAAACACACGTATTAGTGGCAAATGCAGATGATGTAATTTGTGAGCGACAAATATGAAACTAGCAACATAAGGTTGCTAAAATCCTAAACAAAAAGTAACGAGAAGAGAGAGAGAGGAAAAAAAAAGTGTGCGTTTGGATCGGGGTTTAAAAACAGTTTTTAGTTTTTAAAATCAAAACATAGGATAATTTTGTTTGGATACAAATTTTTCAAAAACTCAATTTAAAATTTCACACTCAAAACCTATGTTTAAAACGAGTTTTTTGAAAACAGAAAAAACTGTTTTCTCAAATAAGGTTTTTCATTTCCCAACGAACATACTGTATTTGTATATGTATATGTGTATACATTATGTATGTGTTTAGTATGTATATAGTATGTATGTATATGTATGTATATATAATAGTATGTATATATTATTATTATTATTATTATTATTATTATTACTGGTTGGAATTTACCATGCACCAAGTCCACGTGACTTGGTGCATATAAATGGTGAAAATATTATCTAAACATACTTGCATTTAGCACACCCATATTCTTCAAACTACAAATTCGATAAAGTCAATCATCTTAAAAAGCAAATCGTGAATTTCAAAATTACTCCAACGACAACACGCTCATCGAAATCAGAATTGAAGCAAGCATAAAGAACCCAAGTTTAATCAATTCTAGCGAAATTCCAATCAAAATTGAGCACCAATGGATCAAAATTCGAACGATGTAAGAGAAAGCTATATGCGTAATAGTTTTATCTAAAACATAAAGATATAATCATTGTATTTTTCATAAGATATATCATCATTTTCGACTTTAACTTTCTTGAACTTAAAACTGATATTAAAAAAAGTTATTAAAAAACAAATTAGTAAATCCTAAACTGATATCATCGTATTTTTCATAAGATCAATCATCACTTTCGACTTTAACTTTCGTGAGCTTAAAATTGCTTGTAATTTCTTGTTCATCCTTTTTAATTTTGCATCCTTTTAATATTCTTGTAGTTGTTCTTCCATATTGGATATCTTGTGATTTGTTCAAAAACGTATACTCATCTTCAATGCATTTCTTGGTCCGTCTATCAAATTCTTCAACATTTTTTCCCTGCATATAGAATTAAGAAATTAGCTCTTAATTAATTGTAACACTATGAGAATAACATATTATACCTTATTCTTAATATCTTCTAGGTTTTTTTTGGAACAGCCAATGATGCACCTTGTTTCCTCATCAAATAAAGTCAATTCTGCCTTTACACTTGTATCTTTTATTGTGATTTTGAATACATATCTGAAACATGTTAATTTTAGTTTTTTTATAAAATTTATTGTTTATTATTATTTTTTAATAATTTGATTGAAGAATGGAAAGATGGAAAACTAAAAATATGGTGTTTTGTATACCTTGGCTCATATTCAACATTATTCTTTTTTACATTTTCGACAATAAACTTCATCATTTTCAACATTGACTTTTGTTGAACAGATTTTGCATGCAATGTACCATGGATCTCTAACATCTTTGACACTTTTGATCAAAACTTTGAAATAGTAGTATTTTGCCTTGAAATATGATTTTTTTTTTAAGTCATCAAAATATTTATAGACATATAGAATTGAAAAATATATTTAAAAATAATTTCATTATTCATAATACCTCCGAAGAATCTTCGCCTGCACAATGGAGAATGTCAGATAGTTTCACTTCTTCTGCATTTATTACTTTTCTCTTTTTTATTTGCAAGGAATTACTTTTTAACAAAATTTCATTACAGTTTTTCCTGAAACAAACAAACAAAATTATGTTAAATGATACTCCAAAAGGCAACAAATAAAGGATTAAATATACAAAATAAATTATACCATTCTCGAATTTTATATGCTTCTGGTTCATTCGGATTTATCTCTATTGTAGTGTTGTTTGTTGATGTGAGAGAGAATCATATTTTTAAAAAATCAATAATAAATAAATAAAATATATAATAAATAACATTATTAATTTTTATTGTATATAATTACCTCCAAAGTTTGAGGTTTTTATAGAGGTTTTTGCAATAATTGGCATGTTGGGTGATAATTCTTTCAGAGCTTTTCCTTCCTTGATTGCTAGTTCTCCCTATAATGCAAGTAAGATTGGTTTTGACATTAAATTAAGACAAAGAGTATGAACTACAAAACAATTTTGTAAATTATTATACAACTTAATTAATTGATATTACCTGAATCCTACAACTATAAGATTTCGCTTCTCTACTTCATTACCATATTTTGAGTCTACTTTATCTACATCTCCTGCATTAATTACTGCTAAACAAAGATATGTAGTTCAATGCAATTAGTATTTGATATCCTTTGAGTAATAGACAATTTTATATCAATATATGTATATGTATGTATATATATATAGGCAAATGCTCCATTGAAAACGGGTCTAGTTTTCACGGGTTGGAAAATAGCAATCTGAGCCGTTGGATCGCTCATGATCGTAATCAGCTGCTCAAATCGAGCCCCCATCACCCATTTCAATTGATCAGCGGAGGGTTATTTTGGAAATTTCATCCCAAATAACTCTTCGCCTGATTCGTATTATATATATATATATATATATATATATATATATATATATATATATATATCATTGAAAACGGGTTTGTTTTCACAGGTTGGAAAACAGCGATCTGAGCCATTGGATCACTCTTGATCGTGATCAGCGGCTCAGATCGCTTCCGCCCATCACCCAATATCACTTAAGTGGCGGAGGGTTATTTTGAGAATTTCGTCCCAAATAACTCTTCGCCTGATTCGCTCTGAAAAAATGAATTAACCTAGGCCGTTGTTGGGAACAACGGACTAGGTTAATTCATTTTTTTAGAATCCATGAGGCGAAGAGTTATTTGGGACAAAATTTCCAAAATAACCCTCCACTGATCAATTGAAACGGGTGAGGGGGGGTTCAATCTGATCTGCTGATCACGATCATGAGCGATCCAATGGCTCAGATTGCTGTTTTCCAACCCGTGAAAACTAGATCCGTTTTCAATGGAGCATTTGCCTATATATATATATATATATATATATATATATATATATATATATATATATATATATATATATATATATATATATATATATATATATATATATATATATATATAATGTAGAGTATTAGAAGAGAAATATTTAAAGTATATAATGATAATTTCATGAGTGAACTAAATTGTGTTACTTTAAAAGGAAATTTTGGGATTGCTTTCACTTTAAAATTAATCGCGATTACGGGATTGTAATCCAAAGGATTTTTATCTAGTTTTACCCTAAAGATTTTCCAACGTATAAAAATGAATTTAAATTTTAGAAATATATGCAAAACGAACTATATGAGGGAATACAAGATAATTAAAGAAAGAATTCAGAATATTAAACATGTGATGTTTATAAGGGTTTTATCAATTAGAATGTTATTGAATATTGTTATAAAGAGATAATTAAAGGTTACATTTGGAATGTCAATCGTGTGATTATTTACAAGAGTTTTGATCGATCAAATCGTCATTGAAGGTTGCTAAAAGAAGTGTTTATTTATATTGAGATGATAATGTAAAGAAAATAGATAAAAAAAATTAAATGAAGTTATGATGAAATGAAAAATTTTGTAAAGAGATTAAGTTTAACCTAGAGGATCTCTATGTTGAGATGGATGGGTTCTAGGAGCTAAGCGAGGTCCGTAATGTCCGGCAATTTTGATAAATGAAATTTTGTGAAATGGTCAAAATGGACTTGAATTTTGATGAGTAAGTTTAAGTCCGGTAGGGTAAGCTAGTTTTAGACCATGATAGCTAAAAATTGAATAAGGACAGACACTAGAAAGGAAGATGTAATAAAATCTGAGCAAACATAAGTGGGGTGTTTCTATATAGTCGGGCGATGTACTCTGGGACTATAAATCCAGTCGGGTGGTGTACTCCGGGACTGAGATTTTCACGATAAGAGATGAGCCTTAATTAAATACGGAATTAGGAATGATCGAGCAGTGTACTCTGGGGTCATGATTAGTCGGGCAGATAGAGGCGGATCTCTAATATATACTGGGCTAGAGCGGCACTTGCGGGATGTTCGCACGAGGTGAATTATGTATTGTCGGGCGGTGTACTCTAGGGCTATAATTCATACTCGTGGGATGTCTAAACCTTGTTTGGTTACCGTTGTAGGACTTCATAGCGAGGGATTGAACCCTATAATGAGGCGTAAGTTAAGGGCTTGCCCTCTGACCTATGTAGTATGGGATGCATAGAATCCGAACAAATGTGCATTAGTGCATCGTAAGTGTAAGTGTCTGCATTAGGCATCAGGTTCATATCATACACTGACACGTGTCTGCATTAGGCATCAGGTTCATATCATACACTGACATATTTAGGATAGTCACTTTTCATATTTTGTTTCGACATTCAAGTTTGTGATTGCTAAAGTAGAAGAATCGCGGTAATATAGCATTACGTCAATTATATGCAACTGACGTGCCCACAGTTTCCTAGTTGCATGATTGGTCTTGGCATGGATTTGAAGACACTGTGCGAGATGTCACAAGATTGAAGAGCTTTCATTATCATATATGTACTGTACTTATTTATTTTCGCTGTGCTAATGTAAGAATGATGTTGTAAATGAAAAGTTTTAAATTCTTTATATTTTTGTACGAATTTGAAGTAAAAGTATTTGTTTATGCTACGAACATATGTTTGGAATTCGGGACGTTACACCGAGGCTGGAATGTAGGGAGTGATGAATGTAAGAATCCGCCATGTGTCTGCTCATGTCATCCTCTCTTGTGAATAGAGGTTACTGTAGATCTTGGAAATTGAAGTGTTGACTTTTGACGCATAATTAATGAGGTAGTTGGTAGAGTTGCCTATGAAATCCCATAGCCTCCAAGCCATTTATTTCAACAAGTGAATGTTTCCTTGATGAAGTTTTCGGACAGTGGTTTGAGTCCTTGAGTCTTTGACTTTGGAGGGCTCTTAGTGCTAAGGCCCTATCTTGGCTAGCTCGACTCGAATTTCAAGATCTGTAACAGTCGCGACCGGCCCTGAAGGATTTTTTCTTTCGTGCTTGTGCTAGGATTCGAGGTTTGGTCGTAATTTTCCGGTTGGAAGTTCTTGCCTTGTCTTCGTCGAGCCGAGGGGACTTGGAGCGGAAAAGCGTGACTCATGTCGAAGTTTGTCACCTGTAACTCTGATTACAAGATCTGATGCTTCTGATCGGGGTTCGAGACCCGAGGATGTGGAGTTACCTATATCAGATGACTCTTCATCCTTTTCTAGAGATTTTCTTAGCTGGGTGGTTGGAGGAACGGAGGTTCAGGCCATTTTTGGCTTCAACTTCCACCATCCCCTAGGGATTCCTGAAAGGCCTCATCATCATCACCTTTCATCAGTATGATGTCTCTTTCGCGGAGAGGGACACTATCGAGCCGTGGCGGCAAGGGACACTAACGAGCTTAAAGGGACCATATGCCTTTTCAAGAGTGTCTCTCTTCTTCGTAACGGAGTCCCAGGGTTGACTACTAAGGTGCCCTCACCTATTTCTTCTCCTCAATGTGTGGAGATTAGCTAGTGTTCCGCGGTACGAAGTGGATCATGTATATATTAGTAGGTTTAGCCTTCAGCATTTTTTATGCCTTTTGCGGACTGGCCACCATCTTTGTAATAATTACCTTTCGATCAATAAAATTTATCTAGTTCAATAGATTGACTTATTTTTGTTGAGATCTGAGATGTTGACTTCTTGGCAGTGGAGAGATCCGCGTTAAGTTTGGGGTCGGGGCGATTCTCGGGGTCCAGATGTAGCAGAGAAAACCCCATAGTATTCGTAGTCGAGGTACTCTTTCCGAGGTTTAGACTTAGCAGTGAAAACTGCGGAAGACTCAGAGTCGATGTGCTCTGTCGAGGCACTCTGTATGAGGTTTAGACTTTGTAGTGAGAACTGCGTGAGACTTAGAGTTGATGTGCTCTGTCGAGGCACTCTTTCCGAGGTTTAGGCTAAGAAGTGAGAATGGTGTAAGACTCAGAGTCGAGGTGATCTGTCGAGACACTCTTTCTGATGCTTAGACTTAGCGATAAGAACTGTGTAAGACTCAGAGTCGAGGTGCTCTGTCGAGTCACTCTTTCTGATGTTTAGACTTAGTAGTGAGAACTTCATGAGACTCAGAGTCGAGGTGCTCTATCGAGGCACTCTTTCCGATGTTTAGACTTAGCAGTGAGAACTGCATAAGATTCAGAGTCGAGGTGCTCTGTCGAGGCACTCTTTCCGATGTTTAGACTTTGTTTTGAAACAGAGTAGGCAAAGATTGATTGACGAAACTGAAAACAACTTTATTTGGTGGCCACTGAAAGCTGGCGCTTATTATATTTTCCTTGTTATGATTTTGAAATGTTTTAAGGGCTTTCATAGAACTTAATCAGGTGCTATGCATTCCAAGTTCTCTTGATTGCCTTGCCCCCAAGGTCTACAAGTCGATAGGTCCCGGGACGGACCACTTTGGAGACCTTATAAGGACATTCCCAATTTGGGGCGAGTTTTGCTTTCTTGGTAGGTTTGGAGATGACGAGCCGGCGGAGCACAATGTTGCCTTCTTTTATGTTGGTCGGTCGCACCTTCTGATTATCAAAGCGCTCGATCCTCTGTTGGTAGATGTTCCTTCTGATAGCCGATTTTTCGCGAACCTCATCAAGGAGATCGAGGTTGACTCTTATACCTGCTGAGTTGGAACTTTTAGCGAAGCTTATGATGCGTGGAGACGGGAGACCGACCTCTAGAGGAATAACTGCTTTGGTTCCGAAAGTTAGTTTGAACGGGGACTCGCTTGTTGAAATTTTTTCAGTGGTTTGGTAAGACCACAACATGCTCAGTAACTCTTCGACCCATATGCCTTTTAGTGAGTTGTCTAGGCATTTCTTCAGTGCGTCCAGGATCTGTTTGTTGGCATTGTCAGCTTGGCCATTGCACTGGGGGTGCAAGACTGAAGAGAACATTTGCTGGATCCCTAGGCCGACATAGAACTTACGGAATTTTTTGCTGGCGAACTGGGTGTCATTATCAGTGACAAGAATCCGAGGGATACCAAATCGACAAATGATATTCTTTTAAAAGAATTATTGTGATTGATGCTCGGTTATGGTGGCGAGGGGTTTTGCCTCGACCCACTTGATAAAATAGTCTATGGTGACGATGAGGAAGTGCTTCTGTTCAGTCGCTTTCGAAAAATGGTCAACTGGATCCATTCCCCACATAGCAAAAGGGACCAGACCGGCTAATGATTTCTGCTCGGCTTGGGAGCATGTCGAATGGAGGAGTACCTTTGACAGGGGTTGTATTTTTTCATAAGGTCCTGAGTATCTTGGAGGAGAGTCAGCCAATAGTACCCGTGATTGAGTATTTTCCTTGTAAGTGTTCTACTGCCCATGTGTCAGTTGCTGATTTTTTCGTGCATCTCTTCTAACGCGTATTTGGCCTCCTCAGGATTCAGGCAGTGGAGATAAGGTCTCCCATTTGCCTTGGTATGGGAGCATCTGAAGTGTGTCGTAGATGAGTGTGAACCTCCCCGAACGGGCCCGAATCTTTATGACTTCAGATGGATCTTAGGGGAGTTCACCCGCTCTTAAGAAGGTCAAGATTGGGTCCATCTAGGTTGTTGCCCCCATGGGTGGGTCGATGCAGTTAACGTCGAGTAGTTCGACGACTTTGTTACTGGGTTTTAGGAGAACCTCCACCAAGACAGTGTGATCTAATCCTTCGAAGGAGGAAGAAGCCAGTTTAGAGAGACCGTCCGCCTATGTGTTCTGTTCCCAAGGGATCCGAGTCACTATTGCTTCTGGAAAATTCGAGAGAAGGAACCGTACACGTGTCAGGTATTGGATCATTCGGGCATCACGAGCCTCGTTGGAAAATCTGATTGATGACCAGTTGGGAGTTGCTAAAAATACTTATGTGTTTGGCTCCTGCTTTATAGGCCAAGAGGAGTCCTGTGATCATTGCCTCGTATTCCGCCTCGTTGTTGGAGGCCGAAAAGTTAAGGCAAAGAGTGTATTGGAGAACGAAGGCGTCTGGGCCCCTAAGTATGACTCTGACCCTGCTCCCGCCTTCGCAGGATGACCCATCAACATAGAGTTCCCACTCTGACTTGTCTTTCTAGACTTCGGATGTATCGGTAATGGTACACTCGATTATGAATTCAGCAAGAGTTTGGCCCTTGATTGCAGTTCAGGACTTATAGCTGATGTCATGCTGACTCAACTTGACGGACCATTTGAACAAACGGCTTGACGTCTTGGGTTTATGGAGTACTTGCTTAAGGGGTTGGTCTGTAAGGACTTGAATGGAATGCGACTGGAAGTATGGGCGAAGCTTTCTCACCTCCATCACAAGTGCATAAGCCATCTTCTCTACTTTAGAGTACGTAAGCTCGGCATCGTGGAGGATTTTGGTGACTTAATAGATCGGCTTCTGCGACCCACTTTTCTCCCAAACAAAGACAGTTTTAAGCGCCTACTCAAAAGTAGCTAGGTATACAAATAGAACTTCACTCGGCTCGGGTTTGCTGAATAAAGGGGGATTGGCCAAGTATGCCTTCAACTGGTCAAAGGCTTGTTGTTGGACCTCCCCCCACTCGAATTTTCTAACTCCCTTGAGAGCTTTGAAGAACAGTAGTGATTTCTCTCCGGATTTAGAAAGAAAGCGGCCGATAGCTGCAATCGACCCGTAAGGCGATGTACTTACTTGACATTTCTTTGAGGGGACATGTCCAGTATGGCCAGAATTTTTGCAGGGTTGGCCTCTATTCCCCGTTGGCTGACCATGAATCTGAGAAACTTTTCGATCGATACACCAAAGGCGCACTTCGAAGGGTTTAACCGCATGTTGTGGGATCGAAGGACCCTGAATGCCTCTTCAAGATCTTTCACATGATTCCGACCTTTGAGGCTTTTGACGAGCATGTCGTCCACATATACCTCCATGTTCCGATCTATTTAATTTCTGAAGACCCAGTTTACGAGCCTTTGGTAAGTAGCTCCGGCGTTCTTCAGCCCGAAGGGCATGACGCAGTAGCAATATAGCCCTTGGTCGGTCAGGAAAGCTGTCTAGGGGATGTCTGGAGGGTACATCCTAATTTGGTTGTAGCCTGAAAAAGCATCCCTGAAATTTAGAAGCTCGTGTCCGGACGTCGCATCAATAAGGGGATCAATGCTCTGGAGGGGGAAAGGATACTTCGGGAAGGCTTTACTGAGATCCGTGAAGTCGATGCAGATCCTCCACTTCCCGTTGGGCTTCTTGACCATCACAACGTTGGCCAACCACTCTGGATAGCTCACCTCTTGAATGAACTTAGCGAAGAGGAGTTTCTATACTTCTTCCTTAGCCGCTTGCTGCCGATCAGGGGTAAATTTGTGATGCCTCTATTGCACTAGTTTGGAGTCCGGGTGGACGCTCAGCCTATGCATTATAAGATCCTTGCAGATCCCAGGCATATCCGAGCTCACCCATGCGAATAAATCCCGACTTTGACGTACGCTGTCGATGATATCTCACCTTAAGTCGTGAGGAATGGATCGGCTCACTTGGAACCACCTGGATGGGTAGTCTTCGGAGAAGGGTACATCTTCTAGTTCATCGACTGGCTCCGAGCCGGTCATACTCCTTTCAAAGGGGAGCTCGACTGCGTCAAGGGGCAGGACTACTGCCCCCATAGCGGCCATGTCGCAGGTTCGGGCGACCTCCTGGTTACCTCGGACGACTTTGACCCTACATTCGGTGGGGAATTTCATCTTCATGTTGTATGCTGAGAGTACTGCTTAAAGGGATGTGAGGCCGGGTCGACCAAGGATAGCGTTGTAGGAGGCTTGAACATTTACCACCATGAAGTACATGGCTTCGGTTCAGGAAGCCAGAGCCTGCCCGGCAGTAACGTCATGGGCCACGATTCCCTCTATCTGGAGGGGGCACCTGAGAACCCCTAGAGCATACCTCGCTGGTTTTAGCCTTTCCCTGCAGAGTTTCAGGGCTTCGAAGGCTGCCAGAAACAAAATGTTTACTGAGCTCTCATTATCCACAAGGACGCAACGAACCTCGTGATTGGCTAAACTGAGGCTGATGATAAGGGCATCACAATGTGGGAGTCGGACACTCTCGAGATCTTTGTTAGAGAATGAGACTAATAGCCCCCGCCCCGTGGGGGGTGGTTAATGGTGGACCACATTGACTTCTCGCATGAAAGCTTTGCGGGAGGTGTTCGAGTTTCCTCTCATGGGTCCACCATGGACCCAGTGGAGAATAGATAACCCATCAACTCTCTCTCTAGCTCGAAACCCGTTTTCGAATGCTTGTCCACCCTTCGAGGAGGGGAGGCTGGCCTTGTATTCTGAGTGAACTCGGTAAGATAGCCTCTCTGTATGAGTGCTTCAATCTCCTCCTTAAGAGCCCAACATTTGTCGGTCTTGTGGCCGTGGTCCTAATGAAACCGACAGTAGAATCTTCGGTCCCTCCTCCTGTTCTTGTTGTTGTTGGATCAGGGGGATGATTGACTATCCCTTTGTCCTCAATCTCCATGAGGATGGCCGAGATGCTCGCATTGAGCGGGGTGAACTTATTGAACCGGAGGACTTGAGGCAGATGCCTTTGACTAGTGGAATCCTTTTGTAATTTTTTCGGGGCCTCGGACTCACCCACCTTCCTCTTACCCTTCGTTGAGGTCTCCTTCCAACTGCTGGGATGTAGAGCCTTTTCGGCTCGGATGTATTTCTCGACCCTATGGAGGAGGTCGGGGAAATCGAGGGGAGGTTTCTTGGCTGGTGAGGCCATCAGCTAGTCATGCAGACATTGTGTCAGAACATTGCTAAGGCGACTCCGGCGTCGAGGGAGGAGATCGCCTGGGCTTCGACAGTGAATCTTCGAACGAAGTCCCGGAAGGACTCTCCATCATTCTGTTTAAGATCCAGAAGGGAAGCGCTCGTTTTCTCTGCCTTGTGACTGGTCACGAAATGCACAAGGAAATTCTCTTCGAGATGATCGAAAGAGAAAACCGGGGGCGTGCTTCGAATACCATTCCCAAGCAGGGCCACGTAGAGTAGCTGGGAACGCACAACATTGAAAAGGATCCGAAGTGCTATGAATCATAATGAGGATTTTGAACCCCATCTATGTGATTAACAGGATCTGAATCTCCATTGTAGGTCTTGAACCGGGGAGGCTTGAAGTTTCTCTGAATAGGGGCATCGAGGAATGGGTGGAGAAAGGAGGTCAGGATGGTTGACGACCCCGACCGGATCGTCCCTCATACTCGGCTATCCGAGCAAGGCAGTCTTCCATCTCTTGGAGATGTTTTTGGACATCAACCTACTGATTCCTGGATTTGGTCGACCTGTGAGATTCTTCTCCTCCAGAAACCTCGATTTGTTCCTCGCCTGAACGTCCTGACTCTTCCCCAGAGCCCTCGTAGGACCTCAACCTAGAACTCTCGGAACTCGGCACGAGTAACATGACCTTATTCTCCATGGCCGTCAGGGTGTCGGGAGTCCCTTGGAGATTGGCTGCACTATTGATCTCGGCCTTGGGACTGATGAACACTGCGGCTCGGAGCCGGGTTCGATGGTCCAGCTTCACCTCTCGGACGACTAGCTGGTTTCGGAGGTTGCCCTAGTTTGGCCGGTTGTTGATGACATTGTAGAACATTGAAAAAGTGATAGAATTGGATTTGGGATCTGAAATAGGTTTTTAAGAAAAAGTGAGTTAGAAGATACTGTTACTGGGATGTTGACAGCATCAGCAAGGTCGGCGATAGGACATGGATAATGCCCTTTGGATCTGAAGAGACTGACTCAGCATGGGGAGAGGGGCGGCAAACGACGTGGAGAGAGGGCGCGGGAGCGACTTGGGTTGGGTAGGATTTATATATTGAGTGTGGAAGATGAAGAGGTGGCTGAGAGGGTTTGTGGGGGTTTTATCTTCTTTTATAATAACGTGCGGCTTGCACGTGTTAAATTAGAATGAGATTTTCACTTTTACTCTCCTTTCTCTATTTCAAAAGGGATGAATGAGTGAGGAGATAGACCTATTTGTATAATCTATATAATAAATTACAAGGCATTTTGAAAAAAAGCTTTCAAGTGGCTCTCCTTTAATTAAAACAAAATCAATGGCTCACATTCACCATCTCAAAAAACATTTTCCCCCAAAACTAAATCCCCCCCCCCCCCCCCCCCCCCCCCCCGCTAAAAAAAAACATAAATCATCCTCACTTTATTACTATCTCTCTCTCTCCTCTCTCTTCACTCATTATCTCTATCTCTCTCAAATATCTTCGCTTTTCAGAAAAGGAGGAGCTACAATTTTCAGAATTGGATGAGCTATAAAGTCAGATCTTTTTCAACAGTTGGATGATTAATAGTAACACTAGCATACTGGATTTTCTTTGACTTCTTGATGTGTTTTGTCTGTATTTTCTTTATGTATTTTGCTTTGCCTCCATTTTCTTTATGTGTTTACATGGTTTTTCATATGCTGCATTGTTCACGAAGATGTGTCGTAGGCACGTCGTGTCCACGGACAAACCTAATATATATTATAAAGTATTACTAGTATACCCTTTGCAATGTTGTACAGAATTTTTGAAATATGAGAAAATAGCAAAACTATTTTTGAAAAAATCATCTAATAACATATATACGATATTGCACGATTTTTAAGGTTTGATTAAGGGATATGATTCCATTTAAAAAATTGGATGGAGAAATAGTGGGGGGTCTCTTCCTACATTTACTCTTGGTTTTTTTTTTAAAAGAAAAAATTGAAAAAAAAAATTCTTAGATTAAAAGTGGTCTTAACATAATATATTGTACTAGTATACCCCATGTGCAAATTTCATAGACTTTACCAAAAGATATATTAAAACATTAATAACATTCAATAAAAATTCGGCAGAACCTACCATACATACAACCTTTTGCCTGTACAATAAAAAAATATAGTTAATGACATTCAATAAAAATATTTTCCTTTCAGTCACATAATCTTAGGACGAAGGATTAAATCACATAAACATAGATGATGGATCCACACTATAGATATCATATAGAGTAAAAATGAGAGACCATTCTCGTTAATAAAACATACTTAATACTTCACCTTTCGCCTAAAATAAGTAAAATAAAATAAAAATTGAAAGAGTAAGTGCTTTTGTAACATTTTATTTATAAATAAATAAAATAGCAAATGATATGAATATCACATGACTCGGAGATAAGGTTTCTAAATCCTCTTAGACTGTATCAAGTTTAATTGTGTGTATCTTCAATGGAATGGCCTATGGATGATTGTAACAATCTGTAAGAATTTTTTCGAAGGCTACCTAATACCTTTCTTATGGGATCAAATTATATAGCAAAATGTAGTTCTATTTACCAATGACTGGACATGGATGGTGACATTGATGATAACTTGATCTCCTTCTCGGGCATAGTTAGTTGGCCTAGTGTACTGACCATTACCTGCAACAATTGGTTCAGCATGGCACAATCTATTCACATTCTTCACCATACACCTACAATCATAGAAAGATATACATGTGAATAAATAACATTGGGATCCTACATACATGTATAAATAATTGAGACACGAACAAAAGTATACAAAAACAGAATACATAGGTGAAAGTAGAAAGATACGACTCACATCAAACTGAAACTTCTTAACGTAAGATTCGATAGAAAAATGAGAAAAATGAAATGTAGAAGAACGGGAGGATAAACAAAGATCCACTGAAAAAGGGAGCCATACTTATTAATTTCTTTTTTACTCTTGGATGGACGTCAATGCTGTGAGAGAATGAAATGACTCAATGGTTCTTATATACACATAGATGCTGGATTGTCTTGAGTTTGTTGAGAGAAGGGCTCAGTTTGTAGGTGGGAGCTTTCCTGGTTATGGTTGCAATGACACCAATTCTTTGATTATTGAATATTAAAAATCAATAGGCCCTTGAAAATTTTCCCTTTGATTAGATTTTTTTTGTAGTAGGTCCATCTAATTAGTATCCATCTTAAAACAAAGTTCACAATTGAATTGAAAATAATATTTAGAAGCCAGAGGATTAAAACTAATATATAGAAGCGAAAGAATTAAAATTAATATATAGGAATAACTGATCAACTTTTGACCTGCAATCCTAGACCAAAGTAGAACTCAAAGTTCTATATAGATTGTGTAACATTTAATCATATATATATATATATATATATATATATATATATATATATATATATATGGATATGCTCAGTTGAAAACGGGTTTGTTTTCACGGGTTGGAAAACACGAATCTGAGCCATCAGATCGATTATGATCGCGATCAGCGGCTCAGATCGAGCCCGCCCATCACCCGTTTCAATTGTTGAGCGGAGGGTTATTTTGGGAATTTCGTCCCAAATAACTCTTCGCCTGATTCGTTTTGAAAAAAAATGATATAACCTAGGCCGTTGTTGGGAACAACGGCCTAGGTTATAAAAAAATGAATCATAGGCCGTTGTTTGGAACAACGGCCTTGTTTTCAATATTTATAACCTAGGCCGTTGTTCGGAACAAAGGCCTAGGTTATAAAATTTCGATCGCTGTTTATAGAAATTTTATAACCTAGGCCTTTGTTCCAAACAACGGCCTAGGTTATAAATATTGAAAACAATGCCGTTGTTCCAAACAACGGCCTATGATTCAATTATATATATATATATATATATATATATATATATATATATATATATATATATATATATATATGGGATATGCTCAGTTGAAAACGGGTTTGTTTTCACAGGTTTGGAAAACAGCGATCTGAGCCATCGAATCGATCATGATCGTGATCGATGGCTCAGATCTGCTGAACAACCTAGGCCTTTGTTCCAAACAATGGCCTAGGTTATAAATATTGAAAACAAGGCCGTTGTTCCAAACAACGGCCTATGATTCAATTTTTTATAACCTAGGCCGTTGTTCCCAACAACGGCCTAGGTTATATCATTTTTTTTCAAAACAAATCAGGGGAAGAGTTATTTGGGACGAAATTCCCAAAATAACCCTCCGCTCAACAATTGAAATGGGTGATGGGCGGGCTCGATCTGAGCCGCTGATCGCGATCATAATCGATCCGATGGCTCAGATTCGTGTTTTCCAACCCGTGAAAACAAACCCGTTTTCAACGAGCATATCCCTATATATATATATATATATATATATATATATATGTGTGTGTGTGTGTGTGTGTGTGTGTGTGTGTGTGTGTGTGTGTGTGTGAGTAATGTGAGACTCATATTTGAATGAAATTTTTTTTCCTCATACAAAGTGATTATACTTACTTGGTGAGGCCCTTATGGAAGATCTACTTCATCCATCACGTTTATCATGCTAATGGAAATATGTGTAGAAAAAATCAAGTGCTTTGGAGGTCATTCACACATGCATCATGTGAGTCCAATTTGTGGTTCGATTTGTATTACTGTTGAAATCGTTCATTTTTCAACCACATGATGCATGGATGAATGACCTTTAAACCACTTTGATTTTTTCTACACATACATCCATTAGTATGATAAATATGATGGACGAAGTGGATCTTCTATAAGGGCCCACCAAATGAGTATAAATCACTTTGTGTGAGAAAAATTTCATCATACTCTATATGTGGCTCACTTCTCTCTCTCTCTCTCTCTCTCTCTCTCTCTCTCTCTCTCTCTCTCTATATATATATATATATATATATATACATATAGAGGCTTCTTCCGTTGCAAACGGGCCGGAACGGGTCTGTTCGCATGGACCCGTGCAAACTTCGATCTGGACCGTTGGATCAAAGATCCAACGGTCCAGATTTTTTATAATAAAATCTTGCCTTAACCCGTCGTTGGAAAGGACGAGTTAAGGCAAAATTTTATTTTAAAAAATGGCCTTAACCCGTCCTTCCCAAGAACGGGTTAAGGCTATCTATATTCATTTTGTATCACATACAGTTCGTCTTCTTCGGCGATTCGAAATCGTTCCTACTTCTTTCTTCGACGAACCCAACGGAAAAAAACCCTAAACCCTAGCAATGACATCTCCGTCCGCTCTACCTCTTCTCTCCCAACTCCGAAGATCGAAACCCTACTCTTTGTGGAGGTCGAACTCCGACGATCGAAACCCTAGATCCGACGTCGAGCTTTGATCGAAACCCTACTCCTCCGAATCGATCGTTTAGCTTGATTTTGTAAGGTATAGACTAATTTTTTACCTCAACAATCTATACTTGTGTATTTTTTTCAATTTGTGTGTAGTAAATACTTTACAAATTGGGGAAAAATTTATATGCATTAGTAGATTTTAGATGTACAATCGCGTTGACTTCAAGTATATTGAATTGCCGAATTCTATTGCTTGCGTTAGTAATTTGTAGAATTACAACTGTATATACTAAATTAGTTAGAAACTTTTCATTGCGGTTATGGTTAAAAATTCTGCAAACGACCGTAAAAAAATACGAAGCTTTGCGAGTAGGTTCGTCTCACATAGTACAAGCCACCCCAATTTTTAGAAGCGAGTTTCGACTCACAGTTCGAGAGATACGGCCGCGTATCGCTTTCGGTTGAAAAAAACCTAGTAAAGCGGTACATGGCCGTATCTCCCGAACCGTGACTCGAAACTCGCTTCTACAAGTTCGGGTGGCTTGCCCTACGTGAATTCGACCGATTGGGAAAGTTTTATAATTTTCGGATGCCGTTTGCACGGTTTTCTATAATTTCTCGCATTATAAGTTTTAGACTTAGAATTTTCTTAGTGCGGGTAGATTAGAAAACCCGTCAAACGACCTCCAAAAAAACGAAACTTTGCGAGTTGGTTGGTGTCCCCTAGTAGAAGCCAAAACAAGTTGTAGAAGCGAGTTTCGACTCACGGTTCGAGAGATACGGCCGCATATCGCTTTCGGTTGAAAAAAACCAAGTATAGCGGTGCACGGCCGTATATCGCAAACCGTGACTCGAAACTCGCTTCTACAAGTTCGGGTGGCTTGCCCTACATGAATTCAACCTAGTCGGAAAGTTTTATAATTTTTGGATGCCGTTTGTGCGGTTTTGCTCAACTTCTTCGCATGATAGTTTTCGACTTAGAATTTTGTAAGTGCGGTTAGATTAGATTAGAAAACCCTTCAAACGACCTCCAAAAAATACGAAACCGTGCGATTTGGTTGGTGTCACCTACGAGAAGCCAAACGAACTTGTAGAAGTGAGTTTCGACTCACGGTTCGAGAGATACGGCCGCGTATCGCTTACGGTTGGAAAAAAACCAAGTAAAGCGGTAGACGGCCGTATCTCGCAAACCGTGAGTCGAAACTCGCTTCTACAAGTTCGGGTGGCTTGCCCTACGTGAATCCGACCAAGTCGGGAAGTTTAAAAATTTTCGGATGCCGTTTGTGCGGTTTTGCTCAACTTCCTCGCACTACAAGTTTTAGACTTAGAATTTTCTCGTTGCGGGTAGATTAGAAAACCCTTCAAACAACCTCCAAAAAATACGAAACCGTGCGAGTTGGTTGGTGTCACCTATGAGAAGCCAAACCAACTTGTAGAAGTGAGTTTCGACTCACGGTTCGAGAGATACGGCCGCGTATCGCTTACGGTTGGAAAAAATCATTATAAAGCGGTATACGGTCGTATCTCGCAAACCGGGAGTCGAAACTCACTTCTACAAGTTCGGGTGGCTTGCCCTACGTGAATCCGACCAAGTCGGAAAGTTTGAAAATTTTCGAATGCCGTTTGTGCGGTTTTCTCAACTTCTTCGCATTATAAGTTTTAGACTTAGAATTTTCTAAGTGCGGGTAGATTAGAAAACCCTTCAAACGACCTCCAAAAAATACGAAACTTTGCAAGTTGGTTGGTGCCCCCTATGAGAAGCCACCCGAACTTGTAGAGGTGAGTTTCGACTCACGATTCGAGAATTACGGCCGCGTATCGCTTTCAGTTGAAAAAAACTATTATAAAGCGGTATACGGTCGTATCTCGCAAACCGTGAGTCGAAACTCACTTCTACAAGTTCGGTTGGCTTGCCCTACGTGAATTCCACCTAGACGGAAAGTTTTATAATTTTCGGATGCCGTTTGTGCAGTTTTGCTTCAATTCCTCAAATGAGAAGTTTTTGACTTAGAATTTTTTAAAAACGGGCCGATTAGAAAACACTTCGAACCACCTCCAAAAAATACGAAACATTGCGAGTTGGTTGGTGTCCCCTATAATTAGCCAACCCAAGTTGTAGAAGCGAGTTTCGATTCACGGTTCGAGAGATACGGCCGCGTATCGCTTTCGGTTAAAAAAAACCCTAGTAAAGCGGTACACGGCCGTATCTCCCGAACCGTGACTCGAAACTCGCTTCTACAAGTTCGGGTGGCTTGCCCTACATGAATTCGACCGATTGGGAAAGTTATATAGTTTTTTTTGTGTTCATTCGTGCGTTTTTCAGTATAATCTTGGTATGTTTGTTTTGTTGTTATCTTTATCAACCACATTTTAAATTTTTTTGTCAGATAGCTAAATGGCTAGAACAAGAAAACCGAGAAGCCCGTCCGGTAACACTAGTGGCACACCAACTACTGAGGTAAGATCGATTACTATTATTGGTTTTAAATACGAACATGTAACATTATCTCAATAATAAGATTTGTTATATTTATTCGTGTAGGTTGGTGGCCGTCAATCCACATCGGCTGAGGCAGGTCCGTCGTCCTCGGTTACATCACCCGGACCCGTGGACACAAGCGTACTCACCCTGCAACCCAAACACCGATCGGAAGCCGTATGGAATGGGTCCGATAAAAAATGTAATTTCCAGAAGCACACAGTTCTTCCTTTTGATGACCGTATCACGCCGTATGTGGTGGAGGCCGGTTTCTACGGAGCAAGATTCATTCACTCTGTGAAGCTAGATCGGCCACTCCTTACAGTTCTAGTGGAGCGATGGAGGCCGGAGACCCACACATTCCACCTACCAGTGGGTGAGATGACTGTGACCCTGCAGGATGTGGCAATGATAACAGGACTACCAATCGATGGGGTTGCCGTGACGGGGAACATGGACTTCGATTGAGTTGAAGTTGTTCGGGACTTACTCGGTATCAACCTGCAGTTGGTAGTTCTCCAAAGGAAAGAGGCCGCCGAAAAAGATATCCGCGAAAATGCCCCTGCAGATTCTGATGAAGATGTATTGACTGAACAAATAGAAGCTGCGAAAGATAAAGTGGAGGAAGAAGTGATGGATGACGCTTTCGATGGTAAATCACTGTACATCACCTAGTTAAAATTTCAGTTCGAGGAGGATTATTTGGACCCCGAATCGGATGAGGAAACCCTGACGTACTATGCACGTGCATACATATTTAGTTTGATAGGGGGACTTATCTTCCCGAACTCATCCGGATCAACCGTGCCGCTAATGTACCTACGGTTGTTGGAGGATTTCCGGTATGCGGGTCGTTTTAGTTGGGGGAGTGCGGCACTGGCGCTACTATACAGGAATTTGTGCACATGTTCTTTAGGTGGTGTACAGATGGGTGGCCCAATGGTGCTACTGCAGATATAGAGTTGGGAACGCATCCACATCGGACGTCCCCGTATTGTTGAGCTTACACCGCAATGGTTGGTCGGCCTGGGGGCAGCGGAGTTGTTACCTCCTCTAGGAGCATATTGGGCCGACCGGCACACGTGGGCCGATAACCCACGCCAATCGCTAACCTACTACAGAGATGAGTTGGACAACCTGCGGGACGAGTTCGTCAATTGGGAACCGTACTCGGCCGACAGGTTGCAACGGGTTCCTCCAGTCTGCCTAGACAGATCCCTTTGGTTGACGGCTGCACCTCTTGTGAACTTTAGAGTCGTGGAGTTTCAGTATCCTGACAGGGTCTTGCGGCAATTCGGATATCAACAGCAGATTCCCGTGGTCAGGTCTTATGATAAAAAGTTGCACGAGGTCAGGGGAACGGGACGGGTGCCCAACTTCGATTGGGCTGATTACCATCGTTACCATGTAGCTAACTGGAACACCATGCGGCGACAAATGACACCAAATAATATGTACGTCGCGATACCATACGATGGCTCCCTCCAGCAGGCATACATGATGTGGTACAAGCGAATAACCCGGTTGTACGTTTCTCCAACGGCCGTCGTACCAGCTGGTGTGCAACTTCCGATTCCCCCTACCCAGGTAGAACCACCTCCAGCATATTCCTCCTCCCAGCCGATGTACCAACCAAGGGCTGAGACATATCGAAAAACGGTCAGTCAAATTTCATATAGTTTGTACGCATGTACTGTATTTAATTGATGCCGCTAATTATGAATGATGTTTAAATTGGAATTTTTCACCAATTGTAGATTGAAAACGCATGGGAGGTTGTTCGAACAGCTGCTCGCATCCTAAGACTAGGATACCCGACAGCTTCAAGGCGGTAATCCGGGAGATGTTAGCCCCATGCCGTCGTACTCTGGAGGACGCGGGTGAAGGTCCACAGGTTGAGGCCTATTTGAGAGCTAACTTGCCGCCAACAGGTTTCAGGCAAAAACAAACTGTGAGTATGGGAATTCGAATCGGCGAGCCACAACAAGAACAAGTGCCGCCAAATCTCGAAGATGTTGATGAGGAACAGTCGTCGGATGATCCTGATTCTCCCCAGACACATGGCGCACGGCGAAATCCTCAAAGGAAGCAGCGACCTCCCAATCAATTCACACCAAGCGGTGGCAAGCGGCGTGGTCGTAGACGGTAATCTCTAATACTCTGTAATAGCGTATCTTTTGGTTGGTGATTTTGTTATTGCAGTAACTAACGTATTGTTTGTTTCTACGTTGATAAACTGTTGTAGGTGAATTTGTGGGCATGGTGTGCAAGGCAAAGTCGAGAACGCCTTCTTTTGTAATTAATTGTCTTTTGGCCATGTGCAACCTGATATGTATAATTTTGGTGTAAATATTTGAATATTGAATTTATTTCAAGTAATTAAGTGGTTTGGTTGACACCGTACATTTGTACGCCTTCAACTTTCTTGTGAAGATATCTGTTGTATTATTTAATTTGATGTGCCTTCATTTGTGAATTTGTGAACAACATTTGATGAAGTCATTTCTGTATCAGGAAAAATGTACACTGCCCAAAACAAACAAAAGTTCTGCACAAATATCTATACTTAACTCGTTATTGACGATAACGGGTTAATTAGCTTAACCCGTTATCAGTAAAGACGGGTTAGGTAGAGAGATATTGACAGTCCTTTGGAAGCCTACAGACCATGTCTTGGTAAAGTTCTGCTAATATGTATCTTCTTAACCCGTCACTGTGAACAACGGGTTAAGTGAACTTAACCCGTTCTTCACGACAACGGCTTAGGTAGAGCGATATTGGCAGTCATTTAATTCCTACAGACCAAAATACTGCCAATATCGCTGTCTTTAAGCCGTTCTTGGGAATAACGGGTTAGGTGTAATTAACCCATCGTTCACGAGAACGGGTTAGGTAGAGAGTTATTGCCAGGACTCTATCCAAGTTTTCAAATTATTCTCTGCCAAAAGCTACTTACCTAACCCGTTCTTATAAATAACGGGTTAGGGTTACTTAACCCGTGATTATGAATAACGGTTTAGGGCGTTTGAAATTTTGGGTTTTTACAAATTTCTCTTCACTCTTTGCAAGAACTGTCTCCAGAAGTGTGCAAGGTGACATTAATATGCCCATAAATTGTTTATAATTTTTATTAATTTCTATTTATTCTCTCGTAACTAACCGCTATAAATTTGTTACCATAATAAGTTTTGTGAAAGTAAAAAAATTAAATTACGAGATTTTTGTACCAAGGGTTAGGGTTAGGGTTAGGTTAAGGTAGGGTTAGTGTCGGGTTAGGGTTAGGGTTAGGTTAAGATAGGGTTATTGGTGAGTGTATGTTTTTTTGTTTTGGTTAATTAGGTTCATATATATTTGACTTTGTAACATGTGGGGATCACATGTAAAACATGGCAAGTATCTTAATTTTTGGTACAAGTCGTTAACTTGTAGTACATTAACAGGCCGTTCTAAATTTCCACACTAATGAATCCATCGATCCATCAGTCAATCAAATTTGAAGGTTCAAATCACGGCTAATCAAATATATCTTCTCCCACATGTCTTTATTGTGCTACTACATGTGAACTTGTACCCCCACATGTGATCAGATCCAGTTCTTGTTAGCTAAGTAATTAGATCGGTGGCATTGCGCTCTAATAACACAGAGGTGCTTTTCCATTAGGAATACCCTCATCATCACAGTTGATCCAAACCTGTTATTGGTCTTTTTGTACGTGGATGTGGGGATCTACATGTGGTTATTCCTCCATATAGGCTACATGTGGGGATCTACATGTGGTTTTTCCCCATATAGGCTACATGTGGCATCTACACGTGGTTTTTTCCCTATATAGGCTACATGTGGGGATCTACATGTGGTTTTTCCCCCATATAGACTACATGTAGGATCTACACGTGGTTTTTTCCCTATATAGGCTACATGTGGGGATCTACATGTGATTTTTCCCCCATATAGGCTACATGTAGGATCTACATGTGGTTTATTCTCTATATAGGCTACATGTGGAATTCTACATGTGGGATTCCCTATATAGGCTACATGTGGGATCCCATGTACAGATCTAGTTCTTGATCGCCAATTAATCTCATCTGATGACGAGATGCGGATCACGTGATGTAGCCAATATACTTGCTACATGTTGGGATCTATATTTGGCTATGTACTTTAGGTTTTTCTCATATTGAACTTGTTCTACTATGAAGAGAAGCAGAGGGGAGAGTCTAACGCTACATTTACCCTAACGCTAACCCCTAACCCTAACCTACTAACCCTAGACTAACCCTAACCCTAACATTCAACAATTTTTTTTTATTGTTTTTTAGGTTTTTTTATTGTTTTTTAGGGTTTTGTATTGTTTTTAAGGTTTTTTTATTGTTTTTTAGATTATTATGTACAGATCCAGTTCTTGATGGCCAATTAATCTCATCTGATGACGAGATGCGGATCACGTGACGCATCTGGTTAGACTTTTTCATTAGGGATCTCAGCATGTGGGGATGTACATGTGTTCTATCAACGGCAAATTAGAATGAGGACCAGCAAGAAAGCCTAAAATGATTCTTATCAGTCCTTCCACAATAAGTGCATCCCTCATGTACCCACATTAGGGAATCTACATATGGTTTTTCCCATACATAGGCTACATGTGGGGATCTACATGTGGTTTTTCCCCCATATAGACTACATGTGGGATCTACATGTGGTTTTTCCCCTATATAGGGTACATGTGGGATCTACATGTGGTTTTTCCCCCATATAGGGTACATGTGGGATCTACATGTGATTTTTCCCCCCATAACAAGCTAAACAAGTAGAACTCAATCTCAAAGCAGACACTTCGGTCAGTCAAAAGAGTAGAGACTTTACATTTGGGGATCTACATGTGGATGTAGCCAATATATAGGCTACATGTGGGGATCTACATTTGGTTATGTACTTTAGGTTTTTCCCATATTAAAGTGTCTCCTACGAAGGATCAAAGAGTGGAGACTCCAACCCTAACCCTAACCCCTAACCCTAACCCTATTAACCCTAGACTAACCCTAACCCTAACCTACAACATTTTTTTTATTGTTTTTTATGAACCAAAATACAAATTAATTTGTGTTAATTTTAATATTCGTTTGATGATATCAATTTTATATTGGTTAGTTATGTGGCTAGGAATGGAATTAAAAAAAATATAAAAAAACAAAGAACATACATATGGCTGTCTATTTTGTAGAGTTCAGAAGGCAATGTACGTAAAGAGTGGAGAGGCGTATGTTATTAATGATAGAACTTAAATATCTATAAACTCAACATTGGAAACTTATTACCTATCACCTCCCAGCTATAAATATTAACGTATTTAATATTTGTAGTTTATCATAAATTTTTTTTACATTCAGTGAACTATAAGTTATATTGACATACTTGTTTACACATTTTTTTACATGCGATTTAATAATTATCAGTACAATTGATTTAGGTACACTTAACCCATTACTGACGATCACGGGTACAAGTACTTAACCCGTTATCATCATTAACGGGTTAAGTTAAAGTATATTGGCAGAATTTCGCAAATAGTTAAAGTACACTTAACCCGTTCTTGGCAACGACGGGTTAGGTGTAATTAACCCGTTGTCACCAAGAACGGGTTAACCAGGTGTAATTTACAGACACTGTACAAGTTGAGATGTGTATCAATTTGGTGGGGACAATTGTTGTCCTTGCTGCTCCTTTTTCGAATATTGTGTCATAACTTGGTTGACTAACAGGTTTATCCTTATTGTCTTCTTCTTCTTTATGTTTAATCACTCTTTGTCTTCTCCGTTTTGTGTTGATCTATAAACCTATTGATGAGCAACCTTCTCTACAATCTTCTATCTTATCATGCTCCCATCCTTTTTTCTAGCCTATATGTGAGAGAGTTGAACTCATCCCGTAGAGAATGAGTCTCCTCTTCTTCTCTTCAAGAGAACTCAAGTGGAGTCTCCTCAATCTTCATAAATGTTCTCTTCTTCTCTTCTTCTCTTCAAGACCAGGTGTAATCAATGTTCTCTTCTTCTCTTCAAGACCCCTCTTTTCTTCCCAATAGGGAAGACAAAGTTTGAGTTGTAGAAGAAAATTGAGTTCAAGGATGGTCACGTACAATTGTTCTTGTGTATGAAGATTGGCAAGAGTAGAGAGACTTGTTCTTGAAGGACTGCCGTGTACAAGTGCATGCTCGGTTTCTCTCAAGGGGTAGGAAGGGCTGTCGGCTCTTTAGGTGTTTTTTTCCACAGTGTTTCTCTTAGTCTTCTATTTTTTTAGCTTGTAGATGTGTTTGCATAAGTAGAAATTGTCCGCATTTCATACACATTCGTTCTCTATTGTTACACAGAATGTAAAAAATCTCTGCTTTCGTCGGACGGAGTAGTGGTGGCTGTCACAGTGTATTCATGGTACTTTTTGACTTCTTGGCATGCACACCTCACAATCGTGCAACAAATAGTACGAATATGAGGAGTGCGTGTCAAGAAGTCGTCAAGTACTTTGAATATACGGTTACAACCACTACTACTCTATCCGACGAAGCGGAGAATTTTTACATTCTGTATAACAATAGAGAACGAAATTGTATGCAGGGGGTACAACTGGCTACTTATGCATTCAAGACCTCTTTTTTCTTCCTAATAGGGAGGAAGAAGTTTGAGTTGTAGAAGAAATTTGAGTTCAAGGATGGTCGCCTACAATTGTTCTTGTGTATGAAGATGCAGGAGCAGAGAGACTTGTTTCAGTGTACAAGTGCATGCTCGGTTTCTCTCAAGCGGGAGGGAAGGCCGCTGGCTCTGCCTGTTTTTTTCCACAGTGTTTTTCTTAAATTTCTATCTTTTTAGCTTTTAGATGTGTTTGCATAAGTAGCAATTGTCCGCCTTTCATACACATTCGTTCTCTATTGTTACACAGAGTGTAAAAATTCTCGGCTTTCGTCGGACGGAGTAGTTGTGGGTGTCACAGTGTATTCATGGTACTTTTCGACTTCTTGGCATGCACACCTCACAATCGTGCAACAAATAGTACGAATATGAGGAGTGCGTGTCAAGAAGTCGTTAAGTACTTTGAATATATGGTTACACCCACTACTACTATATCCGACGAAGCGGAGAATTTTTACCTCTGTGTAATAGTAGTGAACGAAATTGTATGCAGGGGGTACAACTGGCTACTTATGCATTCAAAAAAAAGACAGAGTCAGCAGTCTTTCCTTCCAATTCGAGAAGAGAGCGAGCATGTACTTGTATACTAAATTAATTTCAATTTAAAAGTAGGAGTATCAAAGGATGACTTTGTAATGTCAACTAGCATGCGGATCATGTACAATTTTCTATGTTTCTTCAAACAATATGTTATTGCCAGTTTGTAATGTTCCTTTATATGAATAAATTTTGTTTTGCAAATGGCTTGTTGTGAATGAATAGATTTGTATATGTATCAACAAAATAATATATGTCCAACACCCGTGAAAGTTATTTGGCATATTTTTAAGCGGAGAATGAACAAATATGTATATGTATCAACAAAAGAAGATATAGTCCACAAAGTTGAAAGCACTGTAAGGAATTCTTAACTTAACCCGTTATCCCCAATTGCGGTTTATAGGATATAAATCGTCAACGCCAATGACGGGTAATGGCGAGAGATATTGGCCGAGCTTCATCCCCTACATGTGAAGTATTGGACCAAAGTACTGCCAATATCTATCTCCTTAACCCGTCATTTTCGATAACGGGTTAGGTTATATTAAACCGTTAACGCCAATAACGGTTTAAGTGGAGAGATATTGGCCGAACTAAAACCCCTATATGTGAAGTATTGGTTAAGGACTGCCAATATCTATCTCCTTAACCCGTTATTGAGGAAGACGTGTTAAGGTATCGTAACCCGTTATCCCCAATGACGGGTTAAGGTATACAGTATCTGGCAGCATCTCTTCTTGTGAATACTGCATACATTTTCATAATTTTCCACAATATAGATATATCATCCACAAAAAACACAATCTCCAACACAAATTACAAATCTGTTCACATCGGCATGCAGACAATTTTCATTAACACAAAATTCACAAACAGAACGACTTCCCCAAATTGCACACATCTACCAGTTTCACATTTTTCGACATAAATAAGCATTCGCTACCCAAATACTTGGTCAAAATCCATAGTAACATATTTTTTGTTCACAAATACACAAAATAAACTGACATACAGACATTACATTATGATTAAATACATCATTAATTTACTTGTACCAAACAAGTCTACGTGAATTATCCACATAAATATACAATGCAAAAGCCATGTGTTTTTCAACGCATTGTTTCTTTCCATTGGGCGCGTTTTTCTTTGTTTCATTCCGGACCTATACAAGGAAATTAAAAAAAACAAAGTTAACAATCCAGTCAAAATTAATAAATATCTGCACGAATAAATATAAAATTCAGCAATTATTCGGTCATTATTTTGAAAGTTTGATATGACATACATATTAAAGTACTTAAAACCCCCTAGCACGAACCTTCCCCTTCGTCATCATCACTCTCTACAGCGTTTGGAGCTTCTTCATTCCCCACCGATCCACTATATAAGGAAGAAGAATGAGTTAGTGCCGACCAAATTAACATTCATTGAGTCCAATTAACAAATACAAAATCTCTAATATAATACCTTGCTACATTTTTTGGGCAATTCCGTGAATCGTGACCTACGACACGAAGGCATGTCCTGCAAAGTCTCGGCCTCTCCATTTTTTGACTTTCTCTTACAGACTTCAACCGTTTCCCTTTAGGCCTCCCCTTTGTGGTGCACTGTACAGGGTCACCTACATGTGCATGTGCATGTGCATGTCCACCACTCTCAGGTTGTGCGCTACCTTCGTGTGGTGTGCTGTTCACTGAGTCAATCTTAGTAAAGCCTTCAATTGCCTTCAGCATGTGGTCGAGCATGTACTTGTATCCTCGCTCTGAAGAACAACCAAGATCGACCAAATGTCTTGAGTGCATACTCAGTTCACAATAACGCGAAGTAAAATTGTCGCCCATATTATTGGGAACCGGTATGCTGCTTCTCTTCAGTTGATCCCTGGTCCATCGCCTACAAATATATTGATCGGGTAGTGCGGTATGATCTGTGAACCGAATAACTGCAAGTAGATGTTTGCAGGGAATGCCTACGAAGTAGTACATGGAACAAGGGCATTTAGCAATTTTAGTGATTTTATAATAAGAAATCACCCTCCCCGGTTCTGAATTTCCACAGACTGTTACAGAATAAGCTGCACTATCCGGTGTATCCATACTCGCAATTAAACTCACATTAAGTAATAAGCTTTTGACAACTTCTTGTTGAAATTTGTAGAAAATCTTCAAAGTGTATGTCCCTGCCATCTGTGACTCCAATGCCCACTCGGTCTTCAATTTTGGCCGCTCCTCGCGATTACGATGTGTTTCTTTAAGTTCATCGTGTCTTTGTTTTACTAAGAGTCGGTCAAAGATGACGGCAAATTCATGTAGTGAGTACTTTTTATGAGTATGGTGCTTCAGGGATGAATGTAGTGATTCGCTACGTTGGGTACTCAACATGCCCCCCCAAAATGAGTCTCTTGCGTACACAGGGGCCCATTTTTCGCGGATCTCAAATTTTTCCTTCAACCATTTGTTATTTTCCAGTTTGTACTGTGAGAACAAATTGTTCCACTTCTGTTCGAATTCTGTTTTAAATTCCGCCGTATAAATGATAATCTTCAAAGCATCCCTGAACTCATCAACGTTATTCGGCATTCGAACTTCATGCGGTAGCTTATCCAAAATATGCCAAATGCAATATCTATGTGAAGTGATTGGGAAAACTTTGAAAATTGCAGAAGTTATCCCACGATCCTCATCTGTCATGATGTTGATCGGATCAAATGCCATTGCAGCACGCCACTTTTCAAAGAACCACTCAAATGAGGATGTCTTCTCATTGGGGATGAACCCACAACCTAGGAATATTGATTGCCAATGATGGTTGAATCCGACAAATGGTACGAACAACATCCCGTATCGGTTTGTGTTGTAGGTTGCGTCAAAGCAGAGAACATCCTCAAATACTTTGTAATTCTTTCTAGTGATACCGTCCACCCAGATACAATGTGACAATCGCCCTTCAGGATCACATTGGTAATTAAAATAGAATAAGGGATCGGTCTCCTTTTTGGATTCAAAAAACTCAAGTAGCATTTGTCCGTCGTGTCCTTTTAAACCCTCCATCTCGGCTCTCCTGAGATTTCTGACATCGGTTTCGGTGAATCCAATTTTCTCATTACCTCCACTTGCACCTTCAAAGAATAGCATTTGTTTGCATACAGGGACATTAGCTTCGGTAAGTTGACCAATTACATTTTTATCTGTCTTAGTCAATTCACGGTTTCGAGGTAGCAAGTGACGTCTACCGGGTGAAGTAAATTCGTGATTGTGTGCTACATTTAACGAATAAAGAATCTACGAATTACTTTGTGAATTACTATGTGGGTTTAGTTTGACATGGACGAAAGCTTTGCAATTCGTTCTAGAAGTTGTACCTCGTCTAGTTTCATTATGGCTGTTCGGTGACTCTCCGGCTTTATTACAAACGTATGATTTATCCACTACATCGTTTCCCTTATATTTATTTCCACCCTTACGCATAGAGAATCCCGCACATTTGCAATATGATGAATAAAATTTTTCCACATCCTCAAGAGTGGGAAATGTCATACCAATCTTCGGTTTTAGGTGCTCGTCAACATGAGGAAGATACTCGCCAATTTGTTGTGCACGAACAAATTTATCTCCGGCAACATAACTTCCTTCGAAACTGTCCATACCTAAGAAACCGTGAAAAGGAGAATAGGTAGGGGTACTAAACCGTTGTATTTGGTGTTTTTATAAGTGCGCAAGCCACCACAACTTGTAAAAGTCAGTTTCTACTAACGGTTCCAGAAATACGGCCGTGTATAACTTAATTTGAGTTTTTTTCAACCGAAAGCGATACGCGGCCGTATCTCTCGAACCGTGAGTCGAAACTCGCTTCTACAAGTTGGTTTGGCTTCTCATAGGGGACACCAACCAACTCGCAAAGTTTCGTATTTTTTGGAGGTGGTTTGAAGTATTTTAAACTCTAACCGCACTTACAAAATTCTAAGTCAAAAAATTCACATGCAGGGAAGTTGAGAAAAACGCGCAAACGGCACCCGAAAATTATAAAACTTTCCGACTAGATCGGATTCACGTAGGGCAAGCCACCCGAACTTGTAGAAGCGAGTTTCGACTCACGGTTTGTGAGACACGGCCGTGTACCGGCTTTAGTTGTTTTTTTCCAACCAAAACCGATACGCGGCCGTATTTCTCGGACCGTGAGTCGAAATTCACTTCTACAACTTTGGGTCACTTCTCATAGGGAACACCAACCAACTCGCAAAGTTTCGTATTTTTTGGAGGTCGTTTGAGTGTTTTCTAATCGGCCGGTTTTGTAAAAAATTCTAAGTCAAAAACTTCTCATTTGAGCAATTGAAGCAAAGCCGCACAAACGGCATCCGAAAATTTTCAAACTTTCCGACTTGGTCGGATTCACGTAGGGCAAGCCACCCGAACTTGTAGAAGTGAGTTTCGACTCCCGGTTTGCGAGATACGACCGTATACCGCTTTATAATGATTTTTTCCAACCGTAAGCGATACGCGGCCGTATCTCACGAACCGTGAGTCGAAACTCACTTCTACAAGTTGGTTTGGCTTCTCGTAGGTGACACAAACCAACTCGCACGGTTTCGTATTTTTTGGAGGTCGTTTGAAGGGTTTTCTAATCTAATCTAACCGCACTTACAAAATTCTAAGTCGAAAAACTATCATGCGAGGAAGTTGAGCAAAACCGCACAAACGGCATCCGAAAATTATAAAACTTTCCGACTTGGTTGAATTCTCGTAGGGCAAGCTACCCGAACTTGTAGAAGCGAGTTTCGAGTCACGGTTTGCGATATACGGCCGTGCACCGCTTTACTTGGTTTTTTCCAACCGAAAGCGATACGCGGCCGTATCTCTCGAACCGTGAGTCGAAACTCGCTTCTACAAGTTGGTGTGGCTTGTACTACGTGAGACGAACCTACTCGGAAAGTTTCGTAATTTTTTACGGTCGTTCGCAGGGTTTTCAACCATAACCGCACTGAAAAGTTTCTAACAAATTTCGTATATACAATTCTAATTCTACAAGTTACTAATACAAGCAACATAATTCGGCAATTGAATATACTTGAGGTCAACCCGATTCTCCATCTAAAATCTACTAACGCATTTAAATTTTTTTCCCAATTTCTAAATAAATTACTACACACAAATTCAAAAAAAAATACAAATGTAGATTATTGGGGTAAAGAAATAGTGTATACCTTACAAGATAGGTCCAAATCAAGCGAAGCAATCGATTTCGAAGAGAACTAGGGCTTCAATTTCGTATCGAAGTGGGGAAGAGAAGTTAGGGTTTCGACGTCGGAGTTCGAGGGTTTCGATCTTCGGAGTTGGGAGAGAAGAGGGAGAGCGGACGTTTCGATCGTCGGAGCTAGGGTTTTTTTTTCGTCGTTGGGTTTGGGTTCATCGAAGAAAGAAGAAGAGCGCAGAAGAAGACGAACTGTATGTCAACAAAAATGAAAAAAAGATAGCTTTAACCCGTTCTTGGGAAGAACGGGTTAAGGCTATTTTTTTAATAAAATTTTGCCTTAACCCGTCCTTCCCAACGACGGGTTAAGGCAAGATTTGATCAAAAATAATCTGGACCGTTGGATCATAGATCCAACGGTCCAGATCGAAGTTCGCACGGATCCGTGCGAACAGACCCGTTCCAGCCCGTTTGCAACCGAAGATCACTCATATATATATATATATATATATATATATATATATATATATATAAAGTTACTGTAAGGCCCTGAGTATATATCTACATACAATTGTGTCCAAAGGTTGTAAAAACATGTTAAAAAATTGGGTACACGCTCGGGTACAGAAGGTGTGTCAGCACCTGATACGCAGACGACATTGGTACGTCGGCCATTGGGAAGTACACATGCTTCCTAATTTATATCTCTACCAAAACCAACAAACCTGATTCCCGCTCCCCCAACCCCCTCTACAATTCGAATTTTTGATATTTATGTTGTCTTGAGTATGTACTACATTTTTGAACACTTTTACCAAACTCCAATTATCCTAATGCATCACATTCCTTTTCACACTATTCATATCAAATTATGAACTTTTTAACATAACTTACAAAATCAACCACTCAATTACATGTGTAAATAGATGATCGAATATCCTCTCCAGTTACATGTCTAAATGCACATCTTACACAAACCTCCCACTATGATTAGCAATTAAGATTAAAAATGTGAAGATAGACTCAATCTATATTATAGCTTGCATAGTTATAACAGTTCAACTTGCAAGATTTGTTTGACAAACCAAGTTATTCAGTTCTTCTAATTTCAAATATATATTATGGCGCGTATGAATGTTGGAATGTACCAAATGACAAATGAATTTTGTTTGTCAACCTAGCCCTTCAAAGGAAAAAAAAACATTAGTTGATAATTAAAAAAACTATATATAATATTCAGCACCCCAAATGTTTTTTCCTTTTCCCTCTACAAAGAAAAATGTTTCAAGTGACCGTTACTTTCATTTAAAAAATACTTGAAATTAAAAATACTCATGATGGGAAAAGTATCAGAGAAGTTGATATGCAACAACATCTATATGCACCCAAAATTGTAGTTAGCAAAATTAATAAAATTTACCCCAATTTTTTGTAGTTAAAATTTTCATTCGACAAAAATATTTAGAATTGAAAGTCACCGTCGAATTTGGACTTGGTGCATCATCTCAATGAAGAGGGATAAGAAGATAATATCTCAATGAGGTTTGGAGATAGTACGAGTAAAGAAACAGGCAATATAAGAAAACAATCAACAAATTTAGAAAGGAATTGTCACTGTATTCACAATCAGCAACGTGAAGAACCACTTCACCATCACATAATACCATACAAAAAGCTTTCCTTTCGTAGCATGTTCCTCAAAATTACCCAAATGAAACTTTTTCAGAAACCCTGGAATCACAAATCGTATCACAAATCCATCCATTCCAACTCACCTGCGTGAGAAGTTGCGTGGATGGCGAGCAGTGTACGATGACGGGGAGGTTTCATGGGTGGCAAGCTGTGGACGACAAGAGGGGAGGGGAGGGGGGGGGGGGGGGGTTGGGGGGAGAGGAATAGTTAGTTGGGTTGGGCGGAGAGACATCATTTGTGTGTGTGTGTTATTATTTATTTATTTATTTATTTTATTTATTTATAAAAAAATATAAAAATGCGTATTGCATGTACTAATGTAGATGAAAATCTATACATTTGCATAGAGAAAGAGGGCGAGAGGGTAGATCTATTAGCATAATAGATTGTATAGATAAAGTATAATATATAATTGAGATTTAATTATCTCTAATATTATAATGGGAGAAGGCCCTAGTGTCATTTGTCAATCTACCAACACGTGTGTTACCGCTGATTTCGGTGTGGGGGTAAACAGATAGAATTTGTGGATCAGAGGAAAACCTGAACAGCTGACTCGGCCTTCTTGCTCCCGCCGCAACCTGCAGAGAAGTGCGAGACACCGGGGTTGATTCCGGCGACGCACCCTCCGACGCTCTTGTCAGTAATCAGTAAAAGATTAAGAAAGAGCTTAAGTGGTGAAAAAGTGATTAACCTGGTCTTGGTGGTAGAGGGGCTGTATTTATAGTCGCCTTTGGAATGATTTGGGGCCTGATTTCCTGCCTAACCGTTAGGAGCAAAATCCTCCTATTCTGTTTTAGGAAAGTAGGCCTTGATTCCCTGGTGAGAGCAAATCAAGCTTATTGATTTGATCTAATCAAATCAGTGGCCTGATTCTCCCTTGGTGGACCGGGCTTGTATCGGGTCGGAACCCGCGCCCAGTTGGAGTGGATCTATTCGCGGGCGGTTGGTTTCGTGAGGCGGAGACCCAATACCCGTTTTGGATCCATCTGTATGTGAAATTACCTTTTTACCCCCGTACTTCAAGATTCGTGCTCGATCTGGACGGTCCCGATTTAACCCCAATTTTAGCCATATCACGAGCCCCCCACTCCTAAAGGCTGAGCGTGATCAGGCTTTGAGGAGTAGTTTAGCAGTTTCAGTGGCTGGTGGAGTTGTATCGGAGTCCAAATGTGGGATTTTGAATCTAGAAAAGGGGGTAGTGAGGTAACTTTTGGCGCTGCGTGTTGTTCTTGAGCTGCGTCGGGTATCTGACAGCCTTTTATCTACTTTTTTCGAAGTATTTGTCTAATTCTGCGATGTGTTTGCTAATCGTTCGGGGGCTTTAGCGGTGCATTCTGGGCAATAATTGTTCGCTCCGGGGTTCGGAAGTGTGTCCCCGAATTTTCAATTATCTCCCAGAATTTTTAGCTAATTTTCCCGAATTTTTAGCAATTTTCTCGTAATTTTTAAACAAATAAAACGATTAAAATAAATAAAAAACGATTTAAATACTGATTAATGTCGTGGCTTGATCTGAGCCATCGATCGTGGACAGGCGCGAACTTCGGAAAGATCTGATGGTCGTTACCGCTCGGCAGCGTTTTTCTCCGTTTACGAGCTCGGAAAGGCACTTGCTCGGCTGCCGACCGGAGACTAGGGGGTTCGGCATTCCGAGCGACGTGACGCAATCTGAGCCGTCGGATGGTGGCGCTCATCTCGAGACGGGCGCAGTTCCCAAAAAAACACTATCTTGTCTTTTAGCGCACGTGGCACGATCTGGGCTCTTCATCATTGGGAGCGCGAATTTTTGAGAGATCTAGTGGTCCACGTAGCTCGGTGCCATTTTTTCTCCATTTACCAGCTCGGGAAGGCACTTGCTCGGATGCCGACCGAAGGCATTGGTGTTCGGCAGACCGTGGGACGTGGCGTTATCTGAGCTGTTGGATGTGGGCGTGCATCTCGAGACGGGCGCAGTTCCCAAGAAAACACTATCTTGTCTTTTAGTGCTCTCGGCGAGATCTGGGCCGTCTGATTGAGATCAGACGCGAAAGTTGAGGGGAAAGTGAGTTTTCCCCGTTTACACGCTCGGAAAGGCACTTGCTCGGCAGCCGACCGAGGGCCTGTGGTTTTTGGCAATCTGAGATGGCTCTGTTCCCCATGGTGTTAATGGCGCTTCGTGACTTGTGTGGCGTTTCGCCTTCCCGACGTCACTAAGGATAATTAATGCGCGGCGTTTCAGCTTCCGAGGATCAGTAATTCCCTTAATTAAAACGCGGCGCTTCGATTTCCGAGGGTCATAATGGCTGGCTCTAGGAGGCAGGCTATAAGTACTCCACTCCCTTTGTCATTTTCGTCACAGCCAAATTGAGTTCCAGACCTCGGGGGCATCTGCCTTGGGTAGCTTCTCTCCTGAGGTTCGGAGAGGTGGTCGCTCTTCTGCCTGGTTTTCCCTTTGTTCCCGACGGCCCCCAAGTGGATGTCAGGAGCGAGGGGGAACGAGGTAGTAGTGGTGACGACCGTAGTCCGAAGCCGGGGGATGAGTTATCTCCGAAGGACGGGTGGTCGCTCTCTTACCTTTATCTTCTCCCGTTCCGGACGGTCCCTAAGTGGATGTCAGGAGCGGGGGAGAATAAGGCAAGAGTGGTGACGACCATAGTCCGGATCCGAGGGATGGGCCTTCTCGGAAGGACGGGTGGTCGTTCTCTCACCAAGATCTTCTGCCTTCTTTGGTTGCTCCGAAGTGAGTGCCGAAGCAGGCGGAGGTCTTGGTGGGAGAAGGACGATCCATGTCCGATGCCGATCTCCGGGCCATCCGAGTTCGTTTGTTGCAACTGTGAAGGCGCCGCTGTCAGAGTCCTCTGACAAACTGATCCTTCTAGTTGCAACCAACTAGCTCGGGATGGCGCGCTTCTCTATCATGGGTTGCAGCTCGGGCCTCTGGACCGTCCGAGCCCGTTGTTTGCAACTGTGAAGGCGCTGCGGTCGGTGTCCTCTGACATGCCGCGCCTTCCAGTTGTAAACAACAAGCTCGGGACGGTGTGTTTCTCCTGGTTTCTGAGTGTTGATGGGTCCCTTCTCATCTCTGTCTTCCTTCCGGGCTGATGGCTTCTGATGGATGTCAGCCCGGGGAAGTTAGAGATGGGGGGAGTGCTTATCTGTTCCCGACCGGGTTTCGTGGTCGGCGGGATACCGACTGATGCACGGGACCTGGGGGGTGTTCGCCGAAGGCGGCGCCTCAAAACTGAATCAAAATTTTTCCAGGTTCCTCTAAGCATAGGTGAGGCGTCCGAGAGTCCAATCGTCCGAGCGACGTGGCGCATCTTGAGCCGCTGGGTGATGGCGCGCATCTCGAGACGGGCGCAGCTCCCAAGAAAACACTATCTTGTCGTCTAGTGCTCTCGGCGAGATCTGAGCCGTATGATCGAGACCGGGCGCGAAAGTTGAGGGGAAAGTGAGTTTTTCCCATTTACCAGCTCGGGAAGGCACTTGCTCGGATTCCGACCGGACCCTACTGTCGGCGTGTTCGGATTGCTCGTGGTCGGTTTTGGATCCTTCGGGGCCGAGCAGTTGACTTGGTGAGAGGAGTAGTGGTGACGGGCCTTCGTGACGTTTCGAGAGTAGCCCAAAAGTCGCGAAGTTTCATTGGAAGTCCAAGGGACGTTCCAATTTTACTATAAATCTTCACCCCCCCAAGACCAAGTCTTCACTTTTCACTTTTACTCTCTTTCTTCCGTTTTTACTTTGCTTCGCAGTTTTTACCTCCCTGGGTGGCCTTGCTAGCTGTCGCGGTAGCGTTCTTAGTTCCGGTGAACTTTCCGACCGTACCTGTCACTTCAAGGTCAGTTTCTTTCCCTTCTCTTTTTAGGAAAACATGGTTAGGATTTCGGCTGAGACCCCCGCCTCGGAGCAAGCCGTTGGCCGAGGGGATAAAGGGAAGGGAGTGATGGAGCCGAGCGAGCAAGACGTTGTGCGTCCGGATAAAGAGGGTGAAGTGGCCGAAGTGCCCGAGGAAGTCGCGGCGGAGTCCCGAAAGGGCAAAACCGTGATCACAATAGTGGAAACGCCGAAGAGAGCGGGGGCGTTTGGTCGGCAGCTCATCGCCGTATCGACCGTGGGAGGCGTCCGAGATTACGCCGAGGATGACTTGGAGAGGGTCACTCAAGGTACGGCAAAACTGGTGGAGGAGAACGAGCTGAGGGAGCTGTCCGAGGTCGACCACAGGATCTCGACTCTCACCGAGGCCGATCTCCGCGCGATCCGAGAGGGTTTCCGGATCCCGCTCGAGTATGCGCTGCTTCTCCCTGGCCCGGGGTTCCGAGCCAACACAAAGTCCTCGCCGGATATATGCGTCTTCCCGGTCGATTCCCTCATTGCCGGGCTCCGGTTTCCCCTACACCCGTTCGTGGTCGAAGTCTTGGTCTGGTACGGTCTGAGTCCTGCCCAACTGATGCCGAACACTTGGAGGCATGTCGTGGCGTTTCTCCTCCGATGTCAAGAGGTCGACGCCAAGCCGACTATGTTCCTCTTTCGGAGTCTTTTCAAACCTTGCCAGCCGAGGCGTCATGAACAGAGGTTTTTCCTTTCTCCTCGGACGGGAGTTAAGTTGATCGAGAACCCGGACTCGATCAAACATTGGAAGGATAAATACTTCCTCGTCCGAAATCTGACGCCGTGGGTGATACCGACAGTTTGGGCGACGGACGGCCTGCCTAAGCGTACAAAGAAGGACGTCCCGCTGAATGCTGAGGAGGCTGAGGTCCAGAGGAAGCTTCTCGCCCTGCCAGCGCTAAGCTGGAAGGATATTACGGAGGAGCATCTGTTCCGTGGGGGTCTCAGTCCGATCGACCCTCGTATGCTTCTGGTATTTATAATCCTCGTTTAAAGTTCATGAAAAATTTTCTAAGTTTTTTCATCCGGCTTTTGCAGAGACAATGAAGCTTGATTACAAGGCTCTGGTGGCGAAGGGCCGGGCAGAGCAGGAGAAGAAGAAGAGGCCGTCGGCAGCGCCTCAGGACAGCCGGGCCTCGAAGAAGCCTTCGGTCGCGAAGACTGCCGACCAACCGAAGGTCACGGTCCTGGAGGAGGGGGAGATTGAGGTCCTCGTCTCTCCGACTAAGGTCGTGGTCCCCGAGCAGGGGGAGATCAATATCTCCGATCCCCCTACCTCGGATGCACCTGTGCCGACCCCGAGGACGGACGCTCCGGGTTCGTCAAGCGGCGTGTTCGGGGTGAAGGATGCGCTGTCCATGCCGGTTCCGCCCCTCACTGCCGAGGCGGAGAAGATCCTGACCGAGCGTCACAAGCAGATCTTCGTCCCCGACTGGCAGGTGATGAACGCCGACGGTTTCCTGGGCGACGGGAACATCTGCATGGAGGCGATAAGGCATTTGCCGACCCCGAAGGATCGAGCGACCCTGAAGGCCGGGATGGCAGGGGACGCCGTGATGCAGATCGCCCGGGATTCCATGTCGGTAAGTAGGCTGATTTCTTCTTCATCTGAATTTCTTCCTTAACTCTGTTGCTTTCTTTCAGATTGTAACTCTGTTGCTTTCTTTCAGATCATCTGCCACTTCAACTTCCTGCTCGAGGAGATGGCGAGGAAGGATCAGGAGAAGGAGAAGGAGAGGACGGAGCGCGTCAAGGTCGCGAAGCGGCTCGATTCCGAGTTGCTTCTTTCGACGAAGAGGGCCGCCGAAGTGGAGGGGCTGGAGAAGCAGCTGGCCGATACTGTTTAGCTGTCAAAGGATGCGGCGGCCAAGCTCGAGGCCTCGGAGAAGGAGGTCTCCAAGCTGAAGGATTCGGTGGCCAAGCTCGAGGCATCGGTGAAGGAGGCTGCCGACCTGAGGGAGGAGTTGGCCAAGGCTCGGTCGGAGGCGGAGGATGCTCGGAAGAGGGCCGAGAAGATCAAGGCCAAACACCTCAGGAAGGTGAAGAGGGTGAAGAAAGCCGTGCAGGAGGAGGCCGCGATGCACATGACCCAGAACATGCTGGACGCCTACGACCGTGCCTTGCAACATGTGGTCGCCAAGAACCCGGGCTTTGACACGTCCACCTACAACTTCTATGACCTCGTAGAAGGGGAGGAGGTTGTCCCCGAGGAGTTGATCGGCCCCGAGGGGGAGACAGAACCCGTCGAGGACCCGTGGAAGGCCGCGTCTGAGGAGGAGAAGGAGGACGACTCCGAGGAGGAGGAGAGCTGGAGCGAAGGAGGTGGCGGAGGCGAGGGCAAGGACAAGGCCGAGGGGTCGACGAACCCGAACGCCAAAAAGGTCGACCCCTGACTCGGTTGTCTTCTTTTCTCCCCCTTTTTTTTTGTTTTTGTAAGCCTAACTGCGGACTGGCCACCGCTGTTGTAGAACTCCTCGATTTTTGAATGAAAAAATGTTTCGTTTGGCCAAAATTTGCCCAAGTGTTGAGTCTCGGACTTAGTGTTTGTTTTGGCGTAACTTTCTCCAAGTGTTGGGCCTCGGATTTATCTCTGCATTTCAGGTGAGATTCGGTCCGATCACGGAGGCCGAATACCTTCGGCAAGAGCTGGTGAAGACGAAGGACGAGCTCTCTCAGAGCCGGTATAAGCGATATCTCCTGCTCGGCAGGCTGGAGGATACGAAGGCGGCTCTGCGGAGGTATGGTCGCGAGCTGTACCAGTACCGGAAGCGCTCTTCAGCCTCCTATTCCGAAGGCAAAGTTGAGAACCTCCGTAGAGAACTTACTGCCGTCGAGCAGAAGAATGACGACCTTTTGGCCGAGGTCCAATACTTGGAGCTAGCGGAAAAAGAACGTTCGGCGGAGAGGGAGAAGCTGGCTTCCGAACTGGAGAAAGCGTCGACCGAGCGCAAGAGGCTATCGGCCGAAATCGACAGGCTCAGAAGGATCACGATAGATAGGGGGATTGAAGTCACCCATTACCGACGGCTCGCGACTGATAACGCCAATCCCTCGGGCTCGCCGAAGGCCCCGCGACTGAAGAAGTTGGCGAAGGACGACGTCTTGAGGGATAGGATTATCGAACTGGAGGAAGAGATCGCGTCGCTCAAGCCGGCACCGGTCAGGGCTAACGTTCGCAGCACTTCATGCACTCGCGAAGAAAGCGAGAGGGGGATTACGTTCCACGAACTCGCGATGCGCTCGCCGTTGACCAGGCGGAGTCCAGCCGACGCTCAGAGCAGTGCGGCTGCCTCGTCTAGCGGGGCTTCGGCTGGCGTCGCAGTTAGAGCTAGTAGCGAAGGGGGGTCGCGCTTCGCTGGTTTAAGGTCGGGTTCGGAGGGTAGACCTCGCCGTCCTCGTGTTTCCCTAAACCGAAGCATTCCCCTTCCGAAGAGGCCCTGATTCTGTCGTTTTCCTATTTCTGTTGACCGTTGTAACAACTTAGCTGTAGGGTCGACCGACCGTCTGTAATACTATCATGTCTGAATGCAAATAGCTCTGAAAAATTTTCAAGTGTTAGACTCCGGTAGTGTATTGAAACTGTGTTATTCTTTTTCTCTTCTTTTCAGCTCGTTGTGACGATCCATGGCTCGGACTCCGAGCGTTCGAATGATGACACTGAGTCCGAGGCCACCTCTGGAACAGTGGTTCTGAGTCCTAGGAGTGCTGACATGAAGTTACGCCGAGCCGAGAGTGAGTGGGACCACCTTTCGTTGGTCCTCAGTCTCCGGGAATCCGAGATCCAACGCTTGGAGAACAAGATCGTCGAGCTGAACCTCGCAGGGGAGGATGAAGACTCGCAGACCGCGTTCAGCAACGCTCTTCGGGTCAAAAGCATTCGGCACATTCAGTCGAAGATCGTCTCCGAGCGGGATGACCTGCTCTCAGAGATGGGGCATCTGCGTGGTGTGATGGCGAGGCATCGAGGGGAGAAGGAGGAGTCGTCTGCCGAGGAGGGCGAACAGTTTAGTGAGGACGTTTTTGTATGAGAGACAAGTGTAGTGGGTCGGGCATTGTGTGTTTTGTTTGCCGACATTTTGTAACGGAATGTTTTGTATTATGCGCCGACAATTAATAAAATTCCCTTTCGTTGCTTTGTATGTTTGTTCTTGCTTGTAACTGTATCGGTCGTGCCGAGATCTTTGAGCCGAGAGCGTCTGTTTAGCCGAAGGGATCTCCAGGAGTGCGGCTCTTTGTCATTTAGTGGATCTGACACGGTACGGCAATGCTCTGTACCCAAAAAAGTGTTGTTTTGTCGCTTAGAGTAGGTGGTGAGATCTGAGCCATCGAACGTAAGCGCGAATCTCGATGCCGCTCAGTTCCCAAGAAAATGTTATCTTGTCATTTTGTGCAGATGGCTAGATCTGAGCCGTCTGATCGAGATCACGTACGAAAGTTGAGGGGAAAGTGCGTTTTCCCTGTTTACACGCTCGGGAAGCCACTTGCTCGGAAGCCGACCGGATTTGTGGGTCTTCGGTCTCCGGCTAGTAGTTAGGAGAGTTCGGACTTTTGCGTTCGAACGAAGGTCCGGCATCGACCTACCGGAGTAGTTTAGATGGACTAGGAACCAAGTGTTGGACCCCGGGACCATCGCTGGAGCTCGACGAGTGTGGGAGCAATTCCGAACGGCGATCTACCCCTGGTTCGTCCGGAGACGAGCCGAGGAGGTAAAGTCGAGCCGAGTGTTGGACTCCGAACCATCGGTATAGTTCAACGGCTGTAGGAGCAATTCCGAACGGCGATCTACCCCTGGTTCGTCCGGAGACGACCCGAGGAGGTAAAGTCGAGCCGAGTGTTGGACTCCGAACCATCGGTATAGTTCAACGGCTGCAGGAGCAATTCCGAACGGCGATCTACCCCTGGTTCGTCCGGAGACAACCCGAGGAGGTAAAGTCGAGCCGAGTGTTGGACTCCGAACCATCGGTATAGTTCAACGGCTGCAGGAGCAATTCCGAACGGCGATCTACCCCTGGTTCGTCCGGAGACGAGCCGAGGAGGTAAAGTCGAGCCGAGTGTTGGACTCCGAACCATCGGTATAGTTCAACGGCTGCAGGAGCAATTCCGAACGGCGATCTACCCCTGGTTCGTCCGGAGACGAGCCGAGGAGGTAAAGTCGAGCCGAGTGTTGGACTCCCAACCATCGGTATAGTTCAACGGCTGTGGGAGCAATTCCGAACGGCGATCTACCCCTGGTTCGTCCGGAGACGAGCCGAGGAGGTAAAGTCGAGCCGAGTGTTGGACTCCGAACCATCGGTATAGTTCAACGGCTGCAGGAGCAATTCCGAACGGCGATCTACCCCTGGTTCGTCCGGAGACGACCCGAGGAGGTAAAGTCGAGCCGAGTGTTAGACTCCGAACCATCGGTATAGTTCAACGGCTGCAGGAGCAATTCCGAACGGCGATCTACCCCTGGTTCGTCCGGAGACGACCCGAGGAAGTAAAGTCGAGCCGAGTGTTGGACTCCGAACCATCGGTATAGTTCAACGGCTGCAGGAGCAATTCCGAACGGCGATCTACCCCTGGTTCGTCCGGAGACGACCCGAGGAAGTAAAGTCGAGCCGAGTGTTGGACTCCGAACCATCGGTATAGTTCAACGGCTGCAGGAGCAATTCCGAACGGCGATCTACCCCTGGTTCGTCGGGAGACGACCCGAGGAGGTAAAGTCGAGCCGAGTGTTGGACTCCGAACCATCGGTATAGTTCAACGGCTGCAGGAGCAATTCCGAACGGCGATCTACCCCTGGTTCGTCCGGAGACGACCCGAGGAGGTAAAGTCGAGCCGAGTGTTGGACTTCGAACCATTAGTTAAATAAGAGGGGAGAGAAACATGCAAATTCGCAAATATAATAGAACTTTTCTTTATTGACATTTGACGGCGAACCGTTTTACATAGTACAATTCATGGGACAGGTTACAAGCTAGAGGAGAGGAATGGTTCGACACCTCGGATTACTTAGAGAGGCGCCGGAGCGCTCTCTTGGTATTTCAGGAGGTGGTCGGCATTCCAGGTCCTCGGAAGCTCTTTGCCATCCATGTCTTCAAGTCGGTACGCTCCAGGCCGAACAACTTTTGTGATCCGATACGGTCCTTCCCAATTCGGAGCTAGCTTGCTCCTCTGACTGGGGAGGGATATAGCTAGTTTTCTCAATACCAAATCTCCTTGCTTAAGGTTGGCGGGTCGGACCTTCTTGTTGTATGCTAGCTCGATCCTCCTTCTGTAATTCTGTTGCCGAATCGATGCCCTTTCCCTCAGTTCATCTATCAGGTCCAAGTTTCCTCTGAGGTCTCTGGCATTTTGCGCTTCGTCATAGGCTATGAGCCGAAGGGAAGGTATTCCGACCTCGAGGGGTATCACGGCCTCGGCCCCATAAGTAAGGCTGAAAGGGGACTCTCCGGTGGGCGTCCGCTGGCTTGTGCGGTAGTTCCACAACACATTAGGGAGTTGGTCGATCCACAATCCTTTGGAGCACTTGTCCAACCTCTTCTTGATTCCCGCGAGGATCTGCTTGTTAGCGTTCTCGGCCTGTCCGTTCGACTGAGGGTGTGAGACGGACGAGAAGCGCTGTTGAATGACGAGGTCGTCGCATAGTGCTCGGAATGCTGTGCCAGTGAACTGAGTCCCGTTGTCCGTCACGAGGACGCGGGGGACGCCGAATCTGCATATGATGCTCTTCCAGAAGAACTGCACCACCTTATTCTCGGTTATAGTGGCGAGGGGCTCGGCCTCGACCCACTTCGAGAAGTAGTCGATGGCTACGACTAAGAACCTGAGCTGGCCCGGAGCTGGGGGAAAAGGCCCTAGTAAGTCCATTCCCCACATCGCGAAGGGGATAGGGCTCGATAGGGAGGTGAGGTTGGCCTGGGGGAGACGTCGGATGTTGGAGTGCCTCTGGCAGGAGCTGCATTGCCGAACATGTCGCTCGGCATCTTGAAGAAGGGTCGGCCAGAAGTACCCATAGTTCAAAGCTTTCCGGGCCAAAGACCTAAATCCGGAGTGCGCTCCTCCGATGCCTTCATGAAGCTCCTGTAGGGCATATTCGGCCTGTTCCGGAGAGAGGCACCTTAGATACGGTCGGCCATCTATTTGAGAGAAGGAGCGTTTGTACAAAATGCCCTCGATCAAGACATATCGCTCGGCCCGGGTTCTGACTCGGCGCGCTTCTTTGGGATCTGAGGGCAGAACTCCATCCCTTAAGAATTCTACCAGTGGCTTCATCCAATTGTCCTGCAGCATGACCGGCAATGACTCCACCGAGCGAGGTGTCTCGTCTTCGATGCTCGGTTTAGAGAGGACTTTAATCAGTACGGTCTGTTCTAGACCTTGCAGAGAAGACGAGGCTAACTTGGAGAGAGCGTCAGCTTGTGAGTTCTCCTCCCGGGGGACCCGTTGGATGATGGCTTCTTCGAACCGGCCTATGAGGTCCCGAACCTTGGCGAGGTACTTCGCCATTCGCTCGTCCCTGGCCTCATATTCGCCCAAGACCTGGTTCACGACTAGTTGGGAGTCACTGTGAATCCGAAGGCGCTGCGCCCCAGCACTTCGTGCGAGTCCGAGGCCAGCTATGAGAGCCTCATACTCCGCCTCGTTGTTCGAGGCCTTGAAGTTCATGCGGATCGCATACTGCAGGACGAAGCTGTCAGGGCCGTTCAGGATAATGCCGGCGCCACTTCCTTCACTGCAAGAGGATCCGTCTACAAAGACTGTCCAAATGGGGGGCCCATTCGGGACGTGGCCAACCTCAGGGATGGTGGACTCTACAATGAAGTCGGCGAGAGCCTGTGCCTTAATTGCCGTCCGAGGCTGATAGGAGATGTCGTGCTGACTCAGCTCTATAGACCACTTCATCAGCCGGCCCGAGGTTTCGGGCTTATGGAGGACTTGCTTGAGGGGTTGATCGGTGAGGACGACGACCGAGTGAGATTGGAAGTAGGGCCGAAGCTTTCTTGCTGCCATGACCAAAGCGTAGGCTATCTTCTCTATCCTCGGATAGCGGAGCTCGGCGTCCCGAAGCACCTTGCTCACGTAGTAAATGGGCCTTTGGGTCCGGTCTTCTTCTCTTACCAAAACAGCGCTCAAGGTCTGCTCGGAAGCGGCCAAGTAGACGAAGAGGGGCTCGCCCGGGATTGGCTTACTGAGCAGAGGGGGGTTCACCAGATAGGCTTTCAGCTGGTCGAACGATTCTTGCTGTGCCTGGCCCCACTCAAATCCTTTGGCGCCCCGGAGTGCTTTGAAGAAGGGGAGGCACTTTTCCCCTGACTTGGAGAGGAACCGACCGATGGCTGCGAGCCGACCGGTGAGCTTCTGCACCTCTTTGACGTTCCGAGGCGGGGCCATGTCTAATATGGCTTTAATCTTCTCGGGGTTAGCTTCGATTCCCCGCTGGCTCACCATGAAACCGAGGAACTTGCCCGAGGAGACTCCGAACGCACACTTGTTCGGGTTTAGCCGCATGTTGTACTTCCTCAACACACCGAAAGCCTCCTGGAGGTCGGCTACATGGTCGGTGCCGCGGATGCTCTTGACGAGCATGTCATCAACGTACACCTCCATGTTTCGGCCGATCTGATGCTGAAAAACCTTGTTGACGAGGCGCTGGTAGGTGGCGCCTGCGTTCTTCAACCCGAACGGCATTACTCGGTAGCAGTAGAGGCCTTGGTCGGTGACGAAGGAGGTCTTCGGGATGTCCGGAGGAAACATCCGGATTTGATTGTACCCCGAGAAGGCATCCATGAAGCTGAGGAGCTCATGGCCCGAGGTGGCGTCGATGAGTGTGTCGATGTTAGGGAGAGGGAAGGGATCCTTCGGACATGCCTTGTTGAGGTCGGTGAAGTCGATGCATATTCTCCATGAGCCATTGGACTTCTTGACCATCACGACATTCGATAGCCACTCGGGATAATTTACCTCCTGGATGAACTTGGCCTTCAGCAGCTTATCCACTTCCTCCTTGATTGCCTGCTGTCGCTCGGGAGCGAACTTTCGCCTCTTCTGCTGAACCGGTTTGCACCCCGGTTCGACGCTTAGGCGGTGGACGAGCAAGTCTTCGGAGATGCCGGGCATATCCGCGGCCGACCAAGCAAACAGGTCGCGGTTATCCCGGATGCACCTCACCAAGTCGGAGAATAGCACGGTCGGCAAGGACTTGCTGACGAGGAATTTTCTGCTCGGATCCTCGTCGGAGAAGAGTACTTCTTCTAACTCGTCCGCTGGCTCGGACGTTGGGCGAGCCTTCGGCTCGGGGATCTCGAGTGTCTCGAGCGAGAGCACTGGTCCCCCGGTGGAAGTCATGTAGCACTTCCGAGCTGTTTCCTGACTTCCCCTACCCCCGAAAGAGTGGGGAACTTCATCTTCAAGTGGTATGCCGAAGGGACGGCCTCAAGAGCGGCTAGGCCGGGACGGCCTAGGATGACATTGTATGCTGTCGGGACGTCGACGACCATGAAGTCCATCGGCTCGGTCCGGGTAGTAGGGGTGCTTCCCGCAGTAACGTCTAGGGTTATCACCCCTTCGACAGTTACCGGGACCCCCGTGAACCCGTGAAGAGTATAGCCGGCCGGCTTAAGACGGTCCCGGGACAGCTGCAGGCCTTGAAAGGCCGAGAGGAATAGGATGTTGACCGAACTCCCATTGTCCACCAAAATCCTCTGTACCTTGAAATTGGCCATGCGGAGGTCGATGACGAGGGCATCGCAATGGGGGGTTCGGACTCCTTCAAGGTCGGCATCGGAGAAAGACACAGGGACGCCGAGACCCTTCGGGGGAGGGGCACTGTGGACCGAGTTGACTTCCCGGACGAAGGCCTTTCGGGAGGAATTAGAGGAGCCCCCCATCGGGCCTCCGTGGATCAGGTGCAAAACCCGTTCTTCTTCGAACTCGGGTGTCTCCTCGCGCCGCTCGGAGCGCTTGTTAGCCCCCCGAGGGGGAGGTGAGCTCCGATCTGTTCGATCGTTACCTTTCACGAACTTGGCCAACTGCCCCCTCCGAATGAGTGCTTCGATCTCATCTCTCAGAGCTCGACAGTCATTTGTGTCGTGCCCATGGTCTCGGTGGTAACGACACCACTTATCTTTGTTCCTCCTCTTCGCCTGAGTGTGCATCCTCGGGGTCGGAGGGATGATTCCCTCCTTCTCTACCTCCATGAGGATAGTAGAGACATTAGTGGTGAGGGGAGTGAACTTCTCGAACCTGGGGGGAGGGCGGCGCTGACTGCCCATGTCCTTCTGAGCTTTCTTGGACCCTTCTTCTCCCGTCGCCTTCCTCTTTGACCCCGCGGCGGTGCCTCCGAAGCTCGGAAGGGCTTCGGCCTCCTCCGCCCGGATGTACTTCTCGCACCTCAGGAGGAGGTCGGCGAAGTCATGCAGGGGCTTCTTGGCCAGGGATGATCGGAGGTTGGCGTTAAGGACGTTCGACTGGAACGCCACGGTAGCCACGGACTGGTCCAAGGAAGCAATTGACCTGACTTCTGCGGTAAATCTTTTCACATAGTCCCGTAACTTTTCTTGCTTCTCCTGCCGCAGGTTCAGCAAGGAAAGACTCGTCTTCTCGGCTCGTCGGCTACTCACGAAGTGAGTAATGAACAGTGTCTCAAACTGTTCGAATGAGAAGATGGACGAGGGGGCGAGCCTAGAATACCATTCCCGAGCCGACCCCCAGAGGGTGGCAGGGAAGGTCCTGCAGAGCACTGCGTCGGAAGCTTGATGGATCAGCATCAGGGTTTTGAAGCTCTCGACGTGGTCGACTGGGTCGGACTCCCCAGAGTATGTTTCAAACTGTGGCGGTTTGAAGTTCCTCGGTATATGGGCCTCCATGATCGACCGCGAGAAGGGGGGTCGGCTGGGACGGAAGGTTCCGGCTCGGGACTCTTCCTCCCTGTCCATACGGCCGATGCGCCTCTCCACCTCATGGATGCGGCGGATGAGGGCGTCGTCCCTCCGCTGGTAGTCGTACGACCCTCCGGACTCCTCTTCGTAGGAAGGGGAGTGTGGACTGCGGCGCCGGTACTCCTGGGAGCGCCGAGGACTCTGTTGCCGTTGCTGTCGGCTGGGAGCCGGGGAAGGGCTCCGGGTTCGGCGCCGGGGACTGGGATCCCTGGGGGGCGTCGGAACCCTCTGAGCATTCTGGGCGTTCTGTCGGAGATTGAGGGCCTGCAGAACGGTCTCTTGAAACTGGAGGAACTCGGCTCGGCTGATGGGCATATCTCGATCCCTCGGATGGCGCCGATCTCTGGGCGACCGGGACCTCCTCCTTCGGCGCTCTGGGGACGCCGCTCGGCCTCTGCGTTCCGGGGACCTTCTGCCGTCCCGACAGCGTGGCGACCGCTCACCTTGACGCTGGCGGGAGGCTCCCTCTCGGGCCCGCCTCTCGTCAAGATGGGTACGGAGGTCGTCGTCCTTATGGCGGTTTTGGAGTGTGATGCGGAGGTCGGAGTGATGGGAAGCCATTGAGTCCGAGGACCCATTGTGGACCGAGACGTGGCCCGGATTAACTGGCTGCTTCTCCTTCCGACCATTATGACCGGACGGACCGTTGTTGGGCTGCTGCTGAGGAGGAGGAGGAGGTGGGACCTGCTGGGTCAGCGGAGGGAGGTTGGACTGAAGGATAGGATTGACCGGAGCTTCATTTGCCGGATCGGTGGGGTTGCCCCCACGGTTCGACCTTCTGGATCTGTTCTTCTTCGGCGGCATGGCTGCAGAGGACGGCGGAGAATGGACTGAGACTGTTCGTGTGGTTTTCCCACAGACGGCGCCAATCTGTTACCGCTGATTTCGGTGTGGGGGTAAACAGATAGAATTTGTGGATCAGAGGAAAACCTGAACAGCTGACTCGGCCTTCTTGCTCCCGCCGCAACCTGCAGGGAAGTGCGAGACACCGGGGTTGATTCCGGCGACGCACCCTCCGACGCTCTTGTCAGTAATCAGTAAAAGATTAAGAAAGAGCTTAAGTGGTGAAAAAGTGATTAACCTGGTCTTGGTGGTAGAGGGGCTGTATTTATAGTCGCCTTTGGAATGATTTGGGGCCTGATTTCCTGCCTAACCGTTAGGAGCAAAATCCTCCTATTCTGTTTTAGGAAAGTAGGCCTTGATTCCCTGGTGAGAGCAAATCAAGCTTATTGATTTGATCTAATCAAATCAGCGGCCTGATTCTCCCTTGGTGGACCGGGCTTGTATCGGGTCGGAACCCGCGCCCAGTTGGAGTGGATCTATTCGCGGGCGGTTGGTTTCGTGAGGCGGAGACCCAATACCCGTTTTGGATCCATCTGTATGTGAAATTACCTTTTTACCCCCGTACTTCAAGATTCGTGCTCGATCTGGACGGTCCCGATTTAACCCCAATTTTAGCCATACAACGTGCATCGCACGTGCATAACTAATATGAAGGAGGTCTCAAGTTCGAGTCCTCACTATGTCAGATTTTTTACTTTAATTTTTTTATATATTAAACATGCATCATATGTGTAAATTACTATCCATCTATTTATCTATAATATAATATATTTCCTTACTATTTAATGGAAGAGTTTGTCACAAATAAACAAATTTTAATATTTTTTTGTTACAAAAGAAACATTACTTTTGTCGCCAAACAAACATGTGCATCTCACGTGCAACTTCAATTCTATTTTTCAACACATGCATCGCACGTACACATCAAAATTTTTCCTTCTTAATTTAAAAACAAATACATGTATTGCCCATTCAGCTCCATTTTTAAAAATTGAGGCATTCATCGCAGGTGCTAATTATTATTGACTTACGTGTATCATACATTTAACTCTAACTCTTTATCAAAACGTGCATCGCACGTGAAAAATACTAGTCTCTATTATAATGGGAGAGGCCTTAGTGTCATTTGTCAATCTACCAACACGTGCATCACACGTGCATAACTAATATGAAGGAGGTCTCAGGTTCGAAGCCTCACTATGTCAGATTTTTTACTTTAATTTTTTATATATTAAACATGCATCACATGTGTAAATTACTATCCATTTATCTATCTATAATATAATATATTTACTTCTCTAATATCTAATATTATAATGGGAGAGTTGGGGTTGTCATTTGTCAACATACAAATCCATGCATTGCACGTGCAACTCCATCTCTCTCATTAATTACAACAAAAACAAACAAATAAAAAATTGGGCAAAAAACAAAGTACCCCCCTAACGTTTGGGCTTAATACAATATGCCCATATAACGTTTGAAAAAGTATATTTAACCCATTCCACCGTTAACTTAACCACATCCGTTAAGTTAGAATTATTGAATTACCTTTTTACCCTTACCATTTCATAATCAAATCTCTTCTTGTTTTTCCTCTTTCTTCATTCTTTTTCTTTTTCCTCTTTCTTCATTTTTTTTCAGATTATGCAATTCATTTCAGATTATGCAAATAACTTATATCTTATTCATATTTCTGAAATTTAGTCGAGTTGTAATTTTTTTCCCAAATCAAATGCAAATATGATATATGTTCATATTTGGTCGATAGGCTGTTATTGGTTGAGTAAAATAAGGAGGAAAATAGATGCAATAGAAAGGAGGGGCTTAGATAGAAAAAAATATTCTAGTGGAGAAAAAGAGAAAGGTCGACATGGGATGATGGGAAGCAGTAGTGCTCCTTAAATTAATCAACCAATTTGCAACCTAAGCTGCCACTTAAGACTAGTATCAAAGTAGCGAAAATTTTCTAGTACAAATAGCATTGTCCAACAAAGAAAATCACTGATATGAGCATCAGTAGTTCGTTGGGTAAAAACTCAAAATTTACAAAATATGGGAAAATATATCCCACAGTCGTTGACCAAAAACACAAATTTTGGGCATGAGAGCAACATTGCTCTTCTATATTTGGCAAGCAATGTAAGAATTTGCAAATTATCGGAGACGAAATATGAAGTTTCGTCCATGGGTTTTTTTCCTGCTAAAAGTTGTCGGACGAAATATGAACTTTCGTCCGACAATTTTTTTTAATTTTAATTATTTGAACAAACGGAATATCATCTTTCGTCCGTTCAAAATTATGGATGGATTGCTTAATTAGTTTAATCTTGTTAAAATCTTGCTTAATTAGTTATTTTTGTTAACTTTTTAATTAAATGTGTCGGACTAAAAACGCTAATATCCCACTGCATTTGATTAAAAAAATAAATTTAAGGGACGGAAGTAGCCACCCAGAAATCTGAAATAACAATGAGTCAATGAATGATGTAGAAACAGAGAAGAAAACATATATCATATTTGCATTTGATTTGGGAAAAAAATTGCAACTTGACTAAATTTCAGAAATATGAATAAGATATAAATTGTTTGCATAATCTGAAATGAATTGCATAATCTGAAAAAGAATGAAGAAAGAGGAAAAAGAAAAAGAATGAAGAAAGAGGAAAAACAATAAGAGATTTGATTATGAAAGGGTAAGGGTAAAAGGGTAATTCAATAATTCTAACTTAACGGATGAGGTTAAGTTAACGGTGGAATGGGTTAAATGTACTTTTTCAAACGTTATATGGGCATATTGTATTAAGCCCAAACGTTAGGGGGGTACTTTGTTTTTTGCCCTAAAAAATTTCCACCTATTTAAAACGTGCAACGCACGTGCAAAGCAATTTTATAATATTTTTTTAACACTAAACATACACATATGTTGCACGCACCACTCAGATTCTTCTTATAAAACGTGCATTGCACGTACAAATTGTAGCTTTTCTTTCAAAATATTTTTCCCCCAGTTACGTGCAACACACGTCCAACTTCAAAACTATTTCTTAACACGTAAATCGTATGTGAAATCCTCCAATTCTTATCAAAACGTGCATCGCACGTGAAAAAAATACTAGTACTATTTAATGGAAGAGTTTTTCACAAATAAACAAATTTAAATATTTTTTTGTCACAAAAGAAATACTACTTTTGTCACCAAACAAATATGTGCATCACACGTACACATCAACGTTTTTCCTTCTTAATTTTTTAAAAATACGGGTATCGCCCATTCAGCTCCATTTTTAAAAATTAAGGCATTCATCGCACATGCTAATTACTTTACGTGTATCACACGTTTAATTCCAAATCTTTATCAAAACGTGCATCGCACGTGAAAAATGCTAGTTAGATATTAATTTCAAATAAATTATCAATATAAGCCAATTCCATTTACGTATCAATTTTACTTTCCTAGTCAATAAAACCACTACCAAGTACCAACATTCAACGTTTTCAAATCCTAGGGTTTCTCCTCCTTCCCTCTTTCTCTCTCTCCTTCAAAATTCTAAAATTTCTCTCCCATGTCGCTGAGACCGAGTGAGCGCGCCGAAGTCCGCCGCAACAAGTACAAAGCGGCGGTCGACGCCGACGAGGGGCGCCGGCGAAGGGAGGACAACATGGTCGAGATTCGAAAGAACAAAAGGGAAGAGAATCTTTTGAAGAAAAGAAGGGAAGGCATGCAATCGCAAGACTACCCTACTTCGATCCTCGCATCTAGAATCCAAAAGCAGGTAATCTTAGGTCGGGCTCCTAATTCGAATTTGGGTTAATTTTAGGGGTTTGAGTGTAAAATATTAATTTTAAAATTTGTTAATGATTTTGTAGTTGGAAATCCTTCCGGAAATGGTGACAGGATTGCATTCGGAGGATGGGAATTTACAGGTTGAAGCTACGATGCAGTTCCGGAAATTGTTGTCTATAGGTACTGTAAATTTTGATTAGATTGGACTTTTAAGAAGATTTTATGGAGTTTCATAAGTCGTTTGTTTAATGTTTGAATAGAGCGAACCCCGCCAATTGAGGAGGTTATACAAGCTGGTGTGGTTCCCCGATTTGTAGAGCTTCTGATGAGAGAGGATTTCCCTCGACTGCAGGTGAATTATGAATGTAACTCGTAAATTGTGCTCTTTTTTGTTGCTGTATTAATTGTCTATGATTGGTTCTGTTGTATTGATGTAATGTTGTTGTGCGTGAATAGTTTGAAGCAGCTTGGGCGCTCACGAACATTGCTTCGGGTACATCTGAGCACACCCAGGTTGTGGTACAATATGGTGCGGTGCCGATATTTGTTAAGCTGCTTGGTTCCCCAAGTGATGATGTCAGAGAACAGGTATATTATACTGTTCAATTTTAAGGAAATCTTGGGGAAGTTAATTGAGATTTGGTGCACAAAGTTATGTAATCCTTTGTGTCTTGTGAATAGCGGAAATAATCATCTGTCCTGTTTAATTTAGAGAACCAAATCACATAGAGGTTGTAAGCAACAGGACATCTTGAGATTATTATTGCTAATCTGTGTCTATTATGTACCGTACTTGTAGAAAATTGAAACACAGTTAGGAATTAAAATTAAAATGAAAGAGAGATATGCGGTAGCAAATATTTTGTTTTATTTAATTATGATGCAGCCTAAACCATCTATGGATGACTATGGGGAGCATGCACACCGCTGCATATGTAAAACTTCCCACTCATCCATTAAAATATTGTCCATGGCTTAAGTTTTGTGGCTGTTTGAAGTTGTCAGTAGAGTAGAATCCATTCTGGTATTTACTTTAGCAACATGTTTACTGTTTTCTAACTGGTAACCTACTCCCATTCCCATTATGAGGATTATATACTCCTTAATTCTTTGATTTCTTCATTATAAGGCTATTTGGGCTTTGGGCAATATTGCGGGTGATTCACCAAAATGCCGAGATCTTGTTCTTTCAAGTGGTGCACTGGTTCCATTGTTGGCTCAGTTGAATGAAAATGCTAAGCTCTCCATGTTGAGAAATGCTACATGGACGCTATCAAACTTCTGCAGGGGGAAGCCACAACCATCCTTTGAGCAGGCATTTTTTTTGTTATACATCTCCGATGATTTGGTTTGTAGTCTTCTTATTCAGTTTCTAAAAGTAATACCTTCTTCCTTATGAGCAGACCAAACCTGCTCTTCCAGCACTAGCGACCCTCATCCAATCACATGATGATGAAGTTCTTACGGATGCATGCTGGGCTCTTTCTTACTTATCTGATGGTTCTACTGACAAAATCCAATCTCTTATTGAAGCTAATGTGTGTCCTCGTGTTGTGGAACTTCTCGTGTATGTTTTTTTGCCTTCAGTTTTTTTAATTCTTTCTTATCTGTCATATTCTCATCTGTGTGTGGGGAATTTACTTGAATTAATTAATTTTATTTTGAATGTATGTGTGCAGCCACCCCTCACCTGCAGTGATTACCCCTGCACTTCGTACTGTTGGAAACATTGTCACAGGGGATGATCAGCAGACTCAGGTGTGTAATTTCTCCGTTATCAGATTTCTACTACAGATGTGTTTAATGATACTGCTAGTCATGTTTTAGTGGTGGATCTTTGCGATGAGAAAGTATATAATGCATTTAATTGTTCAATATGAAATGAATCTGGCTTTGATATCTTATAAGACATCTTTTTGTGATTCAGCTATATAATTTTCCCAGTTGGTTATGTGTTGTTGATATTCAGTTATATAGTTGTCCCAGTGGTTTCCTATCATATGGTCGTTGAATTGGTATTATCTTGATAAATATTAAGATTTTCATGTAGTGGATGACTTTATTAGTAGTCTCTTGTGCAAAGGTAAGAGAAAATATAAGTTGCTACCAATAGTTTGCTTTCTTCTTAGCAAATATTTTCATGAATTGAGTAGTCAGTCTAGAAGAGTAAAATTCAATGGGAACCCCAGAATCTTGATTTTTTGTGACATGCCCTTTGACAAAGAGAGATGCATGATGCACAATAGTTTGTTTTTTCTCTGTTTTAAAAAAATGGAAGTTGCTATTTTTATTTGATTTTTTATATGATGAAGCTTCATGATTGCATGTCTGTCTTTTACAGACTCCACATAGGTATATACATGTAGTTCAGATATAACTTTACTTCAGATGTGTTACTAGGTGAGGTGAAACAGTAATAACATGTCATAGTATATACATGTAGTTCAGATATAACTAAACTTCAGATGTGTTACTAGGTGAGGTGAAACAGTAATAACATGTCATAGTATATACATGTAGTTCATATATAACTTTACTTGAGATGTGTTTCTAGGTGAGATGAAACAGTAATAACATGTCATACGTAGATTAATGTTTCAGTTTGGTTGTCCCTTCCTGTATTGGATGGATTTTAATGCAAACTGAAGCATGAAGTGTTGCTATATAATTCTCTTTGAAACAATTGTTGCAGGCCATTGGATGTTATAATGAATAATCTATTGGGATGTATTCATTAGTGTGAACTGCTTGGTTGGTGCACAATAAGTAGCAGTGGCTAAATTCAAACAAATATTGATATTGTTTATTGGATTGTGAAGATTTGGGATGATCAATTGTCGTCAATGTTAGGAAACACTTGTCTTATAAAAATGTTCAGGACTGAATACAGATTTAATGAATACTAATATGGTGTCTTATCCATTCCGAAATTTCGTGCAAAATTGTTGTATATGTTGGTTGTTCATGTGTAATACAAGGAACCCATGTGGACTCAAATTTAGAATTGCTTAGTTGACAACAATGTAGATGGGGTATAAATTTAGGAGGAATTTGAGTAGAAATGTGGGGCACCTAAGTGCTATCATTTTTATTATCAAGGTTGCCACTCATTATGTAGGGTGATTGAAGAAGATATAGTGATAGGATCAAAGCTAGAAGGTGAAAGTTGAGCAGTGCTTTATGAGTACCATGTGGTAGTAAAATACCCATGTAACACCAGAATTTTATATGAAATCTATGTGACTAACTATACTTCATTGTTCATTTTGGTAGGCTATTAAGAAACAATTTATGTCCATATAATGCATATGGTTAAATTGAGGATATTGAGTAGATGAATGACACAAGCTAAGTAGTTAAAATCGGCAATTAATCGATTATTAATCTCTAATCAGGCAACCCCGATTAAATATCAAGCAATTATTGTAAAAGAGGTTTTTGGCGATTAAATCGGGATTAATCGGTGATTATTTGCATAATCGGCCGATAATCGATTAATCGGTTGGGTTGTAATCCTCCTCAATCCGACCCGATCCAACCCGTCACCCTCCCTATCATAACCCGACCCGACCCAACCCTTCTTCAACTCTTATCTCCATCCCGTACTTCCATTCCCTACTATTCCCTAATTCCAAACTCTAAGAGCATCCACTATCATTTGCTAAAAACCTAAAATATGGAAATTTTAGCCAAAAGCTCCCACTATTGTTTGCCAAATACCAATTTTTTAGAAAAGTTGTGAACAGTCGACTGCTATATATAGCAGCGAAAAATAGCAATTGCAAAATATGGAAGATGGAAGAGCATCCTTCGTCTCTCAATTATTTTTAATATTAAAGGAGGACAGACGGAAGATTGGAAACTTTTAATACAGAAAAGTTGGGAAGACGGAAGATCTTCCATCTCGCAACTATGAATATTTAAAAAATTAAAAAAAGAAGAGAGACGGAAGAAGATCTTCCTTCTGTTAATTCTTTAATATATCTGTCACGTCCTGCTTCCCAAAATACGAGAATACAAGTCCGTGACGAAGGCCCAGCGAATGATATTAACATCATCCATAAGCTGTACCAGTTTTAACTCAACAATATAAAAAAAATAATCATAACCACGCAGATAAAAATAATCACATAAACAATAACTGAGATTAAACATGCAGTAGTCCAACATAATAACCAACAACTGGAAAAATAAACAACAATTACGGGTCAACTAGCCCGGGATACAAAGTTCAACAAAAGAATAACAATGCGATAAAAGAATAATATGGAAGAAGATAATTTTTTTAAAAGCGGCTCCTGCTCCAATCCTAGAATAACTGCTTACCAATACCTCCTGACAAATCTCCTTGTGCACTTGTTGCTTGATCAACTACAGTGGAAAAAAAATGTCCTTAGAGCAAGTATGGACAACAAGTAGTGAAAAGCAAAGAGTAAGGGAACATGGTACATCAAGGAGTATGAAGCAAGATTAAAGTCCAAAAGCAATAACGATATCAATAAACAATGGTCAAGTGTACAAGTGTCAACTTAGAATTATTAGCATTTTATTTTTCTATCTAGTGCACCTACTACTGCGTCTCATACCACAGGTTCGATGCACGCAAAACAGTGCACGTTTTAGACATAGTGATGGGATCTACAGAGCATGTACTCGGTGTAACAAGATAACAAGATAACAAGTTCACAAGTAATTCTCCACCGTCCATGTCAATAGTACAAGTACACAAGAAGGGCCCTACCGAGTACATTTTCTGAGATTATCCACTACTAAGTCAACCCTTATTAACCCCGGTTTGTTTAATATTTTATTATTTCATTCATGATCATGTAAGTGTCTATATGAGTATCAAGGCGGCGATAAGAATGCAACAAAATGATACAATGCATGCTAAAATACAAGTAATTGTAAATCTGAAAAGAGCAGACAACAGTTTTAAAACAGCAGTAACTCAAACTATAACTCGGAAATAAATTCTGTCAAAACGGCAGTAAACTAGACATCTGGGGCTATAATTCATATTCAGTAAGTTTTAATTAATTCTGACTTTAACTAGGTCAATTATCCTAATTTTTACAGGTTAACGGTTTTGGCAGCAGCTTACCGTCAAAACTTTATGGGTGGAAACTAGGTGTAACATCAATATAAAAATCTACAAAAATTATGAATGGATCTTAAGTATGTATACTAAGTTTCGGAGAGTTTCATGGCATTATACTATTGTTATCTTGGTATTTCAACTGAAAATTGTGTCGGTGTTTTATTAGTTTGCAATCTGGAAAGTACAGACCAGTAGTGACTAAAACTGCGATATCTCACAGCGCACACAGATCGGAATCTAGATCCGTCAAGTAATCTGGAAACTAGATTCATTAGGCTACAATTCTCTTTTATATGGTTTTGGCTGATTCCTATTGTAACATGGTCGAAACCTTAGTACAAAACAGAATAGGCAGCAAGACATAACAAAGGTCATCATATGTATTTATCAAAGTGAATAATCAACATGTTTTAGTTATCACGCAATGCATTAACATTAAGGTTCAGCAAGTTGAGATGAAATTCTACTGTATACAAGGCAAGATTATCATGTCACGATTCAATTCACGAGATCTCAATCAATCAACATGTATTCATATCATTATATATATCTCATATGCAAGTTCTAGTCAATTTGTTCATGTTGTGTGTGCATGCAAGTTTGGGTTTGAATCAATGGATATTGACACGAGTCAATGATACTTCGGGTTAGCTCATGTAAACCCTTGATATTCCCAACGGAAAGTACACAAAGCAATATTACGATAATTGAAAGAGAACTACTTGCGGAGGAGATCAATGATTTTGAACTAAAAAAATAAACGAGTTCAAGTGGACTTGCCTTTTGTGTGAGAGATTCGAATAACTAGAATAACAAGATTAGAATCCCGAGCGACGATCCAAACACGGACGAGACACGTGCAAAACAGCAATTAGCAAGACAAAACCAACAGCAACACAAACAGAACAGCAACTCCAACTCTTCTCTCCTCTACCCGAACAGCAAACAGCCAGATGGGATCTACTATACCCAAAACAGCACGCACCGAAAGCAGCCAACCCCGTTTCTTCTCCTTCCTCACTTTGACAGAGAGAGAGCGCGGGAGAGACCACGGCGGCGAATACGGCGCGACGCTGCAGCGACAGCACGATGCTCGGGACGACGGCGACAGGAGGTTGAAGGTGATGAGGACTCGACGGCTGTACAGTGGCGGGGAGTTGTATAGTTGAGGGAGGAGAGCGAGACGGCGACGGAGTTCGACTGATGGGTCGAGCGAAGGCAGCAATGGCGACGAGCGAACGGAGACAGAGCGGCAAGGGGGAAGTCGAGCACTGACTGGCGGTTGCTCGACGAGAATAGGTGGAGGTGGAGACGACGGCAATGGCGGCTCGACAGGGATGACGAGGAGGTTGATGGAAGGCGAGGTCGAGGGGATGATGATGGGTTCTTCGGAGGTTGGGGATGGAGGCGATGATTGAGGTGGAGTTGATGGCGGTGCTGTGGAGATGGCGACGGTGCTGCACAGTCGCGGTGGCGGAGTCGAAGGGGGCTCGAGATGTTGGAGGGAGTCGTGACTCAGGGAAGAGGCAGCGAGGCAATGCTCTGTTTCAATTTGGAAACAAAGGGAAGAGAGAGGAAGGCGGTGGTGGTGCTTCGACGAGGAAGACTCGAGCGGACGGAGGTTCGAGCGGTAGGCTCGAGGATGGCGGTGGCTCGGGGTCGAGAGGAAGACGAAGGGGAAATGGGGGGGTCTCTGTTAGGTTTCGAAACAGAGAAAAGATAAAGATAGTGGAAGAGAGAGAGGACGGGAGGGGTTTTTAGAATAATAAAATAATATTAATTAAGGGGGTAGTTACGAGATAGTGGGAATGAGAACGTGAGTGGTTAGGAGATACGGGGAAGTGTGCAGTTGAGAAGATCTGGGTTGGTTGTCAGGAGGAATATGGGTGTGGGTTTGGGTTTGGGTAGACTAGGTTTTGGGTTCAGGATCCAATAAGGAGATGTGTTTGGGTAAATAATAGTATGAGTTTGGAAATGGATTGGGCTAACAAAAGATAACAAGGATAATAATAATAATAACAATAATACAAGAATAATAAATTGCCACAGAAGGCCCACAACAAGTCCAAGACCCAAAATACATTAAAATAGAAGAGAGAACACCACAAAATACAAGAAAAATCCGTACAATCGGAAACAGGGGTTACAATATTTTTTTCCAAAAATTACTAAAATGCCACCGAAATATTTACCAAAATGCCATTTAAATAAATATTTTTTTTATTCTTGGTCGGAAGAACATCTTCCGTCCAGCAAGTTTGCTTCAATTCTTTTTTTAATACCAAATGCCATCTAAATTTTTACAGAAATGCCATTTACTCAATTTTTTTAAAAAAAAATTGTCAGACGGAAGATCATCTTCCGTCTGACAATTTTTTTATGTTTAAAAAACAAAAAAATTGATAGGCGGAGGATGTTCTTCCGTCTGTCAATTTTTTATATTAAAAAAAATGCAAAACTGCTAGACGGAGGATGTTCTTCCGTATGATTATTTTATTAGTTTTTTTGTGTGGCAAATTTGGCTCAAACGATAGCATGCACATTCCTTCCATTGCTAAAACCTATTGCCAAATACCCATATTTTAGCAACAACGATAGTGGATGCTCTAACCCCTTCTTAATCTCCACCTCCCTAACATATGTCTCCTATCCCGTAACTTCTACTACTCAACCTCCACTCATCTTCAACCTCTCAACCTCCTCCTCCGCCTCCTTATCCTCCTCCCTCTCAACAACAGCGGCAACGACAGCAGTTCGGCTGCCACGACAGCTCGACAGCGACAACAGCTCGACTCCTCAATCTCCACTCCTCAACCTCTCAACCTCCTCTCAACAGCAGCGGCCCAACAACTTTTCTGGTTTCCTCCTTTTTTATTTTAATTGTTGAAGTAGTGCTTACTGGTTTCTTGCTTTTCCTTTTTTATTATTTGAATTGTTGAAGTAGTTTATTTCTGGATAATTAGCATTAAAAGAATCACATGGTTAATGTGAAAATGAACCAACTAATATTACAATTGGCTGCCTTAACTTACATGTTGTATATGATGATAGTTTTCTTTTAATTTCTTTTCATATACAAGCAGGAAGACAATTTTTTGATTATTGTGAATTTTTTGATTGCTTACTGTGAATTTTTTGAATTTTGTGAATATAGCTCACTGTAAATTTTGCTTACTGTGAATAAAGCAGGAAGACAAATAAAGCTTATTTTGAATTTTTTAATTGCTCAAAATATGAGTGCTATTTGAAGAATATGAGTGCTAAGTTATTTATATGCTATATTGTGCCATGTACTTCAACAACAAAACAATATTGTACATGAACTTATGGATGTATAGTTTTCATAATTATTAAGTTATACATTACATAGGAACACATTGTAGGTTTACAAACATGATAACTTTACACCTACAAAAATCACATTGCATCACTTTTTCTTTGGGGCAAGAAAATGAACTCGCACAAAATTATGTCTTCCAGCTACCAAAACACCCGTTTGTGACCACTGCAAATCTTCCCATTCCAGACTGCATTAAGACTAAATATACATTTTATTAACAAATAGATACTAAATACACGACAATTTAAATTTAAGATTCTCTTGATCATATGCTTTTGAGATGATTAATCTTTTTTTTTTCACACACGATTTTTCCGATTTTATCCCCGATTAACCGTTAATCGCTCATAGACAGATTAGTTCCAAAAACCGATTTTAACTGCCTAAGACACAAGTCTAAAAGATAAATAATGAGCGTATTTGTAAGATACTAGAGTAGCAACCATTAAAGAATATTTAAAGGGGAAACAATTGAGAGGATTTGTGCACATGCAATGGATCCAGTAGGGGTGCAAGTTAGGATAAGTGGTATGCTTGTATTTACCGAATTAGAGATTGGAGGTTGACCTTCATTGGCGCAGTTAAGAAGAATGTGTAAGCGACTGGAAGAGAAGGATTCATTCATGTGCCTGGCCCATTGTTACCGGGTTCTCCACACCCCCTCCGAACCACGATCCGGATCTTGCGATCCAATTTATGGTGGGTTCTCGATTCGGAACTCATAAACTAGCGATTCGGAACTCAATATCTTTAAAATGAACACCTTTATTCTTTAAACCATGAATTCCTCATCAAATTCTCCTCAATTAGTCATGGAGTTTAATAAGATTAATACGCTTATATTTAGCAACACATGTAACTAATACTTTTCTATATTAATTTCCTCTCGTCCTCTATTTCTACATGTGCGCGTACACATATATTTATATATTACTCAATGAGAGCCTCAACTCATCTTGCGCCCTCCGTACCACGTACGACACAAGTTTACAAACTGCGATCATATACCCGTACCACGAACCTAAACGTACCGTGAACCTGTTAATACTAGCCTGGCCCCAAAGAGTTGGGATAAATGATTTATTGTTGTATGTTGACCATGTTGGGGACTACTCCATAATAGTAATTGAGACGTGCAATGCATGTGGAAGTATTATTCTTTTTTGGAAAGAGAAGGCTAGATTTAAGTGGATATTTGTATGTCTATTTAAGGCTAGATGTGAATGGATGGTTGATATAAATTGACAATAAAATGTGTGGATGATATATACGTGGGTGATTGATTGGAAGTGGATGGTTGATATAACTTCGACTTTGATATGTGGTTTAGATTGGCTTAAGTCCGGTTGTCTACAATTTGTACAACTTCAACTCCCTAGTTAAAATGGTAGAGATATATGAACTGTTAAATCTGTTTATTTTCATTTTTCTTCCCACAATCCCCATGAGAACTTAAAAGCATCAAACATAAGTAGTTTGCGGAGTAACTGATTGAAGAATACATATTGTTTCCAGTGCTTGATTTGGATTTTTTTCTCCCAATTTTGCAGTATTTTTTGGTGATCTTTTCAACATGTCTACCTGTATTTGCAGTTTATGATTAATTCCCATGCCCTTCCTTGCCTTCTCAACCTTTTGACGCAAAATCATAAGAAGAGTATCAAGAAGGAAGCTTGTTGGACTATTTCAAACATCACTGCTGGGAATAACGAGCAGATACAGGTTTGAGAAAATTATAACTCTTTTATATATATAAAAAATTAATATATATAGAAGTAATTGTCTGAAACTTCTATTGCAGTGTCACTATTCTGGGTGTTCATAACAAATGACTCTTGTAGTGGACTGTTCACCTCAATGGAACTACGAACCTTTGTACTTTTGAGGCACTACGCCAAAAATCTGAAATTACTTGATAATCCATACTTGCCAAGCTATAGCTTGATTGTGTATGGAAAGATTAACTTAAAGTTATATTGTCTTTAATGTTTCTGCTGTGGATTTGTGTATTGATTAATTCTTAATTTGTAGGCTGTAATTGTTGCTGGGATCATTGGTCCTCTTGTGTACCTGCTTCAAACTGCAGAGTTTGACATAAAAAAAGAGGCAGCTTGGGCAATATCAAATGCAACTTCTGGTGGGACTCGTGATCAAATTAAGTATGTGACTTCAATACAATATGCTTCAGCTTCTTTTTGCCTTCTATTTGAACTTTGCTCTTACATTATAAACTGCTTCCGGTTGATGGCAGGTATCTGGTGGACCAGGGATGTATCAAACCCTTGTGCGACCTCCTTGCCTGTCCTGACCCTAGGATTGTTACAGTTTGCTTAGAAGGGCTTGAAAACATTTTGAAGGTAGGTGAGGATGAGAAGAACTTGGGTAACACTGGGGATGTGAACATTTACGCTCAAAGGATTGATGAAGCTGAAGGTTTGGACAAGATTGAGAATCTCCAGAGCCATGATAACACTGATATCTACGAGAAGGCTGTTAGTATTCTCGAAACGTATTGGTTGGAGGAAGATGATACAATGCCTACGGGTGATGCTGCTGACGAGAATGGATTCCATTTCCACTTTGGTGAGCAGGGTTCTGTCCCTTCTGGAGGATTTAATTTCACCTAAAGGTATGTAACGTTGTCTATTTATAAGTTTGATAGTTGGTTTTCTTTTCTTATTAGTTCCTCATGTAGGATTTATATTTCGTTTATTTCTCCCCTCATTGTCAAAAGTTTTGTCGTAGTTTAAGGGAAACTTTAGATTCATAGCCTCACAGCTTGCCAAGATCTATAACATATGCTTACATCTTGGGAAACTACAACAACACATGAAAAATCTAAAATAACCTAGATTAGTAGCATTGGTGTGTCCTGAAGTACTATATTTTGTGTTTCAAACCTTCCAATTGATAGATTAGTTGGATACTTCCAATTTTATGTATGATGAAAAAATATATATAAAGGTGTGGATATATATATATATATATATATATATATATATATATATATAAAGGTGTTGTACGGCTTGTCTGATTCTTTGTTTGCATGATGCGGCTTCTAAATAGAGATATTTATGCTTTATAGCTATCAATTTCCTTTCTAGGCTTATGAGAATTAACTAATGGGGCATTAAGTCGGACAGTGACAACCCTGCATGAATAACTCGTGTCACTTGTGTTTTATACAGTGCTTGTCGCAAGACTATTTTAGGTGTCTTGTGGTGCCACTAATGGCAGATTTTTTAAAATAACATGGGTCATGCCCCATGTACATGGGGGCGTGCTCTGCCAACACGATTGTGTAACTTTCATTTTTTTAAAACTAAAAAAGTACTTGATTTTGTCTTTAAAAATTAGAGCTGGAATGTAGTTTGTTTGTAATCCTATTTTGTCTAATCATTGCTCAACTTTAATTTGTTAAGGTAAATTTTTTGTAAAAAATTAATGACATTTAAAATTTTAAACCATGGCCAAAAAAATGTTTTAATTTTCCTTTTTTCCAACTGAGTGAGCTCTTGCTCTTATCGTTTGCTCCTATAAGTATTGTGCCAGTATTCTGTCAGTAATTTTGTACCATGTTGGTATGCTAGGGTACTGACCTGCACATGGAAAATATTACCCTCTATGTTGTGCCTTGTGCTGTTATGGCCCACTTCCATGAATTACTTACAACCCTTGTTGAATTGTATTAGTTCTGTATATTGCCAACTTGATCATCTAGTTTTGGAACTTGACCAATTCTTCCATAGAACTGCAATTGATCGGATGTGTGCAGTTCTCTTTCCCCAACTTAAGTTTGTCGTTTTACTCTGCAGGTCTCGCTCTGAGTGTCAATTTGGGAGATGGTCTTTTTTTGCCTCGGTCTGGTTAGTCCAGTCCAGTTGGTTGTGGTAAGAGGGGTTAGAAGTAAATTCAGGATCTCTCTAGATATCATTTGATGCAGCAGCATTTTGTTAGGATGGGCAGTTGAAGTTCAGTTCACAGGCCTTGTGAACATTTGATTAAAGTTGGGGATTGCTGATGAAGGATCAACCAATATCCTATTGAAAATGGGGAAGGATGTGTCCTGTTCGTGATTAAAATCACGTAGTTATGTTAGTTCCTTAATCTCCTGTATTGGTTGAGTAAACAGATATAGGAGAACCATCGTCATTGGTACTATTAAAATTTTTGAGTCCCTTCCTTGACAGAAGATTTTATCTTTGTGAGGGGATGGATTATGTAGTCGGTCATATATTGGGAAGTCCAGCAACTTTGAACCTTTTGATGTTATAAAATGAAATATTATTACTGTTTGAGTCCAGCATTATGACTTGCTGCCTCGTTTCGTTAAATATGATTATCATTTGTGTGTACACATCGATAGATAAGATGTGATACGACATTTAGACACCAATGTTATTACTACTGAAACCAGGAGTTTTTATTAAAAATCAGATTCGTGTCTTAACTCAGTTGTCCAATGTCCAGACACATCTTAAACCAAACGGTACTGAATAGATGTGTATTATTATCTGGGTGTGGGCTTGCAGCGTGTGCTCTTCCATTACCTGTTTCTTGCATGATATTTGTATGATTCGAAGATCAACTTTGAATTTATATGTAAATTTGAGATTTCTTATTGTGCTCGTCTTTTATAACGGGGAGTACCTGGTTTGAGGAAGCAAATATCCTATGCAGTGGAGATCATATAGCGCATAGAGGACGATCCTGTCTATTTATTTGCTCCCGAGAATTATGAGAAAATACAAGGGATGTGCTTTGACTTTACCCAAGTCCATCCTCCCTTTTCCCGTGCATGTCGTAGTTGGAAATGTCGTTTTCCATGATCTAAAGCCAACACCTTATGAATTCCACCAGGGTTTGTTAGGGCTGGAAAAGCATCACAACTATGACTTCGATCAATGTTTGATATACTACTGGATGTTGAGGATTTCTTAGATTTAGTGCCCATAACCAGATATTTGAATGCGGTTAGAGCTTTTCACTTCTCATTGCATAACACCACTTCAAGAACACTACAAACTGTCGTAATTGTAGTTGTTTTGAAAGGAACGGTGTGCAATGCCTTTATAGTGGTCTCCCATATCTGGTTTCACTGGATGCTGTGGAGCTCCTTATCAATCGACACTTGAATCAACTCCCCGAGCTGAATACCGTGGTTTCTTTCGCCCATAACTAGATACAAATGGTACATTAAGTGAAACCGATGGGATGTTACAACTTGATCTTGCTCCATCGCACCAAGTTTTGGAACAATCCCGACATCTTGATAATGTTGAATAGTATGAGCCAACGTGATCAAATAATTGGCATCAGCTGTGGAGTATATAACATCTCTAGGGTCGGAAATGACAACTCCACCACACATTTTTATGTCCGAATTAGTGAACCATCCAAAGCATCCATCTTTAAAACTCATGCACAGTGAGAGGAATATAGAGATGCCAATGCTGCCACGTCATCATCACAAAATAATGTCTCTTTCGCTCTCCCTACAAACCAAACTCCCCATGTGATCCCATTCTCCTACGAGAAAGAAAGAAAACAAACAAACAAACTGCCAATGTGATCCCATCCGCCCTTTCCGCTCTACAGCATTCTTCCACTTCCGAAGCGGTCCGTTGTTCCGCGGAGCACGTAACTACCACCTATTTGATTTGTGTACGAAAAAAATGCGATATTAATAAATTCATAAATTAGCTAAATGTTTTTTTTTAAAAATTTTAATTTTTATTATTTTAATTTTTTTAAAATTTTTTTTTTAAGAGAAAGGTGGAATATAACCATCTTATTTCATTAATTAAAAATCAACAAAAATAAACTTAGAGTACTAGGCCAAAGTGCAAACTAGAAACAAGAAATAAAACATTAAGCCACAAGAGATCCCTCCAACAACCCTAAAGGATGAGCCGACAAATTGATAGTCATCATCACACTATTGAAGAGGTCAAACTGGTCCCATCTTGGACCTTAACTCTAACATTGTAATGGACCTTATCTTGGGTCCAATTACAATGTGCAACCCATCATAATTGTTAGTTCGTCCATTTAGCTTCGTGCACCGCCTTCACGGCATGCGCACACCCACCTGAAACGAGTCAACCAGAATTTTGTCATTCGCCGAACCAAGCATTCTCCTCCTATCCTCCCACAAACTCGCAAGCAACACTCTCAGTCACCCCAACCAAAGTCACAGACAAAGAGAGAGCTGCTAAGAGGATACTTTCGCCTCTCTCACGCTCTTGCTCTCTCAAGCGATTTCTCACACATACATGTTGATTCTTGATTTTGATGATTACAACACAATGCAAAATATATTTGTGCTATGCTCTATATATAATTGCAGGTTGTATCAAGAAGATACACAAAGGCCTCATTACTCTAAAGCTGAACAAATGATCAAGCACAGCTCCGGATAAAGACAATGACTTCACTCAAGACTCAAGTCAAGACCAAAGCTTCAAATACTCATATAATTGTGTGTCTTGTAAAAATGTAATATTTTTTCTATTTATTGAGTCTTAGAATGATGTGCAGCCTTGTCACACACACATACACTCACATATAACTTTTTATAACTGTGTTTACAAAATCCAAAAGTCGAAACAGCTTGAACTAGATCAGCTGTTGAGTACCAGTCGACTGCCATTTATACCAGTCGACTGAGTCTATACAAAACTGCCTGATCTTATTCAAATTCTGACCAGTCGACTCATAGTGGCAACCCAGTAGACTGTTCAAGTGCTTTTTGACCGTTTTCTGATTTCAAAAGCTGTTTTTCGAATTTAAAAGAGTTATCTGTTATTTGTCCGTTGATCAAACGGTTATGGGTAACTGTCTTTAACTGCCAGGGACCCTAGTTTATAAATATAGCCTAAGGTTCACCTTCAAAAGGTTACTAAGAATTTTTTGAGAACAATTTTATGATTTGTGCATTCAAGAGAGAAAAAGCTTTCAAAACTCACTAAGTCTTGGTTCTCTGTCTTCAGTCCAGTATAACATTGATTTCGTTTTGGACTGGATTTGGAAGTCAACCAATTAGCCACGTACTATATCACAATTACAACAAGGCTATAGGTTGATTGTAAATAATTTTATTGTTTTTCTTTTTCCTCTCGGTTGGAGAGTAGGACTCTAGGGTGTAGAGTCGGATTTTGTCACTCTTGGTGGAAGAGTGGGTTGTTTTCTCTGGTTGAGAGAAAGGACTACGGGTTGGACAAGGTTGTTGTCTGAACGCCGTAGGGTATTCTTGTAATCTTTTTCAAGAATAGTGAAAAATCTCAAGTGGGTTGCTTGGGGACTGGATGTAGGTCGGGAGGACCGAACCAGGATACATCGTGTGCACTCTGTGGTTGTATCTCTCTACTTGCATTTCTATTTTCTCACTTTATAATTTTTACTGTGAAACTTGTCTGGACAGTCGACTGTGTATTCATATAAGTCGACTGATCAGACTCGTACTACTCTGAAATAATTTGTGTGACTAGTCGACTGTCTTATCCCTAAGTCGACTTAACAGACTTCTTTAAAATACTTTTCTTTTTGTGGTTTCAGTCGACTGGTCTATCTCTCAAGTCGACTGAATAGAAGAAATTCTTAATTCCGCATTTTAAATTTTTATAAAACACTATTCACCCCCCCTCTAGTGTTTCTTGCATTGCCTACAGGATCCAACAACACAGACATACACCAAAAGAGAATAGTGAAGAGCAACACCTCCTCTCTCACTCTCTCACTCTCTCAACCACAAACCTAAACCAAACCACAACTAATGAAGTTCACCTTCTCCTTTCGCCATGACGGGCAGTGGTGTCGCAGATGTCAGGGTCAGTGATGAAGGGAATGGAGTGGCGTTGTCACTATGGCCGTGGCAGTCAGAGGAGGAACCACCACAGCTCTCGCCGCCGATTGAAGTCGGTTCCAATCTTGGCCCTCAATTCTAACCAATTTATAGTCAAAGATGAAGCATTGAAGAACAAACATTCACTTCTCTCCCTCACTCTCACACTCTCTCCCACTCCCCTCCTCACAATCAACACACTCACACACAATAAATCCCCAATGCATAATCAAATCACACAATAAATTCCAACGTGGAGTTGCTTAATATAATGTCGGCTAGGATAGTGTAGATGGAGTGGTGAATCGCCGGTGGCGCAGTGGTCGCACCAGCACCACTGCTGCCGATAGAGCTGCGACATAGTTGATAAATGACTTTGATAAAGGACTATGGTGGTCAACGGTGAAAGCTCCACATCAGCCGTCGTTGATCTCAGGCGGCAGCACCAGCGACGGATTCGCTGCCGACTGCTAGCTATGCGCCACAGGAGCTTACCATCTCCTCATAGATCGTCAGGGAAGCTCTACGTCAGTCGACACCAATAATAGGCGGCGGCACTAGCGACGGATTCGTTGCCTTCTCCGCGAGCTCCACGCCATAGGAGCTCGCCATCTCCTGAGCGATAGTCAGCGTGTTGGTCATTGGAAGTCCCCGTCTGGGATTTGGCAAAGCTCGACGATCCTCCACTGTTGCGGTCGGAGGAGCGACAGGAAGACGCGGAGGATGGGGTAGATGCAGATGAAGGAGGGACGGGGAAAGGAGCAAAAGGAGGGAGGGACGACGGGATGGCAGTGACAAACCCTAGCTGCCGCCCCCACAAACTCAGATCTAGGATTTTCTTTTTGGGGGTTTTTGGAGGGAGAGTTTCTCTCTCTCATTTATGTGTAAGCTAAATGTTTGCGGCCAAGCGAACCATGCAAATCAAATCAGAAGTTGAGCCCAAGCTATGGGGCCCACTATTGGACTATCAAAGATAGTCTTCGTGCAGACACTAATTTGAGCATCGTTACTATGTGCAACATCCATATATATTCATGGAGCATCACAGTGTGAACCTCATCTCCATCCACAGTATTTTTTGGATTTCATAGTTATCGATATCTTCATATATTATATCTATTTAATTCCAAATTCGCTAAAAAATACAATATCTTAATTTTTAATTAAATAAGTAGAATATTATTTTATTCCACATGTGACTTCGATTTTTCCCAAAATGACCCACCTTTTAAAAGTATTTACCAAACTGACCCACTTTCGAAAGTATTCACCAAACTAACCTATTCGCTATCTCAGATGACGAGTTTGGTGGAAAGACCCTCGCTGTTTGAGATAACGAGTGTAGTTCTATGTTTTTCTCCAACACTTGGAGAAATCTCACAAAGATACAAAGTCTAAAGATAGACTCGCTATCTAAGATAGCGAGTTCATTTGAACTGTACTCGCTGTCTCAGATAGCGAGTGTAGTTATATTTATTTTTCAGCGAAATTTTGAACATGCAATATCTACCTGAAATGTATATAACTACACTCGCTATCTGATATAGCGAGTTAATTTGAACTAGATAGCCAGTGTAGTTGCATTCATTTTTTTGAGAAATTTTGAACATGCAATTTCTACCTAAAATGTATATAACTACACTCGCTATCTGAGATAGAGAGTTAATTTGAATTAGGCTTGCTATCTCAGATAGCGAGTGTAGTTGTATTTATTTTTTTAGAGAAATTTTTAACATGCACTTTCTACCTAAAATGTATATAACTACACTCGCTATATGAGATAACGAATTCATTTGATAGTTGTATTCATTTTTTCAAAGAAATTTTAAACATATAATTTCTATCTAAAATGTATAAAACTACACTAGCCATATGAAATAGCGAATTCAATTGAACTGGACTCGCTATCTCAGATAGCGAATGTAGTTGTACTCATTTTTTTCAGAAAAATTTTGAACATGTAATTCAACTTGAAATGTATGGACCTACACTCACTATACAAGATATTATCTGAGATAACTGAGTAAGCCAGTTTGGTCAATAATTTCAAAAGTTGTCAGTTTGGAACTTACTTTCAAAAAGTGGGTCATTTTGAGAAAAAAATCTGACTTTTGGGGTCCCATGAATCCCACCAATACTAATACCGTTCTTAAGTACGATTAGTTAATTAATTAACACATCACCATCATTAACACTAAACTTTTGCTGCACAAAAAGCCCACAAACAAAATTACAAACAAATAATTCTCCATAAAAAAAAGAAAAAAGACCAAGATCTCTTGACAATTACAGCCAACGATCAAATGGCTATCTCTACCACAAAATCCCCAAATTGCCCCTAGAAGAATAACCAGAACAAGACCACCACAAAAACAGAGGCCGAAGGCTTCCAGATCTGAGACGAACAAGACGACGACGAAGAAAACGTCGCGTGGAATTTAGACGGAGGCGGCGGGCTGTAAAAGTAGTACGGAAAGTAAGGCATTATCGAGCTCGGCGGCGGCGGCGTCGGCCCGTAATTACCCTTCTCTCTGTTTCCGTTTCCGTTACTAGGCGGCGGTGGCGCGTAGTAGTAAGCTCCACCGCCGCCGCCGGGGGAAGAGAGAGACGGCGGCGGAGGAGGGTAGTAAGTGGTGGGAGGAGAAGGGGGAGAGTGAGGTACGCAGGGGTTGTCACATGCGGCGCACATGGTGCAGGTGACGCCGGGGGGTGGGATAAAGCTGACGTCGTCTTTGATCGTGGCCGTTGGATTGGGGAGTGGGGATGACGTGGCGATAATCGGGAGCATGAGGAGGAGAGGGAGGTAGGTAAGGATTAGATTTGGGGATTTCGCCATCACTATTTTTTGGGAGAGTGAGAGTGAGGGTAGTAGGATATTAATGGGATGGGGATGGGGATGGGGTTGTGATTGGCTTTTATTCACTTTGAACCTTTTACTTTTTAAACGTTTACTGGATTGTTTTTTATAATAAAAACAATATTATTGTGTGGTTTCTGGGAGTTGCTTTGAACTTATAGAGTGATTTCTACATTTAGGCTAGTTGGAAGAAATTATTTGAGTTTTTGGGCCACAAGCCAAACTATTTATGTAAAAGGCAAGTTAAAGACAATCTTACAAAAACAATCCTATCTTTAAAGATATTTATACTGCATAAAAACAGAAAAATTGCATGACTCATTACCCCATTTAAAAACTGGATATTTCACAAAATATAAAGAAATTAAGATTAAAAAAACTCTCAAAATTTAAAATTAGATATATTGATAGAAGATTAACAGAAAGGAAACATATAACTAATAGGGAAATATCGGAATACTTGTTACTTACAAAAAAAATAACTAATAAGCTACTTATAGAAATACAAAAAGAGATAGCATACAAAATCACAGGCTAAGCATGACCAATGAAGCAGTTGCATTAAATCCTAACATAAGCCCATAAATTTATATGATAAACATACAAGAGTTGGAAGAAGATTACATTAGTCCTAAAATTGTAGGAGATATAAGAAAAGATTTAAAAATCATAAATAAAAATATAAAAGAATTAGGTAGATATATATCTGACTACCCAGAATAAGAATTAGGCATAACGGAAGAAGGTATGAAGGAGTTAGAAGCTATAACAAAACTCAATATAAATATTTTGGAAATAGAAGATTTAATGGCAAATCCTAATTCAGAAGAAGTACAAGAAACCTTGAAGAATCTAGATATAACAATTGAAGAAATAAAAATGGACTAAGATAAGAGTACATCAAAACCTACGGAAATTCCAAATGATAGGTATGAAATCTTAAGGCCACCACCTAACAAAAAACCTTACCAATTACTATGGAAATGATAAAACACAAAAAGAAGAATGCAGTTAGGAAGAGACAAAGAAAAGAAAACCCCAAAATATGAACCTGCAGAACACTACGAAAAAGGAATAGCATGGAATGGAGAATGGTTAGACCTAGATTGTGTAAAAGACGTAGATAGGATAATTGAAGAATGGATAAAAGCCTCACATATTAAACAAACAAATGTAAAAACCACTGAATTAATAACATTAGAAAACCCATATTACTACCTAGACTATTACAATAATAGACATCCAATTGTACATAAAATAGTACTACCACTAAGGATAAATGGTAAAAAGAAAATGTTATTACACCTACACGTAGACCCAGAACACCATATTAATAAAATGCTATTAGGAACTGACTTCCTTACATTAGTACAACCATACTCAATTGAAGAAGAAAAAATCACAATAATAGTAAACAAAGAAAGTATGATAATAAATAGAATATTAGATAAATGAATCCATTAAGAGCAACAAAAAATACATTATACATACTAACAGAATTTATTTACGAAGGATACAAATCAAGAAACTACCATAGTCTAATAGACACCCGAGCAGGCACTAGCCTATGCCACAAAAATATACTACCAAAATAGAAACAAGATGGATATAATAAAAAAATAATAACTGGATTAGTTGGACAAACTATCATACTTGATAAGTATCAACAAAATGTTAATGTACAAATAGAAAGTTACATACTAAGAATACCAATAATATACCAGTTTGATGATATGAATAATGACGTGCTCTTAGGAAATGACTTTTTCCAACAATACTACCCTATAACCATATCATATAAATCGGTTGTATTTACGACACATTGTCAATACCAAACAATAGCAATTAGAATAACCCAACCTTATTGTAGAACCGACCTACCACACATCAGAGTTTCTTCAACCAAGCGTGGTGAAAATCAATATTTACCAAACAAAACTAGAATACAACAAGTCCAAGAAATAACTACAAAAGAAATTTTACAAAAACAATTAAAAGATCTGTGCGGAGAAGACCCTTTGGCAAAATGAGACTTAAGTAAACCCACAGCACACATAGAGTTAATAGATAAGAACAAAATAATAAAAATTAAACCTATAAGACCTACTCCAACAAATCTAGAAGAGTTAAAAATACATATAAAAGAATTAATGAAAAATAATTACATAAGAAAAACACAAAGTCCACATTCATCACCAGCATTCATAGTAAGAAAGCATTCAGACGAAAAAAGAGGTAAATCTCGAATGGTAGTAAATTATAAGGAACTAAATAAAAATACTAAGAGGTTTGGATACCCACTACTAGACATGCAAATACTACTTAACATAGTAAGAACAAGAAATATATATTCAAAATTTGATTGTTAATCAGGATTTTATCATGTAAAACTTACAAAAGATTCAAAACCTCTAACAGCATTTAGCACACCTTAAGGATTTTATGAATGGAATGTATTACTATTCGGTTATAAAAATAGCCCAGGAATATTCAAGAATTTATGGATAAAATTTTTGAAAAACACAACAATTTCATATTAGTATATGTAGATGATATTCTAATAGAATCTGAAAACGAGGAACAACATAAAGAACATCTACTAAAATTCATAGAAATAGTGAAAAATGCAGGTATTATACTATCAAAAAAGAAGATGTACTTATTCAAAACTGAGATAGAATTCTTAGGAACAAAATTATCACATGAAGAAATAGAATTACAGCCACATATAGCAGAGAAAATAAAGATATTTCCTAATGTCCTAAAAGAAAAAAGAGAAGTACAATCTATAATAGGGTTACTAAATCAAACAAGAGGTTACATATCAAATTTATCAGCAAAAACAAATTGGTTACAATAGAAACTGAAAAAGTTTAAGAAATGGGAATGGACCCGGAAGGATGAAGAAAGACTTAAAATATTAAAACAACAAACTTCAGAATTACATAAACTAAGATTGCCTGTTAAAGAATGTTCGTGGATAATAGAAACAGCTGCGTGTGAAAATAATTGGGGAGCAGTATTAAATTCATTGAAATAGGAGGAGAAGAAGAAAGACTAGCCAGATATACTAGTGGATCGCTCACACGGACCCAACAAATTTACCACATAAATGAAAAAGAACTACTAGCAATCTTTAAAGCTATAAAAAAGTTTGAGTTATTCATAATACATACCAAATTCACAGTAAAAATAGACAATACACAATCAAAGAGTTAGATTAACAAGATAATAGACTCAATCATAGCAAATAAAAGGTTGATAAGATGGCAAATGAAGTTAGCACATTATGACTTCTCAGTAGAAAATATAAAAGGAAAAGATAACATTCTAGCAGATTTTTTGTCAAGAAGCTAACAATTTCATTTTTACATGATGGAAAATAGAGTGCAGCATATAGAACATGATATAGTCTACCTAAAGGAGACAGTGGAGCAATTAAAGGGAGCATTTAACCAACTACAGCTGCAAATATGTAGTCTTCAAAGTATATTTTACCAACATATAAATACGGATCGTATTGAAAAAAAGAGCGAAGGGAGTGAACCCATTAACTCACAAAATACAAGTGGGATCACAAAATAGCCACACAAGAGGAAAACTTCACATCCATACAGCCAAAATACCTACAAAGAGAGTTTGCTCTCAGATCCTCCAAAATACTCCAAGAAGGATTTATTTTTACAATATATTGAGAAGTTATGGCAGACCACCCATGTCAACCAATTTATCAAAACTATTTCGTGACAACATATGAATAAAGCGATCATACTACCAGGAGCAAATCCAAAAACAGTGAGGGTATTGTTCGAAAGAGGACTTATCCATTGCATCATCCATCTCGAGAATGTGAAGAACTTAGCCAGTTACAAAAAGAAGTATATAAAGCTGCTAAAAGTTATTTTGGTCTCACAAAGGCATCCAAAATATATGTCTGTATATTTTCAGCTATTCCAGAATTTCTTGAAGATGATGAAGAACTACCAGCTGAACATATTATAAAGATAGGAATGACTGCACAAATTCTGTTTGGAGCAACCAGTATTATACCATATAAGAACGAAGAATTTGAAAAACTAATCCTAGAAGAAGAGCTACAAAATTTAGAACAATGTATTGTGAACTGAAGGACATACAAAATAGAGACGGTAACATATGGATCTATAATAGCCCTGACCCACAAAAATTAATGATCTACAACATAGCAAAAATTAAACAACCACAGTCAAAGAAAGAAGTCTTTGATAGCTGGTATCGAATCTTGGATAAAAGTGATATGACAATGACAGAAGAGACAGCTGTCAACTACTGTATATTGATGAAGATGGAACCACAGCATTCATGTGACTATTGCAGAAAAAAATAGAAGACTGACAAAGAGCTGTTTCTGATGTGAATAACGTGAAGATGTCTTCAACGTAAGCAGTGAAGTAATTAGCTTAATTATTTATCTATGATGTAAGTAATGATGTAAGGAGAACAATAATTGTAGCTGTGATGTAAGCAATGATGTAAGGAGAACAATAATTGTATCTGGTGTAAAGCCATCCCTTCTTCTATAAAAGGGGAGGCAGGATAAGGGAGAGGGACAGACGATCTAAGGGAAAGAAATTCCATATAATTTTGTAAAAAAGTTTGTAAGGGGTTTGAGAGAAATAAAATTATCTTTCCATGAGTTCTGCTACAGGATCTGTTACTAAATATGGTATGAGCAATTAATTTTTCTTAATTAGGGAGAATTTTGTAAGGCTCTGCCTCAAGGATCTTGCAAAAAGACTCATTTGTAACCTTGTAAAGTTAGACCATACACCTAGTAGCAGGAAACGAGGTAGGTTGTGGTTGCCTGTATCGAAGTGCTATTAGTTGTTCCAGACGTATCTCTTGGATGAAGCTCTTTTGAGAGCATAGTAATTCTGAGATGGAAACGTAAAAGAAATACTGAAATCGGAGTGCATACTAGCGGTATTTTATCCACTGGTAGTAACTGATACATAGCAGCTCAAAGAGGTTTAACTTAGTCGGAAGCATGATGAGCCTTTTTGTTTTGATTTTAGGGTATCCTTAGAATTCTCTCTTTACTCCTAATTTTATAGTTATTGTTGTCCAGTAGAACTAATGGATAGGAATGATTTCGGTATTGCCTCAGAGATTTTTGAATTAGTGCTTAACTATCAAGAAAGTGATAGAATACTAGTTTTTGATGTTTATTATCCTCATAGGGTAACAAGTATGGAGGATTATTATGAATTTAAATTACTCTTTTTCAGTATACAACAAGTAATAATTATTACAATAAACCAAATAAACCCTGGAGAAACTAGTAATATAAATGTCGAAATAATTGATGATCTAACTTACAATGAAAGATCTTTGTTATTTTATGAAAATTGTGTATTTAATAGTTATGTCTGGAGCCCTACAACAGCATACAGACAATTTCTAGAAGAAAATGAACACATTAGAGAAGAAAATAGACATATGGAAGAATTCGAAGAACCCCCATATGATAGATATAGTGAAAGCTCTGAGACAGAATTAGAATATGTGAGAGAACTTGAAGATGACATTCCTTATTACTTTTTTGAATTAGACAATATATATTATTTCGAAGAATATTATTTTACAGAAAACTATCATCTTTAAAAGTTTAAAGTTTTTGACTCTCTTTTCTTTTTCAGGTTTCTGTTTTTCAAGTGATTTCACGACACGCGTTACACACACAAGTTGGTATCAAAGCCATCTGATGCGGTTTATTTCTGGGAGACGTGTGGATGCACCAGGTGTGAGTTCGGACTCAATTTATATTGAAGGAGAAAGCTGCTTGTCAGACGACCCTCGGAATAACCTGGCGGCTCCTGCGACTAGCTTGGAGTGCGGTGGATGCTTCGGCTCGGATCAGAGGGTTCGGATCCGAGGTCTTGTGTACCTGCAGACGATCCTGAAACACCGGGGTTTATCTTGGTGGCAGACCCTCCGACGATCTAGTCAGTCTCTGTGAGAGAGTAGTAATAACTAGGTGAATTTAAGTGGCAAAAGATTGGTTACCTCTAAAGGTGGGTGAGGGTCTAGTATTTATAGAGAATTTTAACCGGGTTTGGATCCGCTTGGGGGCCGGGTCTGAACCCGAAAGCCCATGGGCCTGACGTGGCAGAAGGCCCAGGGGGTTTAGGACTGACGTGGCAGTACCAGGAGTGGTATAGGGTTGACACGGCAAAGCCCTTGGTGGTATTTGGAGCTGACATGGCAGATCATGGGGCTTCTGTGCTTCCGGGAGGATCTGGTGGCCCAGGCTGTGCCAGGTCATCCTCATTCTGTACCAGGAGGGGCGGACGGCTCGGAGGGCTATCGTGGATCGGAGGTCGAGGGCCATCGTCGCTCATCGGATACGAGGAGGCCAGATCTGTGGGGGTGAACTTGAGGTTCGGCGCCGACCCTGCAGTGGCTCGAAGCCGAACTAGGCTGCTGTTTCTACTAATTTTTGAGTGAGAGTTGTATTGGGCCCTGGTTGGGCCCCAAGCCATTTTTACCCTACCACACAAGCCCCCCACTCCTGCGTGGGTGCGGGAGCTAGCCGTGGAGGAGTGTCTACGGTTGTAGAAATGGGATGGCGAGCCACTGTGCCTTCATGAGGGGATTACCCTGGTGGCAGACCTGACTTCGAGCTTGGCTAAGGATTACGTGTCGGCAAGGGTGATGGCGAGCCGTTGTTTCTTCCTGAGAAGAGTACCCTGGTGCTCGACCGAACCTCGAGAAGACGAGAGATTATGTGTCGGCAAGGGTGATGGCGAGCCGTTGTTTCTTCCTGAGAAGAGTACCCTGGTGCTCGACCGAACCTCGAGAAGTCGAGGGATTATGTGTCGGCAAGGGTGATGGCGAGCCGGTGTTTCTTCCTGAGAAGAAGGCCCTGGTGCTCGACAGAACCTCGAGATGACGAGGGATTACGTGTCGGCAAGGGTGATGGCGAGCCGTTGTTTCTTCCTGAGAAGAGTACCCTGGTGCTCGACCGAACCTCAAGAAGACGAGGGATTATGTGTCGGCAAGGGTGATGGCGAGCCGGTATTTCTTCCTGAGAAGAAGGCCCTGGTGCTCGACCAAACCTCGAGATGACGAGGGATTATGTGTCGGCAAGGGTGATGGCGAGCCGTTGTTTCTTCCTGAGAAGAGTACCCTGGTGCTCGACCGAACCTCGAGAAGACGAGGGATTGTGTCGGCAAGGGTGATGGCGAGCCGGTGTTTCTTCCTGAGAAGAAGGCCCTGGTGCTCGACCGAACCTCGAGATGACGAGGGATTACGTGTCGGCAAGGGTGATGGCGAGCCGTTGTTTCTTCCTGAGAAGAGTACCCTGGTGCTCGACCGAACCTCAAGAAGACGAGGGATTATGTGTCGGCAAGGGTGATGGCGAGCCGTTGTTTCCTCCTGAGAAGAAGGTTTTGAGCAGCGTGGTCTGTCGCTTTAGCGGAGTATTGATGGCGCTTCCGGGATCCGTGCGATGTTCCAATTTTCTAGGGGCATTAAATGACGCCGCCTAATGAATGCAGGTGGTGCATGGGCTTCCGTCGATTGGCTTTCCCAATGTCACAAAGGCTGGTCCGTGGGGGAGGCTATAAATACCTCTCTCCCGTTAGCGGGTTTGATCACAGCAAGGGTGGTCCAATGGCCACCAGAGGTGTCTGCTTCGGCGGACGTCTCTCTTCTGAAAAATTTTGTAGCGCCAAGGGGCCTCGAATCGGTGGCAACTCTGCCGTCCGGATCCTTTTTCGGGTCAGACGACCCTCATACGGTTGTTTGGCCCGAGAAAGATCAGGACGGGAGGGGTCCCACCGCGTTCTGGATCTGGGGCTGAAGAGCCTCGGATAGGCGGGTCGATCTGCTTTCTTGTTAGGGTTCTAGGTGATGGTGGCTTTCCTCCCACCCGTGAACAATTCGGGGTTTCGGTCGACGAGGCCTTAAGCCCCGAGCTGTTCGCGGGTGAGAGAGGAGCCGACCGAGCCCTGGAGCCCGGGGCGCAGGCGATGGTGGCTTTCCTGCCACCCGGGAACAATTTGGGGTTTTCGGCTGCCGAGGCTGTAAGCCCCAAGTTGTTCGCAGGTGAGAGGGGAGCCGACCGAGCCCTGTAGCCTTAAATCTTTAAGAAGAAAATTTTTCAGCCGAGCACTTCATCCGACCCGACCCCTGTGTCTGGCTGCCAGCCTGGCAATGGATGACGTCAGCAGCCTACATTTCGAGGACGTGGCGCGGTTTTCCAGGCGGCCGCTACACGTCAATCGGTGAATAGTAATTGCAGAAATCGAGGAGTCGTTTTGCCCTCTATAAATGTTCCCCCCTCTCCCCCTATCGTCCACTTCTTACACGCCTCTTTCTCTTTCTAAAAATCTCCCAACATTTCAGTCTTCGTCCCTACCATTCGCTGTACCAGGTTCGTTCTTCCGAAGTGACCTCAGGTTTGTTGGTAAGTTTGTTTAGTTTAGGCACAGATGGATAGGGCTCAGTCTGGCTCGTCGGCGTCGACGTCTGGGGGGGACGTAAAACCCGTCTCCAAACCGACTTCGTGGGAGGAGTCTGATCTCGAGGGGGAGTCTGTAGGCGAGGATAAGCCAGTGTATGATGTGAAGCCGCTACGGTCTTGGAGGCTTTTTGTTGTGGAGAGTAGCGATTCTGAGGAGGGGGGCGGTAGCTCCGCCGAAGTTCAGATTCTAGGGCTGGTTTCTGAAGAGGAGGGGGGAGCCGAAGGGGCTCAGATAGGAGGTCAGGGCGCGGGCTCGAGTTCCATGCCGACAGGTCTGGGGCGATTATCTACCCCCTCCCCGGAACGAACCAAGAAGAAGAAGAGGGATCCGAAGAAGAAGGGGTCAAGGATTGGGGGCTCGAGTCAGGCACCTGTTAATTTGATGACAGGGTCGCCTGTACAGCCTAAGCCGTTCCGTCGGTACCCCAACGATCTTTCTGATAAGGAGGTGTGTGGGGTCCAACCGTCGTCGCCGAGCCGGAAGAGGGTGATAATGGACGCACTTCCGACTGTTCTGGAGGCAGGTAACTTGGAGGCTTTGCGGCTGGCGTACCATATAGGGTCCAGCTACGAGCTCATGTTGCCGAGCTCCGCTCTTCGACCGACCGACCCCCTGCCGGATCGGTATTGCGTCTTTCCCGTGGATGCCTTTATCTCCGCCCTGAGGCTGCCCGTTCACCCGTTCGTTCGTGAGGTGCTGAACTGGGCATCCTTGGTGCCGATGCAGTACGGGCCCAATTCTTGGAAGCAGATCATCTGCTTCGTGTTGATGTGCGAGGAGCAGAGGGTACCTCTACGGCTGAACGTCTTCCAAGCGATGTTGATGATCGGCTCGTCGGCTGAGGGTATCTACTACATTTCGCCCCGGGGCAAGGGAAAGGTTGTCCATGGTCATCCGGACTCCATCAAGGAGTGGAAGAAGAAGTATCTGGTGATCCGGAGTGAGGAACCTTGGGACATTCCCACTCGGTGGAACCACTCCAAGCCGAGCTATAAAACGCCGAAGCCGAGGGACCTGACCGCCGAGGAGTGGGGGTTTGTTGAGCGCCTCCGTTTGTCATATAGTATCAACTGGGCGAAGGTGACCGAGGGCCACTTGGCGAATGCCGGACTGAGCCCGGCCGATCTATGTATGTAGTTGTTTCTTTCTTTTTGTCTTTGTTGTTCCTCTGTGCTCATTGTCCTTACTGGATCTTTTTGCAGATATGGATCCTGAGTCGATCAAGGCGAAAAGGCTCGTCATGAAGAGGGGGGAGGCCGAGAAGATGAAGACGAGGGGGTCGTCCCAGGTGGTTTTTGAGGCCCCTGTTCAGCCGAGGGCCAAAAGGACTCGCTCGGAGACGGTCAAGGACGCGGCGGTTCAGGGCGGTCCGGACCAGGGCAAGGTCACCGATCTCGATAAGGGGAAGGGCCCTCTGGCGGATCCGGAGATAGAGGAGAGGCTTCGACGACCGTGGGTGCCGAGTTGGTCGATCCGTGAGGGAGACTATTTGACCCGAGGGCGGCAAGCCGTCGAGGTGGCGAGTAAGTTGGCGACCCCCCGGGATCGTTTGGAGATGAAGACCGAGACCCTGGATGAGGCGTATACTCGCCTCGCACAGGCCAATGTGTTGGTAAGTCTGTCAACCTCTCTTGTCCCGTGTTTAAGTTGTAGAGGAGATTCCCTTAGTTGTGCTCGGTGACTACAGGCGACCGTGCAGGGGGCCCACGTGAGGGGCCTTTACGAGGCCGCTTTGAATCGGGAGCGCGACCGGGCGGACAAGGCCGAGCAGGAGGCGAAGGAGATGAAGATAGAGCTCGAAGGCTCTCAGAAGAGGGAGCAAGAGATGAAGATGGCCTTCGACAAGGAGAAGGGAGAATGGGCAGAGAAGATGGCGGCCCAGGAGAAGGAGTTTGCCAAGGAGCGGGAAGAGCTGACAGAGACGGGTCAGCTCCTGGTGATCAAGGCTCAAGACGAGTGTTATGCGAAGGCACTCAGCCACGTGAGGCACTTCTACCCGACCCTTGATCTGTCCAATTTCGAGTATGACATGGAGGTCGAGGGGACACCGAAGACCCCTAGCGAAGAAGGGCCTGCTCTCGACCCGCCTGTCGACCCCCTCGTGGACCCGCCTGCCGATGCTGAGGTGGGAAAATAAGTTGTATAATTTTTGTCTTTCTATTTCCTTCTCTCGATTGTATTTGCCTTCCGCGGACTGGCCACCGCATTTTTTGTAAAAAGCGACTCAATTTATAAAAAAGGATTTTTTGACCGGCCAAGTGTTTTGACTTCGGGTGTTTCCGATCCTCCCTGCTTATGTGTTTTGAGTTGACTGGTTTTCTTGTAGGTTGCGGCTCCTCTTCCCGAGGTGGACCCCCGTCGTTCCGACGTGGCGTGGCTCCGGAGCAAAGTTGAGGCCCTGGAGGCCACGTTGGTTCACTACCGAAAAGGGGCTCGTGACACTGATACGGCCTTTAACTATTATCGGAATAAGTTTGAGGCCTTAAGTGAGGAGGCGAGCCGGCTGAGGAGGGCGATGGTGGATCGGGACCTCGGAGGTGTCGGTCTTGGACATACCATGTCAAACGCCTCGGTACAGAGGCCCTCTTCCGAGAGGTTACTTCACGATGTCATAGTGGAGAAGGAGATGGAGATACACCGCTATAAGACGATGCTGGGCATCTCGTCATCTTCCTCCGTGGGTCGGCGAGCGGAGGGGGTTCCTTCTGCGCTGCTCCTGCTGGAGCGCCTGCGCCCAGTGGATGCCCAGAGCTCCGTGGCTGGTGTGTCGACCGTGGCTGAGCCCAAGGACCGCCATGATGAGGAGAGGGCTCCTAGCCGTTCGGTCGGAGTGGTCCCGCCCTTTGTTGGACCCGAGGGGCCCTAAGATGGTGGCTTCCTTCAGTTTGAGATGAGTGGAGTGGTCCTGTAATGGTCTTTGTTTGTTTTCTCATAACCAAATAAAGGAGTATGAATAAAGAATTCTTTTCCTCCTTTGCTCTGTTAAGAAGTGCGGTGAATGAGGTCGGAGGCGTAGTTCGGCTCCGTCGATCCGTGAGGGATCGACGCGGGGCCTTAGGAAGAGCCCTTGGCCCAAAGCTGGATTGGACCTATCGAGACGCTGGGGATGATACCGAAGTGAGGACTCGGGTGCCGATCTGCCGAGTCATTTGGAGTTTGACAAAAAAGAGATTTCTTTCATACTAGATAGGGACGGTCGTCGGAGCCGCCCTTTACACATGACAGTTTACAAAGGGTTTTATATACATTAGCCCCGTTAGAACCTAGGTTCGCTCTTCCAGGAACTTCATTAGGTGCTCGGCGTTCCAGGGTCGTCTATATCCGCCAGTCGGTACGTACCAGGGCGTACAGCCTCGACTACACGGTATGGGCCTTCCCAGTTGGGGGCCAATTTCCTCTTCTTGGTTGGATCAGAGACGGACAGTTTTCGTAGCACGAGGTCTCCCGCCTTGATGTTAGTGGGGCGGACTTTCTTGTTGTAAAACTTCTCGATCCGTTGTTGGTAGATGCTTCTCCGGATTGAGGATTTCTCTCTGACTTCGGCGACGAGGTCCAGGTTGGCCCTTAAGCCTGATGAATTGCCAGCTTCTTCGAAGGCCATGATACGGGGAGAAGGCAGGCCGACCTCGACGGGGATGACTGCCTCCGTCCCGTAGGTTAAGGCGAACGGCATCTCTCCCGTGGGGATCCTCTTGGTGGTTCGGTACGCCCATAGCACACTAGGCAGTTCTTCGACCCAAAGCCCTTTGGGGGAACTGTCGAGGCGCTTCTTGAGGCCGTCGAGGATTTGCCTGTTCGCGTTCTCTGCTTGGCCATTGGACTGAGGGTGGCAAATAGCGGAGAAGCGTTGCTGGATACCGATGTCCGCGCAGAAAGTTTGGAAGTTCTGGCCCTGGAATTGGGTTCCGTTGTCTGTAACGGGGATCCGGAGGATGCCGAACCGGCAAATGATGTTTTTCCAAAAGAATTGTTGTACTTGGCGCTCGGTGATGCTGGATAGAGGTTCGGTTTCGAGCCATTTGGTGAAATAGTCGATGGCGACTATCAGGAATTTCTTTTGTCCTACTGCTGGGGGGAAGGGCCCTACAAGGTCCATGCCCCACATGGCGAACGGCGTAGGGCTTGCCAGGGATCGGAGGTTGGCTTGAGGAAGCCTTTTGATAGGGGAGAACCTTTGGCATGGGCCGCACCTTTTGACTAAGTCTTGCGAGTCCTGGAGCATGGTCGGCCAATAGTACCCCTGATTCAGGGCCTTCCGAGCAAGTGTCCTGCTCCCCATGTGGCATCCGCCGATCCCCTCGTGTAGATCTTTGAGGGCGTAGCTGGCCTCGCCGCTAGTGAGACAACGGAGGTATGGTTTGCCGTCGGCCAAGGTGTATGAGCGTTTGAAGAGGATGTCATCAATCATGACGAATCTCTCAGCTCGGATTCTGACTCGTCTGGCCTCGGCTCTGTTTTCAGGGAGCTCGGCATTGATTAAGAATCTTCGGATGGGAGTGGTCCAGTCGTCTGGGCTGGCATCATCTTGCACATACATCGCCTCCGGCTCTGGGTCATTGATACTTGGCTTCAAGAGGATTTCTATGAGCACTGTTTGATCGAGACCCTCGAAAGAGGAAGAGGCGAGTTTGGATAACGCGTCTGCTTGAGCGTTCTGTTCCCTGGGGACTCTGATAACTGTGGCACAGCTGAAGGATGCCAGGAGTCGTCGGACTGCCGTCAAATATCTTATCATGCGATCATCGCGGGCTTCGTATTCTCCGGTGATCTGATTGACCACGAGCTGAGAATCGCTGAAGGCCCGGATTTGCTTGGCTCCGGCTCGGTAGGCGAGAGTCAATCCGGCGATCATGGCCTCGTACTCTGCCTCGTTGTTGGAGGCCAGAAAGTTGAGGCGAAGGGAGTATTGAAGTAGGAATTGGTCGGGGCCATGAAGGATGATGCCTGCTCCGCTCCCGGTTTCGCATGATGAGCCGTCGACAAAGATTTCCCAGGTCGGATCCGAGCTCTCGATGCTGGGCTACTCGGAGGCGGTGCATTCAGTTATAAATTCGGCGAGGGCCTGTCCTTTAATGGCCACCCTCGGATGGTAGCTGATGTCAAACTGACTCAGCTCAATTGACCACTTGACTAAGCGGCCGGAGTTTTCGGGCTTGTGAAGGACAGTCTTTAGTGGCTGGTCTGTCAGTACTTGGACGGAGTGGGCCTGGAAGTAAGGACGGAGTTTCCGGGCTGCCATGATTAAGGCATAGGCCACCTTCTCTATCTTTGCATACCTCGTCTCGGCTGGGAGTAGTACTTTGCTCACATAATACAATGGCCTTTGGACTCCTTCCTCTTCTCGGACGAGGACAGCGCTGAGGGCGCTGTCCGAGGCCGACAGGTATAGCCAAAGCGGCTCGCCTGGCTCGGTTTTGCTGAGGAGAGGTGGGTTGGCGAGGTATTGCTTCAGTTGTTCGAAGGCTTCTTGTTGATGGGTACCCCACTCGAAGCCCCCTTTTCCGCATAAGGCCTTGAAGAAAGGGAGAGACTTCTTCCCTGACTTGGAGAGGAAACGGCCGATTGCAGCCAACCGGCCCGTGAGCCTCTGAACCTCCTTGACATTCCGAGGGGGGACATGTCCATAATGGCTTGGATTTTCTCGGGGTTTGCCTCAATGCCGCGTTGGCTGACGATGAACCCCAGGAATTTCCCAGTGGAGACGCCGAAGGCGCATTTAGCCGGGTTGAGCCTCATGTTGTGATGCCGGAGGACACCGAAGGCCTCTTCGAGGTCGGCAACGTGGTCCGGTCTAGCCCGGCTTTTGACGAGCATGTCGTCGACGTAGACTTCCACGTTGCGGCCAATCAGGTCTTTGAAGATTCTATTGACGAGATGTTGGTACGTGGCTCCGGCGTTTTTCAGCCCGAAGGGCATAACGCGGTAACAATAAAGACCCTGGTCGGTGACGAACGAAGTTTTGGAGATGTCTGGTGGAAACATCCGGATCTGATTGTACCCCGAAAATGCGTCCATGAAGGACAGTAGTTCATGCCCCGAGGTTGCGTCGATTAAAGCGTCGATGCGGGGGAGGAGGAAGGGATCTTTCGGACATGCTTTGTTAAGATCCGTGAAGTCGATGCAGATCCGCCAACCCCCTGTTGCTTTCTTTACCATAACAACATTGGCCAACCACTCGGGGTAGCTGACTTCCTGAATGAATCGAGTGGACAAGAGTTTGTCCACTTCTGTCTTCACAATTTGTTGCCTCTCCGGGGCGACTTTGCACCTCTTTTGGACGACCGGCTTAGAGTCAGGGATGACGCTCAGCCGGTGCATAATCAAGTCTTCGAAGATCCCGGGCATGTCGGAGGGTTTCCAAGCGAAGAGATCAATGTTGCGACGGACGCAGGCGATGATGCCTATTTTCAAGTCTCGGGTGAGCGAGCGGCTTACCCGGAACCACTTTGATTCATCCTCGGGGTTGAACAGGACCTCTTCTAGTTCGTCGACAGGCTCGGGGGCTGGACCATCCCTCTCGGGCTCGAGTTCAGCAGTGTTGAGAGGGGATACACCCCCTCCGACGTTGGTTATATAGCACGACCGCGCGGCTTCGTGGCTACCTCGGACGATGCCGACCCCTTGGGGGGTGGGAAATTTGAGTTTCAGATGGTAGGTTGAAGGTACCGCTTGGAGGGAGTTCAGTCCAGGTCGGCCGAGAATGGCGTTGTAAGCTGCCTTGATGTTGATAATCATAAAATCCATGGATTCGGTCCTCTTGACAGTAGCCGATCCTGCGGTGACGTCGAGGGTAACAATCCCTTCTGTTACGACAGGGGTGCCGGAGAATCCATGTAACGTGTGTCCGGCGGGCTTGAGCTTTCCACCGGGTAACTTGAGGCTCTCGAAGGTTTTGAGGAAGAGAATATTAACTGAGCTACCGTTGTCAACGAGGATTTGGCGAACCTCACATTTAGCCATGTGGAGGCTAATGACGAGGGCATCGCAGTGGGGTAGGTGAACGCTTTCGAGGTCTTCTCCTGAGAAGGAGACTGGCCCTGGTTGTGGTTTGGACGAGGGGTTGTTTTGGACAGCATTCGCCTCTTGGATGAAGGCTTTTCGGGATGTATTTGACCCTCCTCCCATAGGCCCCCCGTGGACGCAGTGCAGGATGAATGGCGTATCTGCGGTTCCCTCGGACCCGAGATCCTGACCACGAAGGTGGGTCGAAGTAGGGTTCGGAGGCGAAAGTCTCCGGTTCCTATCATTTCGCCGATCCCGTCGGCCTTCTCGGGTGAACTATCGGAGGAACCCTCGTGAGATGAGTTCCTCAATTTCGTCTTTCAAGGCTCGGCATTGGTCGGTATCGTGCCCATGATCTCTGTGGAAGCGGCAGTAGAAGCGCTGATCTTGATTCCTGTTGTTATTAGGTCGGGGAGGTAGTCGGACGAGGCCTTTGTCTTCGATTTCTAAGAGGATGGCGGATACGTTATGTGTCAAGGGAGTGTACCTCTCGAAGTGGGGGGCCGGCAGAACTTTCTTCGTGGGCCCCGCGTCCCTCGGAGCCTTCTTTGATGGTTCGACTTCTTCGGCCTTTCGTTTTCCCTTCCCGGTGGCCTCCCTAGCATCTTCGGGGCTAAGGGCCTCTTCCGCCCTAATGTATTTCTCAACCCTGTTGAGGAGGTCGGGAAAATCGACGGGGGGTCTCTTCGCCAGAGAAGCTTTCAGCTGTCTATGACGGACGTTGTGCCGAAATGCCGCCGAGGCGACGCCTGGATCAAGAGAGGAGACCGACCTTGCCTCCGTGGTAAATCTCCGGATGAACACTCTGAGGGACTCTCCCTCTATCTGCCTGAGCCCAAGTAAAGAGGCGCTGGTCCTTTCCGCCTTCCGGCTGGTGACGAAGTGGGTAAGAAAATTGTCCTCTAGTTGGTCGAAGGAGTAAATGGAGCTGGGGGTGAGTTTCGAGTACCATTCACGAGCCGGACCCCGAAGCGTGGCGGGGAAGGCTCGGCATAGTAGGGGATTCGAGGCACTGTGAATCATCATGAGGGTTTTGAAACCCTCCATGTGATCAGCGGGATCTCCCTCGCCGTCGTAGGTCTCGAATTGAGGTGGTCGGAAACTTCTGGGTATTTCTGCTTGGAGGATGGGGGCGGAGAAGGGAGGACGGACAGGTCTATACCCCTGAGCCGCTCGTCGGTCGCCGTCTCCTATATGATCGAGGCGATCCTCCATTTCTTGGAGGCGCCTTAGGAGTACGCCATCGTCCTCTGGCTGGATTGTTGATGGGCGCGACGCGCTGGCCTCGGCATCCGATCCGGTTTGGGAGTGGAGGGTTTCCTCCCTGGGGGCCCGTCGGAGGGTCCCGAGAATTTCTTTCCGGAAGTCTTGGAACTCTTTGTGAGTGACGGGGGCTCCCTCGACCCTGTTTGGTCGGTCTGAAGGCTGCCTTCCGATGCGGCTGAGTGCTGACCTCCGTCCATCGGGCGGCGGTCTCGGATGGTTCGGGGTCGGGTTGGAAGTGGCCCTTCCCCTGCTGCGGCTAATCTATCGGTTGATGATTACTCCCCGTAGGTCAGGCTGGACCTGATGGGTGACGCTCCTTTAGGACCCCTGATGGTGAGCCCTGTGTTTTGAGGGGTGTGGATCGGCGTTAGCGGTTGGCGGGGGTGAGTCCCGTCAGTTGACGGAGGAAGCAGCCCCCTTGCCTTTGGAGGCCATGAGAGTTCGGCTGTCGAGGGGCCTTGATGGTCGTGCTCGGGTCGGCTTCTGAAGCAGTGTTCGCACAGACGGCGCCAACCTGATGCGGTTTATTTCTGGGAGACGTGTGGATGCACCAGGTGTGAGTTCGGACTCAATTTATATTGAAGGAGAAAGCTGCTTGTCAGACGACCCTCGGAATAACCTGGCGGCTCCTGCGACTAGCTTGGAGTGCGGTGGATGCTTCGGCTCGGATCAGAGGGTTCGGATCCGAGGTCTTGTGTACCTGCAGACGGTCCTGAAACACCGGGATTTATCCCGGTGGCGGACCCTCCGACGATCTAGTCAGTCTCTGTGAGAGAGTAGCAATAACTAGGTGAATTTAAGTGGCAAAAGATTGGTTACCTCTAAAGGTGGGTGAGGGTCTAGTATTTATAGAGAATTCTAACCGGGTTTGGATCCGCGTGGGGGCCGGGTCTGAACTCGAAAGCCTATGGGCCTGACGTGGCAGAAGGCCCAGGGGGTTTAGGGCTGACGTGGCAGTACCAGGAGTGGTATAGGGCTGACGCGGCAAAGCCCTTGGTGGTATTTGGAGCTGACATGGCAGATCATGGGGCTTCTGTGCTTCCGGGAGGATCTGGTGGCCCAGGCTGTGCCAGGTCATCCTCATTCTGTACCAGGAAGGGCGGACGGCTCGGAGGGCTGTCGTGGATCGGAGATCGAGGGCCATCGTCGCTCATCGGATACGAGGAGGCCAGATCTGTGGGGGTGAACTTGAGGTTCGGCGCCGACCCTGCAGTGGCTCGAAGCCGAACTAGGCTGCTGTTTCTACTAATTTTTGAGTGAGAGTTGTATTGGGCCCTGGTTGGGCCCCAAGCCATTTTTACCCTACCACACCATCGTTTTAAGTAAGAAACTCTTACCTGGTTTCCTAACAATTTTAGTAAGATATTTAATACATTTTAAGCAGTTAAAAAGCCAATTAGGTAAGAAAAATAGAAATAATTACAAAAACAAATGTTTAAATTGCAGAAAGGTCACACATCCTATAGAAAATAGTATAAAGAAGGAAGTGTAGAAATTTATTTAAAAACTAGCCCTTAATCGTAAATACTTTTGGAGGCTAGACCTTAATCGCAAATACTTTTGAGATTATGCCTTTTTTGCAAATAGTTTCAAAAAGAAGCCTAAATCTCTAATTGACTCGAACTTACATGAATAGCACGTGTTACTTGTGTAATTATGTGGTTTTGTTTTTATTCATGGGCAAAAACCAAGTACCCGTTAACGTTTGGGCTAAATACAACATGCACATATAAGTTGAAAAATACATTATATCCATTCCTCCGTTAACTTAACTTATTCTGTAAACTTTAAATTATTAAATTACATTTTTATCATTACTCTTTTATATCTTAATCCCCTCTTCTTTCTCCTCCAATTCTTCATTATCAAATAGAAAACAAAACTAAATCTCACTCTCATCATTTGTATAAATAGGAGCTCTCCCCTCTTTTTTGCATGAGATATGAGACAATTTCATGTTAATTTGTGTAAATAGGAAAGACGATTCACAAACGGCCTCAAGAAAGGAGGAGGATGAGATCGCCGTACGATCGGAACCGTCGGTTTCGCATTGGATTGGGATTGAATCTTAGTCGGATCTGCGATTCGATCGGTTGCAGCCGTTGGATGGAGAGTGCGAGTTGAAGCATAAAAGGGTTTTCGATCATTATGTTGCTCAAGAGGCGTTGATTGATGAAGAGATTTGGGTAAAATCTTTTGTTGGGGGGTGATTTATAATTTAAATAATTTTAAGGGGGTTTTGTTATTGAAATGGGAGTTTTGGTTGATAGATGGCGCTGGGAGAATAAATCAAATATGCAGTATAGAAATGTTTATGGTATTTATCAAAAAAAGAGAATTAGTTTAGATTATTTCTTAAGAAATTGGGTTGTTTTTTTATGTAGGTATGTGGAGATTTGAGTTGTTTACTGTTTGAGAATGAAGAATTGGAGGAGAAAGAAGAAGTAATTAAGATATGAATGGATAAGGGTAGAAATATAATTTAATAATTCAAAGTTAACAGAATGAGTGAAGTTAACGGAGGAATGAGTATATATACTTTTCAAATGTTATATGGGTATTTTATACTTAGCTCAACAATGGGGGTATTTTGTTTTTTGCCTTTTTTTAAATTTTTTTATTTTTTTTTGATAACATGGATAAAATTGTTAGATTCCAGCCAAAAAATTATATTAAAAGAAAGTGAATGGACCAATAAGTACAATTTTACTGAGAGTAAAACTATAAACCAACAACAAAACAGCCTAAAAAGAAAAAGCAATTGCGTCAATTGCCAAGGGGGCCAAACAAAGCAGCCCAAAAAAAAGGAAAAAAAAGAAACACCAACAGATGCAGCATCAAGGACGGAGGGTACTACACGCTCACCACCGAAGGACCAACACCGGGGCCAAGAAGCACTATCGCGGCACAACAAAAACACCTTACTAGAGCATCCTCGCCTAAAGCAAGAACGTAAAGAATGCACCAGGACCACAGAGCAATAACCAGGCCAGCCAACAAATCGCACAGGCCACCTCAATATCGCAGCCTGTCAAAAGAACAAAGACGCAAGTCTCTATAGGACGAGAAAAAACTAGCGACAAAACCAAAGGCACGGCCAAAAGTTGCCCAGAGTAATAGCTCCTGCGAGCAAAGCAAGAAGAAGAACAAAAGACAGTGCTAAACTCCACAAACAAACAGATCAGGACCAACTATGCTCCATGAAAAAGAAGAAATGCAATCAAATAATGCACCAACAGAAGATAAGCCAACATCGAAACTCATCGGGGGCTTACCAGCACTGATGAGATCACCCAACTATAAACCTGCACATCAGAACAGAGCACTCAAGATCCGAAGCCAGCACATGCTTTGGCAATAACAAAAAATACACAGCTCCGTCCGACTAGAATCAGAACACAACGACCAAATAAAGACGCAACAAAAACCAATGGTAATGCCAGAAATAAAAGCAAGATATTGGCCATAAGATACATCCAAAAGCAAGCCATACTCCACTGAACCATACACAGCCAGCCCAGAGAACACTTAACAAACATGATTCAACAGTCAATATAACCACACAACCAAAAGAGCCAAAAAATCAAACCCTGATAGAAAGAGAGGCAAGCAACCATCTCGAACAGGGATATCAAAAGCAGAACGAACCAAAAAGCCTCCTCAGAGTACGAAGCACAGTGCTACAACCACTTCATAGCGGCAAAGAAAAAGAGAAAGGGAGATAAATAAGAAATAAAGAAAACTAGTTGGGATTAATGTTAGTAGAACGATAAAAGATTGTCACCTCATGAAGGCGACCTAGAAGCAATTCTTCCACTTTATCATGCGGTAAAATGGAAGGCAAAAAATTGGTGAAGAATAAAAACTCATCGATAATGGAATCGATCGAAGAGAAGGAGTTTGCAAAAATACGTTTGTTCCGTTCCGCCCAAATCACCCAAATGATCGCCATCAAAGAAAGAAACCAGGATGTACGAAACTCTTTCTTAAGGGCAAGAGAAATCCAACACGATGAAAGATCGTTTGGGATAGCTGAGGCTTGCCAAGCCAGAATATTAATGTTCCACAATGGTCGAGTAAAGTTGCAATGGAGAAAAAAGTGGTTTGCGTCTTCATGGGCTGAAGAGCACAACGCGCACAATTGACCTAAGGCCAAATTCATATTATTAAGAAACTCAACGGTTAGGAGTTTGTTGTTGAGCGCAAGCCAGGTAAGGATCTTGACGTTTAAGGGCGTGTAACTACTCCATAAAGGCTTACTAAGCGGGGAATAGATACCACTGAAATTAAGAAAGTTGTGGAATGATTTAACCGTGTAATTACCGAAACTGGTCCATCGCTAATTGAAATCATCTGAGGGATGCCAAGGATAAAGGTTAAGGATGACGAAAAGCTCTTGCTGTTCAAACTCAAGCAAAGAAGGAAGCACGCAACTAAATTGAATAGACCAGAACTTTGCTCATTGATGATAGTGATGTAATCTGCCACAGTGGTGGCAGGATTGGACGCCAGTTTGCATAGCAATGAGAAGGCCGACGCCAGCCTAATCGCACCTAGCCAAAGGTCGACCCAGAACTTGGTCTTAGAACCATCAGCGCACACATGAGAAATACCACATTGGAAGGGACCAACTGTTTTCCAGATCCCCTTCAAAAAAGGAGAGGACTTGCGAGAAAGGATGGTAGGAAATTCCCAAATCTTACGACGGGAGAAACATTTGAAGGAGATAAGGCGAACCAAGGGTAAATTGTCATATTAAGAATTCTCCACAACCATTTGCCCAGGAAAGCTAAATTTTGGTGCCTAAGGTCAAGCACCCCAAGGCCTCCTGCTGCTTTGGAAGTACAGATCAACTTCTAGTTGCAGAGGTGAGAGCCAGCTCTATAATTTTCAACACCAGACCAGAAGAAGTTTCTTCTGATTTGGTCAATTCTCTTGATAACCCAAGAGGGAACGTAAAAAAAGGATATCATATAAAGAGGAATAGAAGAAAGGACAGAGTTGACCAGAATAAGCCTGCCTCCGTGCGAGAGATGCTTATCCCACCAAACATTAAGTCTGGATTTCACTTTTTCGATCATCGGCCTCCAATTCGATTTATGAAGTTTCCCCATCTCAAGCGAATACCAAGATATTGGATAGGAAAGGAGGCAGGAACACAGTTGAAGAAATGCGCAGTTTCCACTTGACGGTTGGGAGCCCCTCCAAGCCAAAGAACTGATGATTTTTGAAAGTTGATAGATAAACTGGAGGCATTCTCAAATAAATACGGAAGTAACTTGAGGTTTCTTAGGGTGTACCCATTGGGTTTGGCAAAGATAATAGTGTCATCTGCGTATTGGAGATTCAGCACGCCACGGTAACTATGGGAACCCCCAAGACCATCGATAACCCCTGCTTCCCAGGCATTAGGAAGCAACTTACTGAAGACATCGGCTACAAGAGAGAACATGAGGGAGGAAATAGGATCACCCTGTTGAAGGCCGCACTTACACTTAAATTTGTGACCTTCTGATCCATTGATAATAATGAACGCGGTACCAGCAAAGAGACTGGATTTAATCTAAGCGATCCATTTAGGACCAAAACCACGATGAAGGAGGATTTCAAAAAGGAAATACCAACTAACGTTATCATATGCTTTGTGGAAATCTAATTTTAATAGAATACCCACTGAATTGGACCTACGGCATTCGGAAATGATTTCTTGAGCCGACGCCACGCTATCAAGAATAAAGCGATCTTTGATAAAAACCCATTTGAGCGGGGTCGATCAAGGGGGAAATAATCGCGCTGAGACGGGTCAAAAAAAATTTCATAATGATTTTGAAAGTCGTGTTAAGAAAGCTAATCGGTCGAAAGTTAGATACCGAATTGGCTTCCAAGATTTTGGGTATGAGAATGATATGAGCATAATTGATCCTGTCAAAGGAGAAGGATCCTTGGTGGAGGTCAGAGAACATTTTGAGAAGATCTTCTTTGAGATAGTCCCAAAACTTATGGAAGAAAAAAATTGGAAATCCATCCGGCCCTGGGGCAGAATCACTCTTCAACGAAAACATCGCGAACTTAATTACTTCTAAAGAAAAGGGATCTTCCAGGCTAGACAGATCTTGAGACTGCTGTCCGTACAATTGTGACCAATCCAAATGAACGGAACAATGTTTATAAGACCCCAGAAGCTCTTTGAAGAAACGAAGGAAAGATGCATGGATCTCATGGTCAGTATTCAAATCATTGCCATTATCGAGGATAGAAAAAATACGATTACAACGTTGGTGATGAGAAGCAAAGTTGTGGAAGAAAGAGGTGTTACCATCAGCCTTTTTAAGCCAACGAAACTTAGCCCTCTGGTCCCATTTAATGTGGTCGTTATGAAGGATGGAAGCATATGCTTTCTTACAAGATGCACGTTCGGATCGAAGAGAATCCGAAATAGGTCCAAGCTCCTCAAGTTTATTAATGGATTCAATGGAAGAGAGAAAAACATTTTAAAGGAAATTTGCACTGGCAAATCTCTCTTTACGCCAAATCTTACAACCGTATTTAATAGTCTGAAGCTTAAGAAGGATGTGACCCAACCCGGAAGAACCCGAGATAGCCGATAGGCATTCCGTAATTAGATTGACGAAAAATTGATCTTGTAACCAGAATTTTTCAAAACGGAATTTGAAATTTCTAACGAACTGAAAGTTAGAGTGCAAAGAAGTTGGCACGTAGTCCGAAGATGGGTTGGGCATGGCGGAGGCAAAGGAGTTTTGGAAATGGTTGATCCAATCAATGGACACGAGAAAGCGATCGAACTTAGCCATGGTCGGCGACGACCGCATGTTAGACCAAGTGAATGATCTACCGTTGATTGGTATCTCGGTCAATTGAATGGAACGGATGCAGTCATTAAAGCGGGAGGAAGCAAAAGAGTTGGCAGCAAGCCCTAATCTTTCACAGGTGAATCTGGTGACGTTAAAGTCACCACAAAAGATGCAGAACCCTTGAATGGAGTTTTGGAACGATATGAATTTGTTCCAAAACTCTAATCAACGGTCTGCGGTAAATGGATCGTAAACCGAGACCACGGTGAGTTGACAATTAAATTCAAACCAGTGGAGAAGAACCATGAGAAAGAAAGAAAATTTACAAATCAAGATGAGGGAGAAGCGATCATCTTTAAAGCCAAATACAATCCCTCCTCTAGATCTGATGGCATCAAGAGAGATCCAATTGGAAATTAACGATCCCCCAATCGAACAAAGGGTGGAAAGGGACGGGGATACGAGTTTAGATTCTTGAATGGAGATCATATCACAATGGGAGGAAGAAATCAGTTGGAATACAGCTTGTTGTTTGGCCGCGCACCTCAGACCCCTAATGTTCCAAGAGATACTAATCATGATGACCCTTTGTCTCAAAAGCTCTAGAAATTTCACGACTTCGGATAGAATCAAAATCAACAAAGTTGGCTGGGTTAGCCATGAAACCCATTGCCTTAGAAAGGCGAAGCATATCAAGATTTGATAGGGTACCGAACTGTACCTGATAGATGGAACCTAATTGGTCCATCCCAGACGAGTAGGGAATGGTGGAAGAGCAGTCCGCCTTGCGGAACTGAACCGTTAGGGGAACATGTACATCCCCCACATCTGCTAGAGTTCTTTTAGCCCGAATACAAGCACTAGAGCAGATAACAGCAATGGGTTTTATCTTCGAAGAAGCAGTAAGCCGGCTCCTAGGGAGGTCAGTAAGAAGTGGCAGCATCAAACCCCCAGAAAGCACTTTTGAGGAGGTGGGTATTGAGTTCATTCGGTCAATTAATACAGGAGAAGTGAACGAGGACGGAGGAGGAAAAGTGTCAGGGTGCTTAGACGGGGATAAAGAGAGAGTGATTACGCCTTGCCGATGGGTAGGGCAGATACCCACCGTGTTTGGTGACGGATCCCAAAGACGGGAATGATAGTGCATATAAGTAGAGAGACAATATTCTAGAGAGTAACTTGCTGAGAACGAAGAGAAAACACCAAAACGGAAACAATAACCACTATAGAGAAAGCAACCAATAGACGGGGGGAATTTAAAAACTACAGAACTAAAATACAAAGATACCTGTGGTTGCGGATTGGCCGGGTTCAGATCAGCTACTTCCTCTCCCAACAGGTCATCCTGATCAAACCAAGCATCAACTTTTGGAGAGGAGGAGGGGAACGCTTTTAGTGTAGCAGGATTGGATTTGGAGGTAGAAGGAGCACAGTGCACCGCACTCTTATACTTGCCCCAATCAGACGAAAAATGTAGATTCACCTCCCAAGCTGGCCACTTATCACCATACTCTACTAAAGTGGACACCGGGGGAACGGGGGATGGGGTAACAGCAGCTGTGAGAATCAGAGCTGAGAGAGGCCCTGACGGAGGAGGAAGCGGCCGTTTTGGGGGGACCTCAGTAGAGCCAGAAGGGTTGGGGGAAGTGAGCTTCGAAGCCGCTAAGTCTGGATTAATCCAGACCAGGTTATGGGCTTTAGATGGCGAAATATTGGGCTTAGAAGGAGAGATAAATCCTCTGCGATGAGAAGGGAATTTTTTTTTAATAGGAGCTTTGTGAGACGCCCTCCACTTGGAAGAAGGCACAATCGGCTGAGAAGAAGTTCCGATAGCAAAGGTACTGGGAAAAGAGGAATGGGCCAAATTGGACTTAGGGACCTCCGCTGCAAAGCGAGCTGAACTCGATCTATCAATCACATTATTTTGATAAATGACCGAAATAGCGAAGGATGTAAACTTATCTCTTAACGAGTAGGCATCTACCCTAGCATCCCCTAGAGGGCAAAAAACTCAGCATCAACCTGAAGGCAACCTGAAGAAAACATGGAAGAGGAGGAAATGCGACGTAGCTCTCCCACACATTTGGTCATGTCAGCGAAAAGACGGAGAGAATCACAGAAGGGTGGAAGCCCAAGTAGAGTAACTTGAACGGGGGATTGAACCAAGGAAGGAGGAGGCTTGATAGCACCGATCGAAAGGGAGTTGAGTGCAATGAGATCTTCCAGAATTTGAACAGAGGGGCAATTAATGACTACTTCACTGTTAGAACATGTGTTAATTACCCACTCCCAATCTTGGACATTACACGAGTTGCACAAAAAGGAATCAAGGGTATTGTTAGACACCGCACCTCCGGAGAAGGCCACCACACCATAGCACTCAAACATTTTCAATTTAGCCGAGAGCTCCACAGAGGGAATGAAGACAAAGGTGACTTGGGGCTTGTGCACCTGTGGAGGAGGATGAGCGAGCACTAGGTGGGAGGGCTTCACCGTAGTAGGTAAACGCTGCGTAACCGGAGGCGTAGGGAGGAGAGGAGTAGCAGACGTCAATTTCGCCTTCTTGGGCTTGTGAGCTTGAAGGTCAGCAAGCTTGGATTGAAGGGAAGGAAAGTAAAGAGCTGCCAAAACCTGATCGGAAATGGGGACTCCCAAGGAGAGACCCAAGATTTGCTGAAGAGAGAAACAGGGGTTACGAGAGTGGCCTGCTTTAAGGCAAAATAAACACTTCATGTTGTCCCAGCAGAACGCCTTGACGTGACCAGGTTGGAGACAACGAAAACACACCAGGGCGAGGGAAGAAGAAGAAGGCGAAGAGCTAATCGAATGAGAATGAGAGAGGGAGGAGAAAGGGCGAGAAATGGACGAAGGTACTAGACCCAGAACCTTTTGCACCTTGGGCCGAACAATAAAATGGTTCGAAGGTACCGGATCAAGCCCAGGCGAAGAAATTTTCATTTTGTTTTTTTATAACAAACTCAACCCAAGAAGAGCCCATAGCGGCTAGAGCCCAAAACCCAAAAATAGACAAACAGGTACTGTAGCGATCAGAACGTCCGATCGAAGAGGACAAAAATAGCTCCAAATACTGGAAAAAAAAATTCAAGCAGAAAGATCTTGAACAAAATTGAACGAAATGCTAAAATTACTCCAAAGGGGTCAAAGGATCCGCACAACCAATGCACAAAAGACCTGATTTGAAGATCAGACACCACTAAATCGCTGCTAGATCACTGAGAGAGCTTAACCTCTAGCACTAAAGGAGAGGGTAATAAGAGGAGAACGAGAAGGAGATCAATGAAGGATCTCAGAAGAAAGACCACAGAGATAACGGGAAGTTAGTATAAAAAACCACACTCTATAACTCACAGTGAATGGCTAGCCAACCTTCTCTGCAAAGCACCGGGATCAACGAAAGTTGCAGGGGGCTTCACAACTAAAAAACATCTAGACCACAACTCAAGCCCTCCGGGAAGAAGAGATTGCCAGGGAACGACCACCACACAAAAAGCTCCAAGAAAACAACCCCCACAGCCAGAAGCAACCGAGTTGGGGGACGCTCACCAGCGAGAGCAGATGGGAAGGCACTGGGCACCTCACAAGAAGGGCCACCGAAACAGAACCAGACGACTAGAGGACGCTGAAAGCCAGGCTACCGGAGGAAGAAAGGCGCAAACACCCAGGGAGCCCAGAGTTGACGAAAAAAGGAAAGAGGGAGATGGTTGTGAAGGGAAACACTAGCTGAACGCAAATATGGATAGAAGAAGGCGAGTCAGAGGGTTAGGCGACGGGATCTTGGAGTGGAAAATGATGGCGATAGTATTGTTTTCTAAAATAAAGAAAATGTCGGGAGCAGTTATTTTGGATTTTCTTTTTTTTTTTTGAATTTTAAAACAAATGTGATCAACGGTGTTGTGACTTACGGATATGGATAAATTCCATTTTGATCCGATTTCATATCCATGTTTTGTCTTATACACGTGTCAGACATCGTCATTCATCTATTTAAATAAGATGTGGATATTGCATGACATTTAAAATGCTAGAAAAGATATCTGAAGAATTATATCATACCAAAAGCTCTTATTTATTTATTTATTTTATTGAACATAGAACAACTTGTTTTATTACACAAAATTATGGTTTAGATAACATTAAATTTTGTACCAATACTAGGTTTGCTCGTGGGCACGTGCTGCTTTCCAAACTTAAACTATCACTCCAATTCTGCCCAAACGAAACCACATTCACACCGAAACCTCCAAAAGCTCAAACTTTCCACCCTCTCACCAGAAAAAATATACTCGCAGTACACATTCCAAACTCCAAATATCGCCAAAACCAACTCCAACTGTTCTAAAACCAACCCTAAAGTCTCAAACTTTATCAACAAAACCAACAAAAATAACCAACATTTAACAGCGGAATAAGCACACCATCCAATGTAGAATTTACCGAAATCAGTGTCGTCTCTAGTTCCTCAGCCGAAACACCTACAAAATTTAATAAGATCAAAACTCTATTATCCAAGATCAAAACATTTTGACTCCAAAACTCTAGCTGCTTGCATGCAAGAAATTGAGGGAGCAAATTACCACGTGGAGCGGAGAACCAACCAGGGGGTTTCGGTGGGGGAGGAAGGCGGCTCCACCAGCGGCGTGACGGTCAATCTATTCTGGAACTTCTCCTCGCGCTCTTGGTTGGTGAGGCGGCGGGGCTGGGGAGGAGGGAAAGGAGGGCGGCGCTGGTGGGAGGTGCAGTTGCGGGGGAAGCGGGAGGCGTGGGAGGGTGGGGGTTGGAGAGAGAGTTTTCCGGTTATCGCCGGAGGACGAGGGGAAGTAGAAAAGTGAGAGAGAACTGGAAAAGTGAAGAGAGAGAGAGAGAGGGAGAGAGAGAGAGAGAGAGATCTGAAATAGTGAAGAGATGAGGGAGGGAAAGAGAGAAATAAAGTGAGCATGATATATGTTTTGAGAAGAAAAAATTTAGTTATGAGGAAAAAATTTTGAAGATAAAATATCTTTTGGGAGGGTGAATGTGAGCCATTGATTTTGTTTCAATTGAAGGAGAATCACTTGATAGCTTATATTCAAATTGCCTAGTGATTTATTATATGCAGTGGTAAGTACAACACAAAAAGTATGTCATATTTTGAGTAAGAATAGATTAAATTTATGTTAGAGGTAAAAGAAAACAAATTTGGACATGCCTTCATTTTCACCCCTAAATGCATTATTATTTCTTATTGTGGTGGAAGCGGAGCGGATATCATGTTTGCTTGGGACTAAACTTGCAGACTGGGCATGCATCGGGTTGTAGGTTAAATTTGTGGTCTCCCATTTAGAACCGAAGTCATTGTTGTTTTGGTAGTTTTCCTTTCTTACATGATTAGGAAATACAGACTCGCAGCCTTACACATTTGACACCTCTAACAATTAAGACTAGGATTGAAAATCCAAAAGAAAAATCATGAACATAAAATAGACTCCTATCAATCTGATTCTCACTGACAATCCAAGGATTGGATCCTATCGTTTTGATTAAGTTGCGGCCGCACATTTAGGATTTAGTTTTTGTCAGCAATGGCAGCAGGGATCAGTTTTCACTGGAATTCCAAGCTGTAATGCATGAATGCATGTGAGAAATAATATAATATATGAGCCTCTTATAATCACTTGTTTACTGATATACAATGGCGTGAATATTTAATACTCAGATATCATTACTTTCAGTGTATGCTGAGGGCAGGTCCGGCCTTGAGTTCACTGAGGCTTAAGGCAAAATTTTAAAATGGAACCCTCATACATTTATATAAAAATAAATTTTAAACAAAATCATATATATATATATATGATCTAGACCTCGTTCAAGCTAAAATAAGATATTTTATTTTATATATATATATATATATATATATATATATATATATATATATATATAAAACAATACTCTAATATATTAATGTGACGAACCATTGACTAATTTGACAATGAAACAATGAACAATCAAACATGCTCAAAAGTAAAATCGGTTAAGAAATAACTATCAAATAGCAACGGCAAGCGACATGAGCAACTCAGCAGCAAGAGCAAAGAGCAACTCAACAACAGCAAGAGACAGTCAACAATAGCTTGGGCCGGCCCTAAGTTCCCGAAGGCCCGAGGTGAAAGACCCAAATAATTATTTTTGGGGGCCCAAATAATTATTTTTGGGGACCCCTAATAACAATATAATTCTTTTACACACTTAAAATATGTAGCTATATTTACAAGGGGATTACAAAATTTGGGGGCCCCTAAAATTGTAAAAAATCTGGGGGCCTGAGGCGGCTGCCTCACTTGCCTCAAGATGGGGGCTGGGCCCTAACAACAGCAACAGCAAGAGAGCAACAGCAAGAGTAACTCAGTAACTCAGCAACTCAGCAACAACAATCCAACCCAACAACAACAACAACCCAAGTCACCTCCAACAACCCAACTTAGCAACAACAACCCAAGACAACAACAGCAAGAGCAACTCAGCATTCAGTAAGATCAACAACAACACCCAATTCACCTCCAAATCCAATCAATCTCCAATTTTGGGATTTAGAAATTAGAATTAGGGTTTAGGAATTTGGATTCAACTTAGGACTTTAGGAGTTAGGAGATGGTGAAGGAAGTCGGAGATGGAGAATGAAACCAGAGATGGGAGATGGAGTCGAAGCTTCGGTTAGAGGTTTGAGGATTTAGATTAGAGTTTAGGATGATAAAATTATTAGATTTATTATTGATTATTGATTTTGATTAAACGGAGTACAATGTGTCTCCTATATAGGAGAGAAGGGAAGACTAAACCAATACATTATTCAATATGGGACTGAACTAATCTCTCTCATAATATAATATATAATATCATAACACCCCCTCTCAAACTTAAGTTGGTTCAAACAATAAGAGTTTGGAATATTGACGATGTTGATGTGGCAGGGACGATAAACAATGATGCAGGAACGACGCTCAAGTAGATGGCGTAGGGAAGGCGCACTATTGGCGCATGTTAGGATCTCACCCCTAACTTGAGAATTGTCTTATGTTGTGGAAAGAAGTGGCACACTATTGGCGCATGTTGGGATCTCACCTCTGACTTGAGAATTATCGTATGTTGTAGAAGGAAGTGACATCCCTGACTTGAGAATTGTCAATGAACTGAGAACTGTGATGAGTCCCTAACTTGAGAGTTGCCGTATGTTCATATCTCCCCCTCTCAAACTCGGTGTAAGTTTGCTGACGAAGACTGTGGAGGCTGAAGAATCTGCAAGAAAGTTTTTTTTTTTTTTGGGAAAACTGAGAAACAAAATGTAGGGTTTTAGGTTGCGGGTTTTGGGTATTTGGATTTGGGTTGGGGTTTAGGGTGTGGATTTGGATATTTGGATTTAGGTAGTTTGAGAGTAGGATAGGGTTGTGGGTTTAGTTTGGAAAGAGGGGAATAGGATTAAGGTTAGAGGTGTTATTGGGTGGCAGCTAGGGTTACGCTAGCCAGCGACTGTGGTTTCGGATTTGGCTTTTCGACGGCTGGAGTGGGTAGCAGTGGCGGCGACAGAAGTGAAGGCAAAGTTGTTGGAGGTTTGGGTTTCAAAGGTTGGGAGGTTCGGGATTTATAGGCGCTGACGACGACTTCTGTCACACCTAGCTTCCAAAAAATACAGAATACGAGCACATGACATTGGCCCAGCAAATGACTAACATACCCATAAACTGTTTATCCGATCAACTCAACAATATAATCAATACAGAACAAATGCACAGACAATAATAATAATCTCATGAACAATAATACTTGAAAAGAAGCAATACATAATATCCAAGTACAATAATCCAATATCTGGAAACAATAATAATATCCGGGATATATGCCCAATACAATAATAAATCCCAAACACAATAGTAATAGTTCTCAATACAATAGTTCAGTAAAATAATAGCAACTAGAAAGCATTAAAATTGTCAGAATATCTGTTCTCCAATTCCAGCAGGCAATTCTCCATCATTACTTATGAACACTTCATCTAAAAAGAGAAGAAAATTTTTCCTTAGAGCAAGTCATGGATAGCAAGTAGAGAAAGCAGAGAATAATGTAATAATGGTATAACAATGAATTCAATGGATAAATAAGAATCAATAATATGACACAATAACAATAATCAATATCATGATAATCGGTACAATGACTACAAACAATGTTGCAATATTCGGTAATAGTAATCAATGATCAATAACAATAACACTTAGCTAATATTCGATATCAATAGGAACAATGAGGAACAATATGCAATGTCGATGTCGTGTCAATTCTTAAGTCTATTAATCATTTTAATCCTAACTAATGTAGCACTTCATGCGTTCCATTTATTTATCACATAGTTGCTACATACAAACAAGTTATATTTTAGACTTAGTGGTGGATTTTATAGTTTATGTACTCGGCAACGATAATCAATATTCAATGTACGATACGATCTTCGACAACGTTAAAATACACGATAGATTGGGTTACCGTCGTAAGCCACAATCACACGATAAAATAATAGCCGGAACAATATTTAGGGAAACACGGGCCCCTCCTCCGAGTACAGTCCCTATATTGTCCACTACTAAAGTCAACCCTTAAATCTCGGCTTATTAATTATTTATCAATGCAACAATACAATATGCAAAGATGAAATATAAGATGAACGATGGAAACAATAGGGAAATAATAGGATGATAACTTGAATTGAAAAATTAGAACAATGAAAATAGGGTTTTAGGATCATGCAATGTAACACAAACATTAATTCATACAACACTACGATATAGGAATAATTAATCTATTAAAATCTGGATCATAAAATTCTGGACAGCAAGAGTAGTCTGTACAAAAATATAGTTTCCCGCTGTTTCAAAAATAAAAAATGAATTCGTCAGAAATTCTAGAAACTAGACCTCAACACGGTTCCAACACATATTTAAAGTTCAAAACCTGACAATAGTAGCTAGGTCAATCACATTGTTCTTTACAGATTTCATGTTCAGGCATAATTTCGATATTATGTTATTTTAATTTTAGAATCAGTGAAAACTCAATAATAAGTTCATTAAAAATAATTTCAGGACTCCTAAACATGTTAAACAACAATCTGGAAATTTTCAAAGTAAAATTTTAACATTTGATCAGCCTTTTTACTGTTTAAACATGAAAGATACAAGAATCTGAAAATCTGAAAGTAAAAACACAGCTGTAGTAAAACGGGTATAACTTTGCTACACAACTCGGAATTCAAAAATCAAAATGTTCTGGAAACTAAAAAGATTAAGCTATAATTTTCATTCAAAAAGTAATTTATTTTAAGATCATTCACTGGTTCAAAAACACCAGTCAACGTACAGGCCAGCAAGCAATAAAACAGGTTGTGTAGTTTTCTTGAAAATAAATTAACTTAAACATGATGAGTATCGATTCTTTAGTCAATAGATTGTGTAATCAACATGATGGGTGCAATAACATGATGAATAAGAATAAAATCATATGCATACACTAAATCATCATCGATCAAACAACAAACAATCAACCAAACATACATCCTAGTAGTTGTTTCTACAATAATTAATTGTATCAAAAGTGGATGTATGAAAGATCCAATCTTTAGAGTCAAAAGTGGCACGATGTCAAGAATATTGGGGTTAGCTCGTGTAAACCCTCAATAGACCCAACGAAGGAGATGAACAATGTATAATACGATAACAAGGGATCTACTTGTAAGAATTTCAATAACACTTAAATTTGATACAATTAACAATTCAAGAGGACAGTGACTTGCCTTATAAACGGTGAAAACAAATACCAAGAATAACAGGATAAGATTTCCGAAGCAACGAACCCACGAACTCACAATAGCACGTGCAATAAACGTGCAAAAGAGATCTAAGCAATCACAGCAAGGGAGAGAACTCAGCAACTGCAGCAACAGTGGCTAGAGCGACGGCGGCGTCGCTGGCGGAGGGCGGCGACGGGGGTCGATGCCGACGGGTGAGGGCATCGAAGGAGCACGCCACTTGGCCTGATTGACGATGGATGGGGAAGGACAGGGGTGATCGGGATTTAGGGGTTTTTGGGCATAGCTAATGTCGAGGACATGGGAGAAGGTCAGGGGGGAAGTACTGTGGTGGCGCTGGCGGCTGAGGGGGCGTCGACGGGAGTGGGGGTCGCCAGGGAAGATGAATGGCGAAAGAGGACAGTGAGATGGGTTTCGGTGGTTTGGGCTGGAAAACATAGGTAGAGAGAGAGAGAACGGTGAGGATAGAGAGAGAGAGAGAGGAAAGAGAATAAGCGGCTAGGGTTCCAATTGTGTGCATTTTTTATGGTTTGCAGTAAAGTTGTATTTATATGGTACAATTAAGGTGTTGGATTAGCAGTTTAGGATCCAATAATAGCTGATTTGGGTCAAGAACAATTGAAATTGGATTTTAGGGTTCAATAAGAAATACATCTAAATCAATAGGGTTCAAATAAAAATACTCACAATTAAATAACAAAAAAAATATGATCAACAAGAAAATAGTTCATCAAGAAGAATAAAGAATTTTGTGAACAAATTTTAAATTCAAATAGATAAATGATTAATACAGATAAAGAGAATATCAATTGGGTTTGAAAAATAAATCAGAGTTCACTATGAAATTTATATCAAGTACAATAATAATCGATAGATGGATTTTAAATAGATAATCAAGAAAATAATAATTAATTTTATGATCATAAAAATAATAAAATCATACAACACAATAATATTCGGGTTTAACAATTTCATTAAAATAATCCAATAACAATAATATATTTATTTTAGGCTCAAATATAAATAGTCGATCAATAAGATATATAAATAAGATCAAAATACTTCGTTATTCGAAATGAATAAAGTTTTCAATTAGAAAACACTTTAGTAAAAATTTGAAACAAATTTAGCACAAAATAAATTTTTAAATAATCAAGGTATAGAAATACACGGAAAATACTTATTAGCGGGAATAGGGGTTACAACTTCGCTGGAGAAGGCGATCTGGAAGGCATTAGCGACGGGGATGGAGAATGAGCAGCGACAGAAGCGATGGAGAAGAAGACGATGATGAAGAAGACGGTGGTGTAAATGGAAGAGGCCATCGTTTGCCAGAGTTGTTGAAGTTGGGGATTGCAGAGAGTTCGCCGGAGTTGCAGTGGTGGAAGATGAGAGGTTGTTGTCGCTGCTGTTGTTGAAGACAACTGGAGTTTGGTTGAGAGGTTACCGGAGTTGGAGTTGATGGTGATGCCGGAGTTAAGGATGTGGGTTGGTGCCATCGATGTCGTTTGCTGTTGTTTGATGATGATGGCTAGGGTTTCGGGAGAGGAAGAAGATGACGGCTAGGGTTTTTGGATCTTGTTGTTTGATGACAGCTAGGGTTTTGCAGATTTATTGTTTGATGACAGCTAGGGTTTTGGAGATTTGATCGGGAGAGAGATGTTGTGAGGTGGAGTGATTCCGTTGAAGACAACAACCCTTCCACCTCGATAACGAGGATCAAATTAGTATAAGCCTTATAGGAACAGAGGCGCGAATACCATGATAGAATTTTTGGATTTATTATTGATTACTGATTTTGATTAAACTGAGTACAATGTATCTCCTATATTGTCACGCCTCGCTTTCCAAAATATGAGAATACGAGCCCGTGACGAAGGCCCAGCGAATGATATTTTTTTTGATGAACCGGATAGAGCCCGAAAGCTCCAGCAACGCAATCAATAAATAATAATAATGGAAGTTACAATAATTAGGAGATTTACAAGGAGTAAACATCGAACAAACACACTATACACAAAGAAGAACATGACAATGATGATCGAGAGATCAAGTAGACCCAACATAAATGCAGCCTCGAACGAACAGGGGCACCGCACCACATCCCGGGAGCAGGACGAACCTGCAGACAGGATCCACAATGCGCCCAAAACCACAGCGATGAAGGAAGGCACACCCTCCGACAGTCAAGAAACCTGGTGCTGCAGCCGATGCAAATCAAAGCGACAAGCGGCTGAAGCATCGCCTCTAAAGACAAGCCGAACGCAGGCACCACCACTTTAAAAATAAGCAAATGAAGGAAACTAGCGGTTCCAGCCTCTCAAACACAAGGGCCAATGAATGGGCACTACACTAAGCTAAGTCCCGGCTAACAACAGCGAATGATATTAATATGATTCATAAGATGTACCAGTCTCAACTCAACAATACTTAGAAAGATTTATCACAACCACGCAAATAATAACATCACAGAACAATATCTGAATTCAAGAATTTAATAATCCAACATGATAATCAATACTGAGAAAATAAATAGCAGTTACAGGTCAAAAGACCAGGATACAAGTCTAAACAAATGAATTACAATAAGATAAGAAAACATGGAAAGAAATAGTTTATTCTAATACATCTCCTACTCCACACTAGAAGTACTGCTCGCCAATACCTTCAGGCAAATCCTCTGGCTCACCTGTAGCTGGGTTAACTAGGGAAGAAAAAGAAATATCCTTAGAGCAAGTACGGACAGCAAGTAGTGAAAAACAGAGAGTAAAGGAGTAAGGTGCATGTAGGAATATGAATCAAGATCAAATTACAAGGACAATAATGGTACCAATAGCAATGGTCTTAATCAAGTATATATACATGTCAACTAGGTCTATTATCAAGTTGTTTCTCCTATCTAGTGCACGTACTACTGCGTCCCATACCACAGGTTCGGTGCACGCAAAATAGTATATGTTTTAGACTTCTTGGTGGGATCTACAGAGCGTGTACTCGGTGTATCACGATAACAAGATAACAAGATAACAAGTTCACGTCTTCACAAGTAATTCTCCACCTTCCATGTCAAGTTCATGTAACAAGATAACAAGATAATAAGTTCGTGTCTCCACAAGTAATTCTCCACCTTCCATGTCAAGTTTTCATGTAACAAGATAACAAGATAACAAGATAACAAGATAACAAGTTCACGTCTTCACAAATAATTCTCCACCTTCCATGTCAAGTTTTCATGTAATAAGAGGGCCCTACCAAGTACATTTTCTGAGACTGTCCACTACTAGGTCAACCCTTAGAAACTCCGGCTTATTTGGTATTTTATTATGAATTCATATATGTACATGCAAGTGGTTATAATAATATCAAGGGGATGATAATAATGCAGCAACATGATGCATTGCACAATAATAACAAGAAGTAGTAAATCTGAAACAGCCGACACAGTTACATTAAAATAGGGATAACTCCTATACTACAACTCCGAATTCGAAGTTTCAGGATGCTATAGACATCTAGACAGATAGGGCTAAGATTTTTATTCAGTAACTTTATGCTAATTTTGACTGTAGCTAGGTTAAATACTCTATTCTTTGCAGTTTAGCTGTTCTAGCAGCAACTAGATGTCAAAATCTAATGGGTGGAAACATGGTATAAATACACAGTAAAAATCTATAAAATTTACAAATGAACCCTAAGCATGTCTATAATGTTCCTGGAGAATTTCATGGCATTATAATATCATTTACATGGTGTTTCACTAACAAATGTGTCGATGTTGCATTAATTCTGCAGTCTAAAAAATGCAGACCAACAGAGACTAAAAGTGTGATATCCCACAGCTCGAGACTCGAAATCAGAATCTGTCACTTGGGTTGGAAACTAGACTTAGTAGGCTAAAACTCTCCTTTGTATCAGGTGTGCTAATTCTCAAGTTAACAGGGTCGAAACCTCTGTGCAAAACAGTACAAACAGCAAAAGTTTATAAAAGCCATCACATTTATATTCATCAAGTGGGTAATTATCGAGTTATTGTATCATGGATGTATCAGGACTAATGTACAACAAGTAATGTGAATTTTTCTAGTATACAAGTCAAGTTTATCATGTCAAGTTCAAGTCACAAGATCTCAAGCAACAACATGTATTTAATCACGATGTATTTTCTCATGTGCAATATCTATTTATTTTATTCGTGTCAAGTATGTATCTAGGCTTGGGTTTGAGTCAATGGATAATAATAAGAAGTCAAGAGTACGTCGGGTTAGCTCGTGTAAACCCTCGATACTCCCAACGGAAGGGACACAAGGCAAATTAGAATAATTGAGATGGAACTACTTGCTTAGAGATCAAAAATCTTGAACTAAAATAAATAACGGAGTTCAAGTGGACTTGCCTTTTTCTTGTAGACGATTCGATAATTTAATAGGGAATAACGGGATCAGAATTTCGGGGAGCAATCCCAAGAAACACGTGCAAAACCGTGCGAAGAAGCAACTAGTACAGCAACAACAGCTCCAAATCCCCACACCAGATCCGATCCGAACACGGGACAACGAAATGAGATCTAGTGTGGCAAAACACAGAACAACAACGGCAGCCAATCAGAATTCTTCCACGCAGCGGATCCCTCTAAACACGGGACAACAAAAAGGTGGTCGGGTGTGCGCCGAACACAGAACAGCGAAGTCGACAAATCGCGGTTCGTCTTCTTCCTTCGATCGAAGAGAGAGAGAGAGCGGTGCGAGGAGGACGGCGACCGGGTGTGGCGTGGACGGCTGGTAGCAACTGAGGCGACAGCCACGTGCGGCGGTGCTGGTCGGGAAGCGACGCAACGATGGCACTCTCGACGAAGGCAGAGCTCTGTCTCGTGCTCGAAACAGAGGAGTGGAGAAGGAGCGTCGACGGGGCTTGGACGGCGATGAGGGCGACGGGGGATCTTCGGGGAATGAAGGGGGTGCACGACGGGGGATGGCGGTGACGATGGCGAAGGTGTAGTCGGTGGGTTCGGTTGGTGAAGTTGGGTTTTGGCAGAGCTTCGATGGGTTCGAGCGAGGTTCTCCGACAATGGGGATTGGGGATGAGGGTGGCGGAGTCGAGGAGGTGAAGGTGACGGTAATGGAGGTGGTGGTTGGAGTTGGGCAACGGTGTAGGGGAGGGGCGATGGTGTTTGGGTTCGGTTCGGTTATGGTGAAGGCGAGAAGGAGGGGGAGTGAGCGGGAGGGGTGTTTGGTTTGAGTTGGGAAACAGGAGAGGGAGAGAGAACGAGAGAGAGAGAGAGAGAATGAGTGATTGCAGTTGTGATTTTTAGGGGAGTGGGGGAGATTGCTATAACAGTGTAGAAAAGTAAATAGGGGGAGTTAGAGATATGTGGGATTGAAGGGAGAAAAGATATGGGATTTTAGTTAGGCAATGTGGGTTTGGGTAGACTAGGTCTTGGGTTTACAATCCATAGGGCGATGGGTTGGGCTTGCATATGAATGACCAAAATGTAATAATACAATAAAATAATTGGAACTAGAAAGCCCACAATAGGACAATGGCCCAAATACAATGAATTAGGGGAAAAAGATACCAATAAAAATACAAAGAACAATAATCCGTACAATCGGAAACCGGGGTTACATATATATATACATGATAGAAGGGAAGACTAAACCAATACATTATTCAATATGAGACTAAACTAATCTCTCTCATAATATAATATATAATATCTTAACTTAGAAATTAGGGAATTTTGATTAGGGATTTTTCAACAAAAGGAATTGTGAGAGTGAGATTTGGGGAGAAAGAAACGGGTTGAAGATGGATTGCATTTGGTGAATGGCGGGTAGGGTATTTGAAGTGGAGGGTCGGATCTCAGGCGTGAGTGTGGGTCGGGTGCAGACTGGGTTTGGAGATGAATTTGTTTCCCCAAATTCAAACAACACTAGCCCTAGCCCAAGTAATAAAAAAATTTCTAAAGACCCAAATAATTAAATTTGGGTGCCCCTAATAACAATTATACATAGTCTAATCTTATTTTACACGCATAATACCTAACTACATGTCTAAGATAAATTTGTTTTTGGGTGGTCCTAAAATTGCAAAAAATTCGGAGGGTTCGAGACAGCTGCCTCCCAGTGAAATATATTTTTGTCGGCAAATATTAATAAGACTCCTGCAATTCTGATTCTTCTTCAGTCCCCATGCATCGTAGCTATGGTTGTATCTTAGCAAAAAAAATTTGTGGCTGTCAGTTCTTCCAAACTAAGAAACAAGGAAGCAAAGAACTAACAAAGACGATTTGCATTTTCTCGAAAAACAAGCTAATTTGTACATTTATTTTTATAATATATAAAGAGTAGCGCTAATTGTAGCTTTTAAAAAAAAATTGGTACTGCTTTCAAACTACCTGTGCATCACAAAATTTAAGCAATGAGTGCTCATCTCTAATATTATAATAGGAAAAGACCTTAGTGTCCTTAGTGTCATTTGTCATTTTGTCATTCTACCAATATGTGCAACGCACGTACATAATTAATATAAAGGAAGTTTCCGGTTTGAATGCTTCCTACGTCAGAGTTTTTATTTTTAATTTTTGAAATTATTAAAGCGTACATTGCACGTGTAAATTACTAGTAAGCGATCAATGCAGAATTGGTTTATTTGACAGTTTTTTAAGCTTCCAAATGTTATGCTAAAACAGGGAGAAGTAGTACACTACTAATATTCCTTTTATAAATTCGCAAGTCCAATATCCAAAATAATTGAAGAGCTATTTCTATTTCCAAACGTAGATTTGTGGAGTCAAGTACTTGTACTGTAAGTGCTAAGATTTCTTAATCTTAAGTGACAAGTTATAGATTCTATTCCTGGTTTAGATTAAATTAATTGGAGATATTGAAAAATTCCCCTCCCCTCCACCAATAAAATAAAATAAAATAAAATAAAATAAAATAAAATGGATTTGTGGAAATTGAAGTGTATGGCCGTTGAAGTAATAAAGGCCCTTTCTTTCTATGGGCCTAGAAATGGGCTCGAGGCACAATTGTATGAGCAAACAACTTCATAATGCAAATTCTACAGGATTAGCAAACCAAAAATACTCTAGCTCGGCCTCTAATTTATAAGGATTTGCCACATATTGTATAATTTGTTCTTCTGTTTCTATGTTTGTTTAATTTTTAAATTATTTTTAGCAGAAAGCAGACAATTTTCACCAGTGTTTCTTTATGACAAGAATGAGGTTGGAAGATACACACCAAACAAACTCAATTCGATTTCATTAGTAATTGTTGTCAATGACATTTGCAAAATGTTTTCATTTCTTTCAGTTCATTCGTTCAGTTCATGCTATTTCAACAACAATTAGTCACATATTGTTTAAGACACCAAATCATCGCTCAAGTATTCCTTAGTTTCCTCGAGTCATCCTTTCACAACGAATTGTGATGACCAACCAGGCAGAGAAATATGGTGAAGAGAATGTAGAATTTAGAGCCAGGATTATGTATAAAGGAGTTATACTTTTATAAATAGGCATGAATATGATGCCATCCATTAAGACACCCATGGCCTAGACGGCCAGACCTTAACTAGCGTTGCAAGTAGCGGAGCCACTTCTTGGCCGCTTCTAGTTGTCCATCTGTCAAGCTCATTTAGGTGGTCGTGTGGTGTATTTTCTGTGATTTGGATAGAACTAGGAAATATCTTATCGGTAGACAAAAACTCCGAAGTTGTGGTAAGACCGATGTTTAATATTTTAATTCTAACATGCCCCAGATTAATGATCATCTTTGTGGGTCACGACCTGGACTGTATGTAGTAGTTTTATTATTATTTTAAATCCGCATTTGAATGTGTACAACCGGTTGGATTTGAACCTGGGTTACTTTGATACCATGTGAAACATCCTGTAACTAGACTAAAATTTTGAAGTTGTGGTACATGTGAGAATTTTAATATTCATATTCTAATATGCCTTAGCAAATTGAGTGTTATCTTTACGGACTACGACTTGAGTTTATTTCTATTTTTAAATCCGTATTTTAATATGTCTATCTCCTTCAAATTACTGCATGAAGCATGATATTCATTAAAAACAGATAAATTACACTAACCTACACCATTACTTAGCTATATTGTTCTGACATTTGGATGAAGTGGCAGGCAAAGCGCGAAAACACCCTCTCATGCATGATCTCTGCAAAAGTCTTAAGAAGATCATGTATTCTTCCTCTTACATCATAGGACTAGAATCACTTAGGATTTCTTCCACAAAATAAGATAATGTGGCATGTAATCAATTGTTTTCTTATTTTGGAAGACATTTTCTGTCTAAATTGTTTATGCAAAAACAAAAACAAAAAAAAACAAAAACAAAAAAAAAACAAATATCCTGTAATAGCCCTTAGCCGAACAATAAACATGTATCTCGATCAATCGGTTAGCAGCTGCTATCAGAGATACAATAAACATAGAAGTATACAAGCAGAGAGTTGATGAGATGCCCTAAATTCCAGGCATAGTTTCCTATTTTTGTAAGGGCAGGTAAGATATGATGATTATATCATTAATATCATTTGTCATTCACCTGTAATATTTAGTCAATTTACTTAGCTGCATGCGTATTAATCATGTGTTCTTCAGCTGTAATTATAGTCAATTTACAACTTTATTGTTTAAAGATATACTAGTGTTATCCTGTACAAATTGCACAACCTAATATAGTTTTGAGGAACTCATCAAATTATATGAAAATTCAAAAAAGTGTAAGAGAATTGAGATAAACTGGTGAATATCATATCTACCGTAATTACTGAAATATTCATTATCATCCTGACATGGCCAACTTAAATATAGAGGATTCGAGGTAGAGAAGAGAGCATACATTTTTCCTTAGAATTAGGATCGGAGGTACGAAATGTTCTAGGAATGATGAAAATATGAAATGCTTTAGGAACGGATGATATATTCATTGAAATTTGGAAGTGTCTTGGGGATGTAGGAGTGAGTTGGCTAACAAAATTATTTAATAAAATTTTAAGAACTAATAAGATACCCGATGAATGGAGAAAGAGTATTTTAGTACCTATATATAAAAATAAAGGAGACATACAAAGTTGTTCCAACTACCAAGAAATTAAATTAATGAGTCATACGATAAAAATTTGGGAGATAGTGATCGAATATAGACTGAGACTAGCAAATACAATGTCTGAGAATCAGTTTGAATTTATGCATGTGTCAACAATGTAAGCAATTTATGTATTGAGGAGACTTATAGAAAAATATAGGGAGAATAAGAAAGATCTACATATGATTTTTATAGATTTAGAAAAAGTTTATAATAAACTCCCTAGAGATATAGTATAGTGGATGTTAAATAATACAAGAGTAACTATTCGGTATATTGTGGTAATTAAGGTTATGTATGAAGGGGCAACGACCACAATTAGAATAATTACAGGAGAGATTAGTGATTTTCCTATTATAGTAGGTTTACACCAAGGTTCGGCTTTAAGTCCATACATCTTTATTTTGGTTATGGATGAATTGGCGTGAGGAATACAAGATAAGGTACCTTGCTGTATGCTTTTTGCCGATGACGTTGTCTTAGTGGACGAGACTAGAGCAGGAGTCAATTAAAATTATGGAGAGAAACTTTGGAAGCTAAATTAAAATTATCGTTGTTATTCACTTCCTTCTTTTTCTGGTGTTACCACTGCTTTGTTCCTTTCCCTTTAACTCTCTGTTTTGTTATTTCCCAAGTTTGTTTTTGTCTTGTTCTATGTACCGCCTAAGCAAATTTCGAGGACGAAATTTTGTTGTAAGGTGGGTAGGATTTGTAACCCATATTTTCCGTATATATATGTATTTTCTGTGTATTTTCTATTTTTAAAATTTTTGACAGGAGTTAGTTATGCTCGGAGCCCGTCGAAAAGTTGGAGGAGATTCCCTTTTCCGGGGAGGACAAATCTAAATGGTTCTGAGTGAGCCAGTCTCTCGCTCCAGACCTAAAGCTGGCCATTATCGATTGCATCCGTCGGAATGTTGACCTCTTCAATTGAACACTCTCTGATATATCGGGGATTTCAGAGGACCTCATCATGGACAAACTAAGCGTCCACCCAGACTCAAAGCCAGTCCAACAAAAGTGTCGTAAGTTTGCCCCTGACAAGCAACACGCGATAAAGGAAGAAGTGGACAAGCCTCTCTCGGCTCGATTCATGCAGGAGGTCAACTACCCAGAGTGGTTGGCAAATGTTGTGATGGTGAAGAAACCAAACGGAAACTGGAGGATCTGTATAGACTTTATAGACCTCAACAAGGCCTGTCCTAAAGATCCTTTTCCCCTCCCGAGCATCGTCGCCCTGATAGATGCGACCTCGGGTCATGACCTGCTAAGTTTCATGAACGCCTTTTCGGGCTACAACCAGATCAGAATGTTTTCTCCAGAGTCCCCAAGACCGCCTTTGTGACCGACCAAGGCCTCTATTGCTACCGGGTAATGCTCTTCGGACTGAAGAACGCTGGTGCCACCTACCAAAGGCTCGTTAATTGGGTCTTTAAAGAACAGATAGGCCGAAATATTGAGGTATATGTCAGCGGTATGCTCGTCAAAAGTTGCAGGGGACAGGATCACGTCAGTGATCTCGAGGAGGCTTTCGGGGTCCTACGATCCCACAATATGAGACTTAACCCTCCAAATGTGCCTTCGGCGTCAGCTCGAGGAAGTTTCTAAGATTCTTGGTCAGCCGGTGAGGCATTGAGGTGAACCTCAAAAGGATTCAGGCCATACTGGACATGGCCCCTTCAAGAAATATCAAAGAAGTCTAACAGCTCACGGATCGACTAGCGGCCATTGGCTGTTTCCTCTCCAAGTCCGGAGAAAAGTCGCTCCCATTCTTCGAAGCCCTCCAGGGGGTGAAAAGCTTTGAGTGGGGAGGTCCTCAATAGTAGGCTTTTGATCAGCTGAAGTCCTACCTAGTCAATCCCCCACTCCTTTGCAAACCAAAGCCGGATAAGTCCATCTTTCTCTATTTGGCTGCTTTAGAACACGTGCTCAGCGCCGTACTAGTTAAGGAGGAAGATGGGGTCCAGAAGCCCGTCTATTATGTCAGCAAAGTCCTGCATGACACTGAAATTCAATACACCAGGATGGATAAGGTCGCATGCATTGGTGATGGCCGCTGAAAAACTCCGACCATACTTTCAAGCCCACTGCATCCAAGTCCTTACAGATCAGCCTATCAAGATGGTCCTAAAAAAACCAGAGAACTTGAGCTGCTTGATTAAGTGGTCAATCGAGCTGAGCTAGCATCACATCAGCTACCAACCTAGGACCGCCATCAAAGGGCAAAGTCCTCGCAAAATTCATCATAGAATGTACCATTCCTGAAGCGTCTGAACTCCAAGTGGACAAACCATCTTGGGAGATCTATGTCGATGGATCATCTTGCAAGGGTGGAAGTGGAGCTGGCATCCTACTCAGGGGCCCCGATGACTTCGTCCTTCAGTATTCCCTACATCTCAATTTTCATGTCTCTAACAACGAGGCGGAATACGAAGCGATGATCGTCAGGCTCGTGCTGGCCCACAAGGTGAGGACGAGACGAGTTAGGGCCTTCATTGACTCTCAGCTCATGGTCAATCAGATTTTTGGGGGTTATGAATCTCGTGATGCTCGGATGATCCAATACTTGGTACGCGTCAGACAACTCTTAACAGTCTTCGAGGGCGCCATTATCGAGTGCATTCCGAGGGAACAAAATGGCCAGGCCGATGCCTTGTCCAAGCTCGCCTTGTCATCCTTCGAGGGCCTAGACCACACTGCCCTCGTCGAGATCCTCCTCAAGCCTAGCATCGAGAACCTGAGGTCCTTTGCCTCAACCTAGACATTTAAGCGGATACTTCGATGGATCCCGACCGAATGTTCTTGACAGATGATGAACTCCCACTAGACCCCGCCGAAGCCAGGAATATAAGAATTTGATCAGAACGATTCACATTGATCGACAATGTACTCTTCAAGTGCTCATACACTAAGGTGGACGGGAGACCATATCTCCAATGTCTGAGTCCCGATGAAGCCAAGTATGCGTTGGAAGAACTGCAATATGGAATTGGGGGTTTCCATATGGGTAGCAGGTTGCTCATAAGGAAAGTGCTCAACCACAGGTACAATTGGCCGACTATACTGCAAGACGCCCATGATCTTATGGAAAAATGCAGCCTCTGCCAAAGATTCTCTTCGATCAGGTGCATGCCATAAGCTAAACTCAAGTCAATTGCGTGTTTGGCCCCCTTTGCCATGTGGGGGATGGATCTAGTTGGCCCATTCTTGAAGGCTACGGGCCAGATGCGATTCCTCATTGTGGCCATCGACTACTTCACTAAGTGGATCAAGGCAGAACCCTTGGCCACAATCACTGAACATCAAGCCCAGCATTTTTTTTGGAAACACATCATTTTTCAATTCGGGATCCCTCTTGTGCTCATCACCGATAACGGAACTTAATTCACTAGAAAAAAATTCTAAAAGTTCTGCATAAACCTTGGGGTACAGCAGCGGTTATCATCAATATTCCATCTCCAGTCAAACGACCAAGCTGAAAATGCCAACCGCCAAATTCTTGAAGGTCTCAAAAAATTGTTGGACAAATCTCCCAAGGGATTGTGGGTCGATGAATTACGTGACCTTTGGTCGTATCGAACAATTAAGAGGATCCCCACGGGCGAGTCCCCATTCAACCCGACATATGGGACAAAGGCTATCATCCCCCTCGAAATCGGGTTCCCTTTGCCTAGGATCATGGGCTTCAACGAGGAATCGAATACAAGCGATCTTAGGGCCAACTTGGACCTAATCAATGAAATCCGTGAAAAATTGACCATCAGAATAAATATCTATCAGCAGTGGATTGAAAGGTTCTACAATAAGAAGGTCCATTCGTCCGACATCAAGGAGGTTGATCTCATGCTCAAGAAGCTCGATATTTTCGACCCCATCAAGAAAGGCAAATTAGCGCAGAACTAGGAGGGCACGCATCAGGTCTCACTAGTGGTACATCCAGGCACGTCACGACTTGAAGACCTTGGGGGGGGGGGCAGGAAAGTCAAGACACACTGGAACGTCGAGCACCTTATCAAGTTCCACAAGGCACCACAAAGGCTGACATAGTCGTCAGTGATGATAGCAGGCGCTACCCAATCTTTGTACCTCCTTTTGTGAAACCCAGCAAATAAAAGCAATGAAGTTGTTTTCTTTGAGTCAGAATGTCTCACGTTTACTTCTCTAAATGAGGAATTTCCATAATCTCTCACGTCCTCGCTGCTTGGTTTGGAATTCGAGCCATAACAAAAGATTTCTCAATTTCTCACATCCTCACCGCTCGGCTTGGACTTCGAAACATAACTAGAGATTTTTCACAATCTCTTACGTCTCAATCTCTCATGTCCTCACCGCTCGGCTTGGACTTCGAGTCATAACGAGAAATTTCTAAATCTCTCACGTCCTCGCCGCTCGGCTTGGACTTCGTGTAACACCCCACAAAATATCCTATAACTATTTTGCATTATAATCCGTGCACAGTTTAGAATTGCACGCGATTATGTATTTTCCTAATAATAATTTTTATAAACATATTTTTTATATAAATTCAATTTATCTTATTTTAAGTATGTAGATAATATATATATATATATATATATATATATATATATATATATATATACACACACACACACACACACACACTTGATTTGATCGCATCGGTTATATATACACACACACACTTGATTTGATCGCATCGGATCATATATGATATACGATCTATAATTGCTTTGAGTGTGAATACGACCGTGTATATTTTATAATTCAAATATTTAAATATATATATTGCTATGAATATACATATTAATTTGAATTTTAAATAATCATACAGTGTTTTTCTTTTCGAGTTAGAGTTTGCTTAACCTAGGGTTAGAGTTCATTGACCTAACCTAGGGTTAGTAATCCTACTTCTAAATGAGAATTGATGAGATCTTGCGTAGAATCTTGATGAGATCCAATGGCTCTAAACTTGCCAAGTATGTGGTGGAGAAGGAGCATGAGGACATTGCTAGGAAATTTTCTAAAAGCTATGTTGACTCAATCCAAACCCTCGATCACACTCACCCTTCACCTCCTCATCTCCACCCTCCATCTCATCCAAGTCAATTTCCGAAAATATTAAAACCCTTCCCTGTAGTGCCCCGAATTTCTAATATAATATCTTAAATATACGTGGCACAATTTTCAGTATCTACCTCAATGTAATAGTAAACATAGCCAAAATACAGAATAATTTTTCAACTTTTATTACACTAGTTCTTTACAAAGTAAAGCAGAAAATTAAACACCTTGAATTACAATTTCTTTTACAACACATTCTTTTACAATTTGCATAAGCCACATTAGTATTCAACTACATACATCCAAATCCCAAGCTATAGGTACCTACCTGTAAAACATGAGGCTATAGATAACCCTAACCCCCAAAACTATAGGGGTCAGCTATAACGGTGTGAGTGACATCAAAAGAAAATACAACATAAGTGAAACATAAAGAATAAAGTCATAAATCAACACATGTCAACAGTAGTAACGAATGAAATATGAAATAATAATAAATAAAATATGAAAACAACAAGTGAAACTAGACTAAGTGTTAAGTGTAGGAAAACAGAAAACAAACATGCATAAAACCAAGTCAAGAAACACAAATGTAGTATGATGACTCTCTAATGCATACTTGTCGGATTCTATGCATTCCATACTATATAGGTCCGGTGCAAGCCCTTATCGTTCTCCACTGTATTGGGTTAGATCCCTCGTCATGCAACTTGTCCTACTACGGTGATAGAAATAAGATCCAGATTACTCCGCAAATAGGCCTAACAACCCTCGACGCGCAAGCATCATGTAAGAATAGCTCTGACCCCTAGGGAGAATCACCTCCCTGACGTGTACCCCACGAATAGGCCCGCCGACCCTCGACGTGCAGATACACTAGTACATCCCGTGAATAGGCCCGTCGACCCTCGACACCCTAAGCACTTGTATGTTCTGTGAATAGGTCTGCAGATCCTCAACACGCGAACATACCAAATGTCCTCTCGAGACAGAACAACACACAGTCCTGGAACGCATCCGTTGGACTAGACCCCTAGAGCATATACTTACGTTTCTCAAGTTCCATTACATCTCCACTAGTGCCTGTCCTTAAGTTGATTATCATTAATACATAAATTCCCACTCTCTAGAGTTAGTGTATTCTGCGGGACTTAATTTTACAAACAACCCCAAGACCCCAACTGGTCAAAATCCATAAAATCTTATCTGCCGGTTCACAGGAATTTCACTCAACTCCTAGAGATTCACAAATCGAATATCAACAAAAAAATCTTTCATTAGAACTCTTAATTTCATCATCAAAACGTTTATATCAAGAAACTTCTTTAATCAACAAAAGTTCAAATTCATTCAAACACTCATAAAATTTCCAGAACTGAAATAAAATACTAAATCCACAAAATAACTAATTTCATATTTTGAAGTTGTAGAAAAAAATCACAAAACATCAATTCATTCGAAAACCGTATATATTTCACTTTATAAAGTCATAGAAATACGATTCAAATTCTATTATAATCAAATTATAACTCTCTGTAAAATATATAAATATGTAGTAAAAACATTATCTAAAATAGTAGATCAGTAAACCATAAGTTTGAAGAAATAACCGTTCAAGAAAAACGAAGAAGAGTTCAACAAAACAGTCAGTAGAACCACTAATAGTCGACTGTCAAAGACAGTTCAAAAGTGGGCAAAATCCAAAAATCCAGGAACTGCCAGTCGACTAACATTTCATGTGCAATTTCGTGCGGTCGACCGTCAAGTTTGAAAATACACAGCTTTAATATTCGTGCACATTTTTACTGATACTTCGTTAAATCTTTGTAAAATCATAAATTTGCAAAATAATATTCCTGAGATGATCAAATAAAACTAGTCTAACATACTGGAGTTTATAAAACTAATCAAAATCTCTTCAAGATCATAAAAGAGCAAATTTTCGTAAAACTCTTCAAAACAGGAAATATAGTATCTAAGTGTGTATATGTGTGGGTTTACATCAGTTAAAGCATCAAATCCATTAAATATGAGTAGCATAGTGTTTCAATTCAATCCCAGTACCAAAACAAATCAGATTCAATCAAAAACTTCATGAAAGTACAAAAGAAAACAACTTCGGCTGTACATCAACAGACCCGAAAGCAACAATCCCCCTTTTCACTTCAAGAATTGATCTTTAGGTTCAAAACTCTCTTACCAATTGATTAAACACAATCACAACTAGTTATAATAGTTTTTTTCATGATTATAAGCAATTACAACATGTAAATACTCAAGTTTTACTCACCAAAATCATCCAACAGATCATATACATGTCTATACACTGTAAAGATTAAATTTTGTTCACTTTTTGCAATAAAATCATACAAACTCAATAGTACATATTCAAATCAGCAAGATTATGAAAGAAAACAATATACCCATGATTCCTACTAAGTTCTTAACAATTTTAAGTCATCTATATAGAGATTTCACTACAAAAGAAAGTAGCTTTCCCGGCGGTTTTTTCCGTCTATACCGGCATTTTTTTACGCCGGGGAAACATTCACCGGCGTTTACAATAACGCCGGTCCAACTGCCGCCGAAGCGGGCGTCGCTGAAACGAAGGGTCCTACACCGGCGTTTTTGGTGGACGCCGGTAAATACTAGGACTACACCGGCGGTCATAAAACGCCGGTGTATGTCCATTTCTGGGTGCCGTGTTTGTGTGCCTATATACATACACCGGCGGTCGTAAACCGCCGGTATTTATCCATTCACCGGCGTAAATAAAAATGCCGGTGTATATCGAAAGTATACCGGCGGTCATAAAACGCCGGTGTATGTCCGTTTCTGGGTGCCGTGTTTGTGTGCCTATATACATACACCGGCGGTTGTAAACCGCCGGTATTTATCCATTCACCGGCGTAAATAAAAACGCCGGTGTATATCGAAAGTATACCGGCGGTCACGAAACGCCGGTGTATGTCCGTTTGTAAGCGCCTGTTTTTCCCTGTTTACGAACACCGGCGCGACTAAAAACACCGGTGTAGTTATATACGCCGGCGTTTATAAAACGCCGGTATATACCTGTGCCGTTACAGCTGAAAACTTTCACCGGCGTGCGTTGAAACGCCGGTGTATCATACACTCCAACAATTAAATTATATACACCGCCGTTTTTTAAAACGCCGTTCTGGCTATGCCCGTTTATTTTCGATACTCCGCTTTTCCGTTCGATTTCAATTCACAGTTTCATTTACATAACCTGTAAACTAATTCTCACAACTGATTCGATCAATTTCGTTGCATACTACTGCGCAAACCACAGCCAAACACAAGAATAATTAAAGATAATCAAGTTTCACACGTGTCATATCAACGTCCAAATTCATTGATTAATTAACAATGTCATAATCTACAAATTAATATAGAGACTAACATCCAAAATATCCAAACAAACCAGTTTGACAAATATCCAAAATATCCCAAATTCAAAGTATGACATAACTCTTATAAAAAAAACCAGTCTGACATAACAACGGCAAGGAGGAGGACATAAGAACAACAACCATACAGCAAGGAGGACATAAGAACAGCAAGGAGGACCGCAGATTTATACCCCTCGAGTAGCTTCAGCTCTGATCATCTGCATTTCCTTCATCTTGACGACCACTCTGTGAATAAAAAATAATAGTTTAATTGAACAGTAGATCACAATACAGAATATACATATTTTTTGAACTTGCAAAAAGAACTACCTGTGTCTCGAATTATAAGATGAAAGTGCCAACTGCAAATGGAATTGTTAATGCTATATACAGAGGTAAAATAATTACATTGCAATGCTAAAAATTTCGTACTTAATTTTGTTTTTAAATATATCTAAAATAACAAAACAAATGAAAATTCAGTATCTTGAAACCTTTATATTCTCCTCTGATTGGGAATATCAACTATCTAAAACAATAAAACAAATGAAAATTCAGTATCTAAGCATGTCCTTCATGGATTGTTCAGACAATCCATGAAACTGTCATCGTGGACGGAAACCAAATATAAGAAAAATAAGAAAAAATAAGATAGGGCTCATATCAAGTGTATTTTTAGGAAACTGTCATCGTGGAAGGAAACCAAATATATATAGAAGCCAGAAATGGAAACAGAAAGAAGAAAGGTAGAGACTTTGGATACACCAGGCTACCATAGCGGCATTTTCCTCATCTCTCTCTCATCCTTTATTTCCCTTCAGCACACGAACAGAAAGAGACATCAGCAACCACCTTAAGAGCGACAAGAACAACAATAATAATAAATTATTATGAACAAGATGTCTCTATATGGGTTTCCAGTTCTCCACTCGAGCCCACTCTTTCTAATCACAGCCCAATTAAGAACATAGACCACATCCACTAAACAATCCAATCATAGCCCAGTCAAAATTTGCCATCCTGGATCTTAATGAAATACGCTTCATTAACAGTGAAAGAAAATGAGGATGCTAGCAGCATACTTAGTTTGGAAGTGAACCCATTTTTGTTCAAAAATCATGCCAAAGATGGCAATCAGCTTCATTAACAGTATCTGAAAATGAAAATTTCCATTAACTGAGCTTATATGTTGCTCTACTAATTCACTGTGCCCAACTAAATCTAAAACCCAATTGTTGTGCGTATCCGGAGGATTTTGGCATACGTACCTATAGCATCCTCAGTTCACAGTAAACCCGTTTTGCTCAAAAAAACATGCCAAGATCACAATCAGATGCATGAAAATAAGCTTCACTATCAACAAAAGAAGAACTGAGAATGCTATGCAGCATACTTAGTTTGGAAGTGAACCCATTTTGTGTTAAACAATAAGGTTACATTGACAGTATCCGAAAATGAAAATTTCTCCATTATCTGAGCTTATATGCTGCTCTACTACTTTTTCAGCACCAACTATATTGCAAAACCCAAGTGTGGTGCATATCCGGCCGGAGAATTTTGGCATGCGTACCTATACAATATCCTCAGTTCACAGTGAACCCATTTTTTGGCATAAAAACATACATGCCAAGAAGACAATCAGGTGCCTGAAATCAGCTTCACTAACAGTTAGTGAAAATGGGACCATAGAATAGCTTAAGAAGACCATCAGGTTTGTGAAGTAAGCTTCACTAACAGTGATAGAAACTGGGGATGCTATGCAGCATACTCATTTTGGAAGTGAACCCATTTTGTGTTAAAAAAACCATGCCAAAGATTGCAATCAGGTTACATTGACAGTGCCCGAAAATGAAAATTTCTCCATTATCTAAGCTTATATGTTGCTCTACTACTTTTTTAGCCCAACTATATCGCAAAACCCAAGTGTGGTGCATATCCGGCCGGAGAATTTTGGCATACGTACCTATACAATATCCTCAGTTCACAGTGAACCCATTTTCGGTATAAAAACATACATGCCAAGAAGACAATCAGGTGCTTGAAATGAGCTTCACTAACAGTTAGTGAAAATGGGACCATAAAATAGCTTAAGAAGACCATCAGGTTTGTGAAGTAAGCTTCACTAACAGTGATAGAAACTGGGGATGCTATGCAGCATACTCATTTTGGAAGTGAACCCATTTGGTGTTAAAAAAACCGGTTACATTGACAGTATTTGAAAATGAAAATTTCTCCATCATCTGATGACCACAGTGAACCCATTTTTGGTTTAAAAACATACATGCCAAGAAGACAATCAGGTGCTTGAAATGAGCTTCACTAACAGTTAGTGAAAATGGGACCATACAATAGCTTAAGAAGACCATCAGGTTTGTGAAATAATCTTCACTAACAGTGAAAGAAATTGGGGATGCTATGCAGCATACTCATTTTGGAAGTGAACCCATTTTGTGTTAAAAAAACCATGCCAAAGATTGCAATCAGGTTACATTGACAGTGCCCGAAAATGAAAATTTCTTCATTATCTCAGCTTATATGTTGCTCTGCTTCTTTTTTAGCCCAACTATATCGCAAAACCGGCCGGAGAATTTTGGCATACGTACCTATACAATATCCTCAGTTCACAGTGAACCCATTTTCGGTATAAAAACATACATGCCAAGAAGACAATCAGGTGCTTGAAATGAGCTTCACTAACAGTTAGTGAAAATGGGACCATAAAATAGCTTAAGAAGACCATCAGGTTTGTGAAGTAAGCTTCACTAACAGTGAAAGAAACTGGGGATGCTATGCAGCATACTCATTTTGGAAGTGAACCCATTTGGTGTTAAAAAAACCGGTTACATTGACAGTATTTGAAAATGAAAATTTCTCCATCATCTGATGACCACAGTGAACCCATTTTTGGTTTAAAAATATACATGCCAAGAAGACAATCAGGTGCTTGAAATGAGCTTCACTAACAGTTAGTGAAAATGGGACCATACAATAGCTTAAGAAGACCATCAGGTTTGTGAAATAATCTTCACTAACAGTGAAAGAAACTGGGGATGCTATGCAGCATACTCATTTTGGAAGTGAACCCATTTTGTGTTAAAAAAACCATGCCAAAGATTGCAATCAGGTTACATTGACAGTGCCCGAAAATGAAAATTTCTTCATTATCTCAGCTTATATGTTGCTCTACTAATTTTTTAGCCCAACTATATCGCAAAACCCAAGTGTGGTGCATATCCGGCCGGAGAATTTTGGCATACGTACCTATACAATATCCTCAGTTCACAGTGAACCCATTTTCGGTATAAAAACATACATGCCAAGAAGACAATCAGGTGCTTGAAATGAGCTTCACTAACAGTTAGTGAAAATGGGACCATAAAATAGCTTAAGAAGACCATCAGGATATGTGAAGTAAGCTTCACTAACAGTGATAGAAACTGGGGATGCTATGCAGCATACTCATTTTGGAAGTGAACCCATTTGGTGTTAAAAAAAACCGGTTACATTGACAGTATTTGAAAATGAAAATTTCTCCATCATCTGATGACCACAGTGAACCCATTTTTGGTTTAAAAACATACATGCCAAGAAGACAATCAGGTGCTTGAAATCAGCTTCACTAACAGTTAGTGAAAATGGGACCATACAATAGCTTAAGAAGACCATCTGGTTTGTGAAATAAGCTTCACTCACAGTGAAAGAAACTGGGGATGCTAGAGAATGAGGATACACCAGGCACCAGCCTATGCACCATCCTCAGTTCATGGAAGAAAAATACGAATAGGGCTCATAGCAAGTGTAGTTTTAACTGGAATTGTCATCGTGGAAGGAAACCAAATATAGAAGCCAGAAAGAGGAATGGTAGAGAATGAGGATACACCAGGCTAACATAGCGGCATTTTCCTCATCTCTCTCTCACCCCTTCTTTCCCTTCTCCACTCCAACTCGTCTCTTTCTAATCACAGCCCAATTAAGAACAATTGTTCACAGTCACTGCTAAAGAAACATATATGCTCAGATTATGAAAAATTTATATGCTCAGATTATGGAAATTTTCAGTCACTGTTAAAGAAACTAAGTAGGCTGCATAGCATCCCCAGTTTCCTTCACTGTTAGTGAAGCTTGTTTGGAAAATTGTTCACTCAAACATGCCCCTTGTTTCTGAACTCAAACATGACATTAATAAACATCTTTTCTAATAATGGCTACACTTGTGGAAGCTCTCTCTAAGCCTCAATTCTTCAAGGTTTTGTTGCCTACTTCTTTACAGAAGTTGGTACTCCATTCTCCTCTCTTTAAAGAAGAATAGAGTACCAGCTTCTGTAAAGAAGTAGGCAACAAAACCTTGAAGAATTGAGACTTAGAGAGAGCTTCCACAATTGTAGCCATTATCAGAAAAGATGTTTATTAATGTGATGTTTGAGTTCAGATACAAGGAGCATGTTTGAGTGAACAATTGGGTTTTGAATGGAGATTGTAGTCATAGATCAATTCTTGATGGAATAAAAATACGAATAGGGCTCATAGCAAGTGTAGTTTTAACTGGAATTGTCATCGTGGAAGGAAACCAAATATAGAAGCCAGAAAGAGGAATGGTAGAGAATGAGGATACACCAGGCTAACATAGCGGCATTTTCCTCATCTCTCTCTCACCCCTTCTTTCCCTTCAGCACACGAACACATAGAGACATCAGCAACAACAGCAAGAGCGACAAGAACAACAACCATAATAAATTATTATGAACAAGATGTCTCTATATGGGTTTCCAGATCTCCACACCAACTCGTCTCTTTCTAATCACAGCCCAATTAAGAACAATTGTTCACAGTCACTGTTAAAGAAACATATATGCTCAGATTATGAAAAGTTTTCATTTTCAGATACTGTTAAAGAAGCTGATTTCATGCATCTGATTGCAATCTTTGGCATGGTTTTTTTAACACAAAATGGGACTACTTCCAAACTAAGTATGCTGCATAGCATCCCCAGTTTCTTTCACTGTTAGTGAAGCTTATTTCACAAACCTGATGGTCTTCTTAAGCTATTGTATGGTCCCATTTTCACCTCCTCCAAATCAGTACAATGTCATCTATACCAGGTTATGTGCCAAAATGGGGTTGGGCATACGATGCAAGGCCGACAAGTATTAGTTGTTTGTGAGTATGCAGTAGGATGCAGCTATGAACATGGGCTCATATCAAGTGTAGTATTACGGACTATCATCGTGGAAGGAAACCAATTTAATATAGAAGCCGTATATGGAGCCAGAAAGAGGGATCGTAGAGAATGAGGATACACCAGGCTAACATAGCGGCATTTTCCTCATCTCTCTCTCATCCCTTCATTCTCTTCACCACACGCACACAAAGAGACATCAGCAACAACAGCAAGAGGGGATTGGTCCAACAATAAGTGTAGATTATAATAAACGAGATGTCTCTATTTTGGGTTTCCAGATCTCCACTCCAGCCCTTTCTCTCTAATCACAGCCCACTTAAGAAACATAGACGAAATGCGACATAGACGACAGCCACAATGCAGACTCACAAACACTAGTACGTGTCTTTCATGCATTCAAGTAACATAATCTCTTTAAAAATACCAATTTCAAGACTTACTGATGTTTTTTGACAGTGGGCGGCGTGCTACCCTCACTCTCATATGTTTGCTTGCCACTATTATTTAGTGGCTGCTCATCCCCATGGCTCTCGTTGCCATCATTTATATTTACCCTCTTTCCACGCCTCGGCATGTTGTACCTGTCAAGGATCCGATAACTTGGTTCAAATGATAGTTTGGTTCAAATGACACTAAGCATAGTTTAATGTAAATAATACCAAGCAGTAGAAAATAGAAAGACAATTAAACCAGTGTATTAAATTCATAATGAACATATTCGAAATTACAGACATAATATTACAACAAGATTTAAGACATAAAATTACAGACATATAATAAACTTGCATAAAAAATCATGTAAACTACAATACGACATCTTCCAGTACATCGCCCTCTTCTCCATCCTTGCGGAGCCAAGTCCCGCAAATTCCAAGATCGGTTGTGTTTACATCAAACACAGGAAACTCAGAAGCAATGTAACTGTTCATGTCTTCACCGTCTTCATCGTCTGAAGTATCGCCCAGTTGGAATACATCTCTTGGTTGCATAGGGATAGCCACATACGATTTTGGCAGGGTTGGATCTGCAATGTAGAACACTTGTTGGACTTGGGATGGAAACACAAATGGCTCATGGCTAATGTGTGTACCGATGTGAATCAATTTTGAGAAGTTCACAACTGTGAAGCCAAGCTTGTCCTTGTTGTTAGCAAAATTCCTATCAAACTCAGCCCAATCCCCACGAAATAAGACAACACGGAAATGGCCAAAATAGTTCAACTCAATGATATCCGTGAGCACTCCATAGTAGTCGAGATCCCCATCTACAGGCCTCGTGTCCGATTTGGAAGCATAACTTCTAGTCTTAGACGTCACTACCATTCCACTATTTTGAGACTTCAAATTAGATTCACGATCCTTAGTACGAAATCTAAAACCATTGAATATGTATCCTCCGTATCTTTTGGCCATCTGATAGGGACCTTTGGCAAGTACTTGTATTTCAGATGACGCACCTTCAGGACCCAAAGAATGTACCTATTAATTTTGTGCAAATTGTATCAACACCATAGAAAATATAGATATAATAAAGATTAACTTGCATAACTGTAATTCACCTACATGAGATTCAAACCACTTATGAAATTTTTCATTCATCAGCTTGTTTTGTTCACGTGGTGGTAGTCTTCTTGGTCTAGCCCTTCGTTTGATGTCCCTGACAAATTCGCTAAAAAACAAGCAATTGAAATTAGGAATAAGAAAAGTATCAAAAATATCGAACTCCGCGGTTTTCACTGTATTCGATTTACATTTAAAAGCAACTTACTTTCGAAATGGTTCCACTGATGCATGATGGTCTAGCACATATCGATGTGCCTGTTCCCACGCTAAGCTATCGAGCTCAAATGCATCAACTTTACCAACAGTGGTGCCAGCGGTATCAAAAAGATATTGTGCACCATCAAGGTTGGAAATGTCTGGATTTCTACGTGGTCTACTGGAAGATGTCTCCACACCAGGCATATACCTGGAAAAAAAATGTGAGCACTCCTCTGATAGATATCCCTGGGCTATTGACCCTTCAGGATATGCTCTATTTTTCACATAACCCTTTAGCCGGTATAGGTACCTGAACATGTACAATTAATAAACTAGAGCGGATTAGGGGATTAAAAGAAATGAGCTTTTGAAAATTCAATTTCGTAAGATGAACGAATTATTTTACCTCTCAATGGGGTACATCCACCGATAGTGAACAGGACCACCGATTCTGGCTTCACCAGCAAGGTGGATTATCAAGTGAATCATAATAGTGAAAAACGATGGAGGAAATATCATCTCCATTTTACTAAGTGTCAATGCCGCCTGCTGCTCCAATTGGTCCAGATCTTCAACACGAAGCATTCTTGAGCAAATACCTTTATATATGCTACAAAGATCTTTCAGGACAGTAGTGACTTGCTCACACATTGAAGACCTTAGGGCCACAGGAAGGAGATCCTGCATTAGGATGTGGTAGTCGTGTGACTTTAGCCCCTGAAGCCTCTTCTCTTTAAAGTTGACACATTTTGCCATGTTAGAAGAATAGCTATCGGGGACTTTCAGTTCAAGTAGTACTTTGCAAAACAACTCCAACTCCGATTTTGACATTGAATAGATTGCAGGAGGTAGGAGCACTTTCCCGTTCGGCAATTCTTCTGGGTGCAACTCATGTCGGATGCCCATTGACTTCAAATCAAGTCGGCTCTTCAGATTGTCCTTTGTCTTCCGATCATCTCCCATAACTGTTCCTATACAATTCTCCCCTATATTTTTGCCGATATGCATCACATCTAAATTATGTCTCAGTAAGTTGAATTCCCAATACGGCAACTTGAAGAAAATACTCTTCTTCTTCCATGCACCTAAACTCGTCAAGTTTTGATCCTCATCCTCGCCATATAGATCGGTCTCCTCATCTTGCTCCGGCCTTGCCCTTTTCTTGCCCTTTGTCCTGACTTCTGGTTCCTTTCCATATTTGAATTGATGACCATCTACCCGCCTCAAAATATCTGAACCAGAGGAAGACCCAGGAGCATGTTCCCACTCGTCGGTGCCATCAAATGTCGCTGCCTCTGCCCGAAATATATGTGTGTCAGGCAACCATCTCCTATGACCCATATAGCAAAACTTTCTGCCATTGTACAACCACCTTGAACTAGTTTGGTCAGCACAACATGGACATGCATAACGTCCTTTAGTACTATATCCAGATAAATTTGCATATGCTGGAAAATCATTGATTGTCCAAGACAACACGGCACGAAGAGAAAATGTTTCTTTAGCCACAGCATCATAGGTTGGAACACCCACCCACAACTTCTGAAGTTCATCTATTAACGGTTGTAGGTACACATCTATATCATTTCCAGGACCTTTCGGTCCAGGAACTATCATGGACAAAATAAATGAGGACTGCTTCATGCATTTCCAAGGCGGCAAATTGTATGGTATCAACACAACCGGCCATATGCTGTATGTACTACTCATTTGCCTGAAAGGGTTGAAGCCATCACTAGCTAGTCCAAGTCTCACATTTCGAGGATCTTCCGCAAAATCAGGATATCTTTCATCAAATCTTTTCCAAGATTGAGAATCAGCAGGATGTCTAAGAATCCCATCATTAGTGCGGCCTTCAGCATGCCATTTCATATCAGAAGAAGTTTTCGTGGACATAAACAACCTTTGTAACCTAGGGATCAGAGGAAAGTAACGCAATGTTTTGGCAGGCTTCTTTTTCCTACTTCGCTTAGTAGATCCGCTGGCTCCCTCGTCTTGATTTAGTCTTTCTTTCCATTTCGAAGAACCACACACTTCGCAATTATCCAGACTTTTCTTACCACTCGTGAAAAGCATACAGTCATTTGGACATGCTGCTATCTTCTCATATCCTAGATCGAGAGAACTTAGGAATTTTTTGATTTTATAGGCTGAGTTTGGAATACAGATTTCAGGAAATGCTTCATTCAACAATTCAAGTAGCATAGTGAGGGACTTAGCAGACCACCCGTTTAAACATTTAATCTGAAATAGTCTGACAATGAATGAGAACTTAGAAAATTTGGTGCAGTCGCGGTACAACGGGATACTAGCATCTTCAAGTAACTTAGCGAAGAATTCTTGCTGCTTATTATTTTCATGGGTGGGGCCAGACATTTCCTCGTCCACCCCACCACCAATCTGGTTTATTTCTATTGACTCATTGTGAACTTCGGTTGTTGGGTCATTGGTGTGGAAAGGAACATTATGATTCCCCATGGCATCTTGTAACAAAGCATGCATCTCATCGGGAACGCTTAAGTCTTCGTTCACTAAGGGCTCAGCCTCATTTTCTAATACAACCGGACGAACAGGAGCTGCCGTATGATCCTCTCCATGACAAAACCACCTTGTGTACCCTTGAAGAAAACCGTTGACAGCCAAGTGTGTATGTACTACGTCACATGTCCTCAGCATACAATTTGTACAGCGAAGGCATGGACAAAGGATTAGGTTGGGATCACGGGAATGTCGTTTGACAAAGATAATAAAATCTTTAATACCATCACGGTACTCCTTGGATAATCGTGGTTTACTAATCCAACTTCTATCCATTATATCAATAGCACACAGTCTGAAATTAAAATTTTATATATTAAATAGTAATAACAGTAAAAGGCATTTTGTATATTAAATTTCACCTATTTGAAAATCATCCCTAGCTGCAAATAAATGAACTATATAATCTCTAACTGTAAAATAAAGAAATTGTGGCTCCAAAAAATGTACAAAAAAAAACTACTTCTTAATACAATCTACTCTATTCACCAAACCCTAAACGACCTTTTGTGGAAATGATCACAACCACCTTAGACGGTATTTTATCACACACCCTGTGTTCGAGCATAAAAAAAAATCGACTATAGTCTCCCCTGTATTTGGCTTTCCGTTCAAGGAGATGATGATGGTAAAGGGTATTTTGCTGATGAAGAGGAATCGGCCGAATAATGAGTGCGTCCTGTTGTAACTACGGTAACAAGAAGATCTGATGACTCATGAACTATTCTGTTCATGACTACTAATAATCACTTATCTCATAATAATAATAATTCATAATAATAATAATAATAATAATAATAATACTACTACTAAACAAAAGAAACAGTAAAAGAAAAATTAAAATGTCTAGTATGTAAGCATATATTTTGTAGACTGAACCAATTGTTGTACATAGTCGGAGAATTTTGGCATAGAGCTATAGCATCCTCAGTTCACAGTGAACCCAGTTTGGTCAAAAAAACATGCCAAAATGACAATCAGATGCAGGGGATAAGCTTCAATTAATTAACAGTGAAAGAAACTGGGGATGCTATGCAGCATACTTAGTTACGAAGTGAACCCATTTTGTTAAAAAACCATGCCAAGGATTCCAGTCAGGTTACTTTAACAGTATCTGAAAATGAAAAATTTCCCATTATCTGAGCTTATATGTTGCTCTACTACTTCTTCATCCCAACTAAATCTAAAACCCAATTGTAGCCGCATATCCGGCCGGAGGATTTTGGCATACGTACCTATACCATCCTCAGTTCACAGTGAACCGATTTTGGTAAAAAAAACATGCCAAGATGACAATCAGATGCATGAAAATAAGCTTCACTAACAACAAAAAAAGAAAATGGGGATGCTAGCAGCATACTTAGATTGGAAGTTAACCCATTTTCGTATAAAAAACCATGCCAAAGATTGACAATCAGGTTACTTTAACAGTATTTGAAAATGATAAATTTTCCATTATCAGAGCTTATATGTTGCTATACTACTTCTTCAACTCAACTAAATCTAAAACCCAATTGTTGTGCGTATCCGAAGGATTTTGGCATACGTACCTATAGCATCCTCAGTTCACTTAGTCTGGAAGTGAACCTATACAAACTGGGGATGCTATGCATGCAGCATACTCATTTTGGAAGCGAACCCATTTTGTGTAAAAAAACCATGCCAAAGATTGCAATCAGGTTACTTTAACGGTATCTGAAAATGAAAATCTCCCATTATCTGAGCTTATATGTTGCTCTACTACTTCTTTAGCCCAACTAAATCTAAAATCCAATTGTTGTGCATATCCGGCCGCAGGATTTTGACATACGTACCTATAGCATCCTCAGTTCACAGTGAACCCATTTTGGGTAAAAAACAATCATGCCAAGAAGACAATCAGATGCATGAAATCAGCTTCATTAACAGTGAAAGAAAACGGGTATGCTATGCAGCATACTTAGTTTGGAAGTGAACCCATTTTGTGTTAAAAAACCATGCCAAAGATTGCAATCAGGTTACTTTAATAGTATCTGAAAATGAAAATTTCCCATTAACTGAGCTTATATGTTGCTCTACTAATTCACTGTGCCCAACTAAATCTAAAACCCAAGTGTGGTGCATATCCGGCCAGAGAATTTTGGCATACGTACCTATACAATATCCTCAGTTCATAGTGAACCCATTTTGGGTAAAAAAACAAACATGCCATGAAGACAATCAGATGCATGAAATCAGCTTCATTAACAGTAAAAGAAGATGAAAATTTCCATTATCTAAGCATATATTTTTCTATTAATTCTTCATCTCAACTAAACCGTTCATGCTAAGGAAATCGAACACGTAACAGGCATATATTTTTCATTATCTAAGCATATATTTTTCATGCCAAACTGAAAAAAGCTGCCTTTTTTGGAAAATAAGGGAAATCAAGAGATCATACCGAAGAGAGAGGGAGGGAGCGGGGCGACGAGGGCGGGGGCGTAGGAGAGAGAGAGAGAGGGGGCGACCGCCGATTCACCTCCAGATCGAGAGAGGGAAGAACGAAATCGAAAAGGACGAAGGGAATAAGGGACGATTTCGAATGGTCGAAGGCCGTCGAAGAGGACGAAGCGGCGGAGGCAAACGCGCGGGAAATAGAGCGGGGAAGGAGGGAAAGGAAGCACCTTTTTTCCCTTTTTTTTTTTTGGGGTAATGGGTAAATGGCGAGCGAACGATTAGGGTTCGCGGGTTTTATTCCCAGTTATTCACCGGCGTTTTAATTGGAAACGCCGGTGAATGTGCCAGTATATTCGCCGGCGTTTATAATAAAAAACGCCGGTGAATAATAAACTTCACCGGCGTGTTCAGCTAAAACGCCGGTGAATACTAACATTCACCGGCATTTTAAATCGACCGCCGGTGTATGACCATCCCATCTGGCGCCCAATTCCTACTGGCTCCCTACCCCGGCGCTACTAGTAAAACGCCGGGGAATAATCGCTGGGAAAGCTACTTTCTTTTGTAGTGTTTAATCATCAATAGCATAGTTTTCATGAAAAGATTCAATCTTTATTCATCCATCCATTAATAAACTCATTATATCATCATACAATCCTCTAATATACTTTCTAATAGACAAATCCTTACGTACAATTTGCATAGAACAGTAAGAAATCAAACATATGTCACTTACCTTATTGAAGAATCAACCGAAATAATAAAGAGAATAAGAAAAGTCATTCTTTTCGCAAGAAATCCAAGATCCTCACCTCGAAACTCTAAAAAATTAATAATAAAGAAAAACCTTTGTTTAGTGCAGCAAAGAGACGGCTGCACCTCTCTTATATTAGGTAGGAAATTAGGTTTCTAGGGTTTTGAGTAGGTTTTGCAAAATATCCCTTTTGAATATATCTTTACATATATAAATCCTTATACTTGAAAATTAGAATAACCAAATCAATTGAGATTTAAAATCAAAAGCAACCATCCAGATCTGGCCGGCACTGGTTTCAAAACCCAGAAAAACAAATTTCGTAATCTTTTGGCTCTAAGTGGTAATTTTGCAAAAAGACATTTCTTTAACAAATTTGCGAAATAAACCAAATCTATTAGAATAAAAAGTAAAATATTTACCTCTGAGTTGGCTAGCCATCATGCTCAGCACAGAAAACCAAAATTCTAAAGTTTTTTACTCCAAGTGGTAATTTTGCACAAAAGCCCATCTTTTTGTAATATTTGCAAATATACCAAATAAATATCAAAAAAATTCAGAAAATTCATAAATAATACATAATAATAAATATTAGGTTTCCCCAAAATAGTTTCTGACTTTGAACTTCCCAACAAAATATTTGCACGTATTTTACACGTGTAAAACGAAAAATTTTAGAAAAATATTTATTAAATCACCAAAAAATATTTTTAATTTAATTATTAATCTCAAAAACATTATTTAAAAATTTAGGGTGTTACAATCTCATTCTCTTCTCATTCTATTTTCCAGGCTTCCTTCCTTCTTCACTTCTTTCTTCATTTCTTCACTTCCTCTAGTTAAAAAAAAAAGTAAGAAGAAAAGATAAGAGTGTGAGAAGAGAGGGTTTCATTTTTTTGTGTGGGTGGCTTGGAGCTCTTGGAGGTGAAAAGGAAATCAAGGAAGTAGAAGAAAGCTAGGAGAAAAGTTGCAAGATTTCATCTTTTTCTCAAAAGCAAAGATGGGGGTTCTCAAAAACTCATCTTTATTTTCTTTCTTGTATAATTCTTGTGAGTAGAAGTAAAAGTTAGTAGCTTGATTGAAATGCCTGAGCAATGGTTGATTTTCAAAAATTGAGTTTGATGATTGAGTACAATTTATTATCTAGATGCCATGAAGAACATGTATGTGATTTGTAAGCTTAGAAATTTCTAACTCACAAATAGCTTAGAATTTGATCATGAAATTTTTGTGGCATGTTCTACGATGAGTTTAGAGAATCCTCTAATTTTTTCATATTTTTCTGGGTTTTTTAGTAGCACAAACAATTGCTTTATTTTCGGGAAATGAACAGTAAAAACTGCTGTATTTTTGGGAAACTTAGGTGCTCGTCCAAAAATCATATCTTGAGATTGGTTGGTTACTTTAAGCTCAAATTTTTACTAGGTGTTCTTGTATGTGTTAAAAACTATACTTTCAAATTTTGCATTTTTCAGAGTTCATTTGATACTTCAAAAAAAGTTATAAGTTTGCAACTGGTCAGAAATCGAAAGCTGAGTCTGCCCTGTTTTAGGATTGATATTCATTAATTCATAACTATTTTTTGGTGGATGATTTTGTAATGGCATTTTTACTGTAGTTTTTAGTATGCTTCTACATCATGATTATAAAATTTTAGATTTGTTTGATAACATTTGATGGAGTTTTAAAAATAATTTGTATAGGGAGGTAGACACCCTGTCTGAAAACAGAAGGAAATTTTATGCTAAGTTTGAAGTGCCATAACACTCTATGTATTATGAATTTGAACGTAATTTTTGAGTATGTTATATTTGTACATGTCTAGTTAATGAATCTAAAATTTCATATGGATTGGACATATGGTTGAATTGATATTGACTTTTGAGTACTGTATGTTCAGTTCAGTTCTGCTTTTGAGTAGTCAGTGAAGTTGTGGAAATTTGGATTTATATGTTGAGAATTTGGAAGAATGATCAACTAGAGATTATTATTAGAGTGTATTATCTTTTCCAAACATCTTGAATCATGAAATTCCAATTTGTATAGTAGAAGTTATGATTTTTCTATGTTGGGGGCAGAACGAGTCTTAATTGAAGGACTTGGTTTTTGTAGATGAACTCATTCTCCTGTGTGAACACTAATAGAATTTGGAGTTTTAGAGTGTTTTAATGGATGAATATGAGGATGTGATCAACTAGGAAATTTTAGTAGAGGTTTCCATCTTTCGATAAACTCTAATTTTGTTGGATTCTGATAAGTGTAGCCTAAATTATAAAATTTTCTACCTACTACAGGATTTATGACTACAAGTTGATTGAGTTCTAAGATGATTGAATAATTATCACTATTAAGCCCTTCACTTGGGACTCAGATAAGATTCTCGAGCTTAGTACTCAAGGTGGACACATGAGTAAGTTGCGAGAATAGCTATACCGTCGATTTGTTGTGTATGGGCTCGTAGCTAGTGTAGCTTGGAGCTAGTCTAGGTTGTGATACCCTAGGACTTCCAACTCAGTCGGTAAGTATTGTGATTGATTTATTTTTCTCACCACGAGAAATAATGATCTTCCTGTGCTCCGTCGGATCGTTTACCGAAGGAAGGTTGACTGTGGGCCGGGAAACTGGATGAGACCTGAGATGGAGGTGTTGCCGACCGATGGAGATCGGATCGCCGATGTTTAGGGATTGATAGGCTAGGTTATCTGCCTCATCTAGAATGCGTTGATGCCTAGGTCTGTCAATGAATGGATATTAGTAAATTGTGTGTGTTTCACCTCTATTGCCGGGTATGATGCACTCCCTTCAGTGCTGTTGTACTACTCACTGAGGGTCACGGGATAGAGACATTAGGTTGAAGACCTACAGAGGTGTTGGCAATCGATGAATATCAGTTCGCCGTAATTAGTTATTTTGACAGAACCGATTGGGCTTAATCATTCGTTTGGTACTATGCATGATTTGACAAAATCGCATGTTTTAGCAACCAATATTATTTCAGATTGTATTTCTTTACTTTCGCTTGAAGATCGAGTTGATCTTAGGGGTGATTCCCTATAATTCGACTTGTTCTAAGAGCCAGCACTAGGTGGTGATAACCGGAGTTATCTCTTCCTGTCAAAGGAATACGGACTGTGTCTTTTTACTGGTTAAGAACACGAAAGTTGTATCTCGCTCTGTTAATTCCTGAAGTGCTGTGATAAGAATGGGAGAGTTCCTGTCGGATAGGGGGATTACACCCTCGATGCTGTCATGTTCTTATGTTGAGTGGACACGAACAGACCATGGGGCTGCTATCCCATGGATCTTCGGCACCATAGATATGCAGTTATGTATATGTAAGATCGTCACGGCATTTGGTGTGATCCAGACCGGATAGGGGTACTAGTAACAAACGGGGACACCACTGTGTTTAGAAGTAATAACTGCAGGATTCACCAGGCACGTTGTATCTATTAGGAACAGGAAGTGTACAACAGTAGATTGCATTGCATGGCGAGGGTTCGAAACCTTGAAACTGAAGAAGATGGCTTGATCTGGAACGTACGTAGTATGGGATGCATGCGTATTTAGAGTCTTACTGACATTATATTAAGTGCATCCGTTTTTTTACTTTGTATTATGCATTAGACTTCAGGTCATGGCATATACGGGCACTAGGAAATTAGAATGTAAGTTTCCTTTTCCAATCAAGATGGTTTGTCAATATGCGAGTTGGAGATCGCTGCTATTATCAGCATTGCGTCAGTATATGTACTGACGTGCCCACTCAATTAGGTGTTGGAAACTGGATCAGGAATGCAGGCATCCAAGTGGATAAGCAGTGTACTTACCTATCATTCGAGCAGGTGCAGAAATATCAGAGTCGCGCAGCAGAAGACTCAAGCTGAGGGACAAGTCCCAGGGAAGCAGATTGACCACTCAGCGGAGTTTCGGTAGTGATCAGTTGATTACCATTCTGGAAGACAACTGATAGCTTTCCAAGTGGAGTCTGTAAATATTTGTAATAAGTTGTAATGAGTTAATTTAGTTTGTATTCCTTGTTCAAGAACAAGATAATGGTTGTAATTGATGATGAAATGATTTTATTTGGCAATAAAAAGTTTTTAAATTTTTGTGTTATTACTGTGTTGAGATGCATTTGAAGGCAAAGATTCAGGTTGTGTCACGAATTTCCAGTAACGGGGATCCGGGGCGTTACACTTTGAACCATAACGAGAGATTTCTCACAATCTTTCACGTCCTCACTGCTCAGCTTAGACTTTGAGCCCTAATGAGGAGTTTCTCACAATCTCTCGCATTTTCGCTGCTCGGCTTGGATTTCTCCAATTTCTCAACCTCTCAAAAGTCCTCTCCTTTCGGCGTCGAACTCGAACCCTAGCCTTTGCAAAAGTTTTAATTATATTTACAGCTCTCGCCTTTGGCAATGACCTCGAGCTCCATTCCCCGAGTTGGTCCCTCTTCCACCCACTATTGTCCAGGGATAGAGCAGCCTTCATCGCTGCTACCCCTATCTGTCAATGGGTAATAAAGAACCACCAGTCATGAGAGCTCTTAATGGATTGAGAAATGAGATATGGATGGGGGAGGGGTTATATATCCCAAGGAGAAGTAGGAGCTCGATAGTCGTGACGCTGATGTGGAGAATCCTAACCGTTCGCCCACTTTCAACTGCCTAAGAAGGCGTTGAAGGCCAAATGTTTTGCCTTCCGATGGGGCGCATTTAGGATGATCCATCAATCCACTTGGAAGGCAAAATGTCTCCCGAACCATCCCATTAATATCCTCGGAAGACAAAACACCATGCCAACACATCCAGATCGAAGCCGAGCTCAATAAATAGAAGGATCAATTTATTACAACATACAGAAGTTCATTGATACAATCGGCGAGACCCTGTGAGTTGTTATTACAAAAAAGTTACATTAAGTATGAAAGTTACAACTGATAAAAATTCGGCCTACCCCTTCGTTTGGGGGGCCTTAGGACTGGCACAAATCAGTTCGAGCCCAATCGAACGTGTTTGTTCGCCGGCGAGTCCATCAAGATCTCTAGGTGTCGTTGAGGTAGACACTCCGACAACGGAGCTCTGAGCATCACCCGGTCTCACCACCTCCATTCTCAGGGTTAGAGATGGGCCTCCAACAGAGGGCCAACCACCCCCAAATGAATGAGTTCGGGATCCACCCACTCTGAGCATAACCTTCAAAACTTTGTATCTCCAATTCTTTCTGCATTATAACCTCGCAAAGGAATGATTCATAGGTCGGCCGCTGGGCGGAAGTACCCGACATCGACCATCTAGTCTCGGTGTTCCCCAAGTTGTGGTCGGCAGTCACCCTCTTCAGATGAGTTGCTCCAAGCTCAGTTCTTTCGACTTATTCATAAAATAAGAAACATCTGCTTCCCGATCACGGGCCTGTTTGCGATAGCAAACAAAGACGGACTCCATGGATTTTAGCTTGCCCCTAAGGCACTCAATCTCGACATCACGAGGGTTGGCCTCGAAGGACTCGTTCATCTGACACAAAGGAGGAAATGGCATATCATTCTGAGCCTTATAAACTTGTCCAAATCACAAAACATCACATAACATATATTACGCCAAAAATTTTGAAGTCAAGGAGTTCGGCCAAAAATTCATTTCATTCATTAAAATTTTTTCAAAACAGTGGTGGCTAGTTCGCTCTTGAGAAATACAAATAAGAAAAAAAAAACGGAAGTGAAGCTACTTCTTAGAAGATAGGGGAACCTCTTCGGTCGCCGCTGCGTCGACCTCGAGATTGGCTGCCTTTGCTACATTCTCCTCGGATGACAGCTATTCACCCTCTCCTCACCGTATCCCTCGAGGGTTTTCGGATACTCGAGAAGTTTCATGCCAAAATGAAACTCCTTGAGCTTACACTCAGGATAGTCGTACAGGACATGCTTGAGGGCCTGGTTGTACACCTTGTCAAGGGCATCGATGACATTATCCATTGCGGCATTCCTCATCTTCTTCAGCTCCCTGTCAGCCTCCTTCTTCATCTCCCCCTCCACCCGAGCTCGATCATCGGCGAGGGAAGTGAGCTCGGCCGTAAGGGCCCACTCATGGGACTCGGCCGCGTCCGCGCTCAGCTTTTGATCCTTCATCTAATGCTCATACCACTGAGCGTTCTTCACCTCCTGATGGAGCTCGTGGGTGTACACCATTTTCATCTGGGCTTCGGCCGGTGTTTCTTGCGAATGAGGGGCTGAGGCGTAAAAATGTGAAATAGAAAAAGTTCAATTTACAGAGTTGGGAAATACTTACCAGCATGCGGTCTGAGCCCACCTCATGTAGCACGACCCGAGAGTCTCGGTCTCCAGGGTGTCCCAATCACGAGGTGTGGCCAGGTGTTCCACCACCTCGACCGTTATCGACCCCTCGGTCAGTGAATTGGCCGCCTTCACAGCCCAATTAGGTGCCCACGGCCTGAGCCCTTCTTTGCCCATGATCTCCTGAACCGTGGGGTGGCCGAGCGGAATGCCGCTCCTTAGCATGGCCGTAACCCTAAGGTTACTCGAGCTTAGTGTCGCCTTCGCAGAGCTTGGGGTCCCGACGACCGAAAGGGCCCTCTGTTTCTTAGACTTAGGATCAGAAGCCCCTTCGGAGCCCCCCTGAGAGGACCTTTTCCACTGCTTTGACTGGTCGACAACCCTCTGCTTGGCCAATTGGTCCCTCCTTGTGTCGATAGCGGCATCATCCATTGCTGTGAAAGAAAACCAAAGATATAAGAATAAAAAGAAAAAGTTGAACAAAAAAGGAAACGAAAAACATACAAGAGTCGACGGGGCTCAGTCCGATCCTAGTCAGGTGCCTCTCGGTCACGTTCGGCCAGCCGAAGTTGTTGCTAGCAACGATCCGATCCACATCGGCGCACTCATCGTCCGTTAAATCTTATCACTTCGGAGGCTTTTGATTCGGCTTGTAAAAGTTTCAATTCGTGAGAATTTTTCAAGACACCTAATTTCGAATAATGAAGTATTTCTCATTCCATCCTTTTATGGAGTCCGGATGCCCATGGACTACCTTCTTGTGGGGGAGAGGCGAGATGTAATATATTCCATCGTGCTTTCCCGACGAACTGACTCCCAGAATGGCTTAGAAGTAATTCAACTTCAAAGGCACTCTCTGTTAGAATTCGATGGCAATTACATATTAAAAGTACAGCAGAAAAATCACAAAATATCGAAACCTAGCTATGGATCCAAGCGAAAAACCATAAATCGTGTTTAGAAATTATACCTTAAAGATAGATCTGGTGTCTCCAAGCTATGCCAATCACAACACTGCAAAGATTGCGGTGCCTCGACTGTATCCACATGAATGGATCAAATCAAGCACCCCCTCACGCCACGGTGCTAGCTGTGGGAAGGGGATGTCCTTCATGATCTCTCTCTCTCACACAAATTCAGTGACGGCTAGGGTTTTCTCATGCATTTTTTCCACAGAAATATATCATATATATAGGTGCAGAAAAACAACCATAAAAAATGGTGCGGTGGTTGGGCTTACAATCTGACCTGGGTCAGGTTCGTGTGTGGGCCTTCCAACTTTAGTTGGCCCATTTAATCTAAATAATTAACCAACCATGTCAGGAATCTAAGTCTTAATAGAATTCCCAATTAAATTCATCTCATGAATTTAAATTCAGATTTCAAACAATTCTAAGTATGCGACCCTGTAGTTTTCCATTACGCTGACAGTAATACTAAAATCATATTCGAGTGTTACAAATAGTGAGTGGTATCTAGCAATACATCACTGCTATTCAAGTAACGGGAATGTTAGTGATTTGACATAAGCTATCTATGCCGATGTTACCATGTAGTCTAGTCCCTTTGTCCAGATATCTTAATTGACCACAAGGCATTGAGCATGTCACCCTTGTATAGTTCAATATTTAGTTTCTTGATGTCTGGATAGATTTACTAAAACAAATAGATCAATATCTCATATTGAGCCATTTGAGCACGGCCATGTATTTTGCAGTCTCACTCAATCAAGGGGCCCATAGATATCGCTCCTGTTATGTAAGAGGGACAAATCCTATCTAAGTCACTCACATCCCTCCGCATGATTTGTAGTATATCTAATAGTCAACTTTATAATCACCTTATTATATGCAACGTTTGACGGCATTAAAACATATAACTTCTCATGTAGGGAACCGTAGTGACTTGAAGTAAAAGGACTACGTACAAATGCTCACTGTGAGAACCTCTTATGACACTCACGTAACGATCCATGTAGCATTCTCATGGTGGGTCAGTCCAGTACATAATTACTCTAATATGTACCCATGCGAAGACTTGATATCTCATATCCATGACCCGTGAGAATAGTCATTAGTCTACGCACACACTAGTCTCAATATATTATTGTTGTCCTAATTCATAATAATACTCGACTAGGGACATTTGGGAACGTCTTGCCCAATACTTAGACAATTTATTTATTTATTTATTATTTATAGTACAACTGCCCACCACGGATTGCCTTTCAAAAGGTGGTTAACCAATTAGGTGACTCTTGATCATAAGCAATTATATTTATTGTTTAATTGATCTTTTGAACTCCCGATATGGGACAAATCTAATCCACACCTGCCTCTTTATTGCGTGTGTAACGTCAGCCAAGGCAGCCCCTCGGTGGGCCCCTCGCCACGTCAACACACGCACAGAGCACCAGCGCTCAGAGCGTCAACCCTCCTGCACGTGAGGGCCCCATGTTACAATGTCGCCAGAGCACAGCACAATAGCAGGCTCTCTGCTGCTCCTTCCTGGGCCCTACGACAGTTAAATTCCCAAAATCCCCTATAGGAAATCCTATGGAGCGGCCTCCAAATCCTCTTATATATATATATATATATATATATATATATATATATATATATATATATATATATATATAGAGAGAGAGAGAGAGAGAGAGAGAGAGAGAGAGAGAGAGAGAGAGGTGAGAGAGAGATGGGCCCTTCCGTTGTGCACTACCCTCCGTGTGCACTCCGTGTGAACTTTTTACACGGAGTGCACATGGATGATCCAAACCGTTCACATTGATCTACACATCTAAATTAGTGTAAATATGTAAAATCAAGTCATTTGGAATTCATTTGCCCATCCATTGAAGTATTACAAAATTGTATGGCTGAATATCGTTTGTTTTTATACTGACTTGATGGATGGGCAAATGAATTCCAAATGACTTGATTTTACATATTTAGACTAATTTAGATGTGTAGATCAATGTGAACGGTTCAGATCATCCATGTGCACTCCGTGTAAAAAGTTCACACGGGGTGCACACAGAGGGTAATGCACAATGGAAGTGCCCTATATATATATATATATATATATATATATATATATATATATATATATATATATATATATATATATATATATGAAATTACGGGGTGTTACATATCTCCCTTTAGAAATCAGTGTCCTCACTGAGTACAGGGCATGCACAGCCTAATGCAGGATCTCCTTTCTAGCCGATATGGAGTGAGAGCACCCTGACTCAGCTAATTCTGGCCAACACACTGACCATAGCTCCCTCTCAGGCATACATCTCGCCGATGTGGATGGGGTACCCTGATTCTACTAATTCCGGGCTAGCACACTGACCATAGTTCCCTCTCAGGCATACACCACACCCACTCTTTTCCCACACTCGGTGTCGAAAGTCGGCTCTGATACCATTTGTAACATCTCGCACCAATATTAAAATAATTTATTTATTTATTTATTATTTATAGTACAACTGCCCACCGCAGGCTGCCTCTCAAAAGGTGGTTAACCAATTAGGTGACTCTTGATCATTGGCAATTATATTTATTATTTAATTAATCGTGTTAACTCCCAATATGAGACAAATCCAATCCACACCTGCCTCTTTCTTGCGTGTGTGACATCAGCCAAGGAATCCCCTCGGTGGGTCCCTCGCCACGTCAGCACACGCATAGAGCACCAGTGCTCAGCCCTCCTGCACGTGAGGGCCCCACCCTGCCACGTCGCAAGAGCACACTCGATGCTCGGCATGCTCCTCGAGCTAACTACAAGTTTTTTCACAAGCTGCATTGTGCTCGACACTTGGCTTGTTTCTTGAGCCAGCTACAAGCTTTTTTACCAGCTGCAATACGCTCGACGCTTGGCATGTTCCTAAAGCCAGCTGTAAGCTTTTTCACCAAGTTCGCGTCGCTCGATGCACGGCATGTTCCTCGAGCCAGATGCAAGCATTTTCACCAAGTACGTGTCGCTCAACGCTCAGCATGTTCCTCGAGTCAGCTGCAAGTTTTTTCACAAGATGCACTGTGCTCGACGCTCGACATTCTCCTCGAGCTAGCTACAAGCTTTTTCACAAGCTGCACTATGCTCGACACTTGGCATGTTCCTCGAGCCAAGTGCAAGCTTTTTCACAAGCTGTAATATGCTCGATACTCGGCACATTTCTCGAGCTAGCTGCAAGCTTTTTCACAAGTTGCAGTACGCTTGAAGCTTGGCATGCTCCTCATGCTAGCTATAAGCATTTCTACCAAGTGCACTATGCTCGACGCTCGGCATGTTCCTCGAGCCAGCCACAAGCTTTTCACAAGCTACACTATGCTCGACGCTTGGCACGTTTCTCAAGCCAACTGTAAGATTTTTCACAAGCCTCACTAAGCTTCGCGGTCGGCATGCTTCTCGAGCTAGGTACAAGCTTTTCCACCAAATGTGCTACGCTCGACGCTAGGCATATTCCTCGAGCCAGTCGCAAGCTTTTTCACAAGCTACACTACGCTCGACGTTCAGCTTGAACATGGACATGGCTACTAGCCGCTTGGCCTCGCTCGACGCTCGGCATGAACCTAGAGCTGGCTACTAGCTGCTTGGCCCCGCTCGACGTTTGACGTTCGGCATGCACTGTGAGCTGGATACGAATTGTTTGGGTCCATTCGACGCTCGACACCCCTATCTGCAAGGCACGAGGCTCGGGAGTCGGTGCTCAGTGTCGCAGAACCCGATCTCAACCACAAGTTGCTCCTTGTGGGGGTCTTCCGCCCTGTTCTTATGTGCACTGTCGACTAATCTTCTCACGAGATTGGGCTACTCCTCGACGGCTGGTACATACAACCCTCCAGGAGTAGGGCCTATGATGTGGGTAAAAATGTCTTGCTCAATCTGAACCGTCTGATCCCTTCAAGATCTTTAAGTCCCTACCGATTAGGCTTGCATTCCCTATGGGCCTTCTACAGTACCAAGCCTACAGAACAACGTCAACTTGGCCCATTAGGGTTATGGTTGACCTCCCTCTACCTATAAATACCAGACCCTCCTCCCCTTTCAGAAGGTAATCAACTTTTCTCCACTCAGATCCTAACTCCACTTTTTCAGTGAGTGACTAGATCGTCGGAGGGCCTGTCGCCGATATCTCTCTCGGTGTTTCTAGGTGTTTTGTAGGTGTTCGGGGTGGTCAGCTACCAGCAGCACCACCTTTCATGCTCTTCGCAAAATTCACATCTTAGATCAAGATCTACGGCTTAGATCTGTCTCAGATCTGTCTTTCCCTTTACAAATAACAAAGAACTCACATCTGTTACTCCCACCACTAAATTAGCAGCATCAGAAATGAAACCTATTACTTAATTATTAGATCTGATATCTTTCTTTCTCTATCTCTCACCAAATGAAATGGTACCCATTACTTCTCTCTCTCTCTCTCTCTCTTTCTCTCTCTCTCTCCATGATATGATTGCTAAAATCAGTCGTTGATTTTATCTTGAAGCACCAAATGAATGTCAACATTTGACATATATAATTGAGTAATACTACACCCACTTTCATAATCACTACATTTCTTTTCACTATCTTAAGTGGCATGATGAACATAATATTATTCACTTTTTAGAGCAATAATCTTAATATAATTAGACATTTAAAAGCTCTATATGTGGTATTTAACTCTTATTTTCTCTTTTCCATAGGAAACAGCTCATAACGGCAAAGCGAAGCAGATGCAGGGATTTAAGGATGATACACAGCAAACTGCAGAGGATCGGTCGACTGGTTTTCCAAAGACAGTCGACTGGACAAGAGAAGCTGATTTTCCACAACTCTCGACGCAGTCGACTCACTCCCAAAAGACAGTCGACTGGTCTGAACAATTATGAAATCTTCAGGAGTCTCGACTCAGTCGACTGGTTCGAAGACAAGTCGACTGGTCTGCGGCGGAGTCAACAGATAAGATATTCGAAGATTCACCCAAATCTAATTCCGAATCTATTTGAAACCAGATCTTATGCAACGAATCAAATCTAGAGACTGGGAATTGGCAAGAGCACGTGGTGAACAGATAAGGAAAGAAAGAAGAAAAGAGAAAGATATAAATCATCAAATAAAATAAAGAAGGATTTTGCTGAAAAAGTGGAAACCCTAATTCTCAGCCGTATTCTATAAATATCAGAAAAGAAGCATTATTCAGGGAGATCCGCCAGAATCCATCTATCTCTTGGAAGCGACTAAATCACCAAGTTCCTGAACAAGCAACCAGTGCTTCATTCCATCATCATCGAAGAAGGGGAAGAGGAGAACCAGTACTCGAAGGCAGTCGACTGTGTGACAGACAGTCGACCTTATTGCCGGACTTCATTAGTTTATTTCTCCTCTCTTTTATCTTTTATGTTGATCATGTATTTGAACTTGTTAAGCAATAAAAGTATTATTATGTGGAACTAATTTCATAGTTGGGTAGATCGAAACCGTAGTTATGTAATGCTATATTCTTCTGAATCCTTCTATTTTACTTATTGATTGAATCTGATTGAATCGAAATAGATTGATAACAGTCAAACTTGTTCAGCAGTTATAAGTGCAGTCGACTGATGGTGAGAGCCAGTCGACTGCCATACAAAGTCTGATATTATCAAGTTTGTGAGTTAGAAATCTGAATCTGTTATATGAGCATATTGAGACGACCCGTATCTCGTGTTCATAACTTGTAACAAGGGAATCTTTAGGGGTTCTTGGTTCAATCAACTTAGAGGATCTAGATCTGATACCAATTTCTAGAACTTTAAGTGTTTGTTCATTTCCACTGTTCTTATGTTTTCTTTAAGTATAACTTAGTAGATACCATGCTAGATACTTAAGGAAAGAAACGAATTAGAGTAGATACCATGCCTAATTCTTGGCTTAGGAAAACAATACTTTAAGGAGTAGATACCATGCCCTTGAACTGAACAAACATGAGTAATTAGAAGTAAATTCAGAAGGCAACTTAGCATTACTAACTATTGGTGGAGATCGACAACCCAACTATTCAAGAGATATTTGTGATTCAACACCTCTCATCTTAGTTTTAATCTTTTAGTTCTTTTAGAATATTATAAAAACTCTTATTCATTTTTATTATTAGTTTTATTGATTAGTAAGTTGAAGTCTACAATCTCTGTGGGATCGACCCTTGCTATTACTACGATTCTATAAACGATTCGTGCACTTGCGAGGTTTTATAATTTGTGTCTAGGTTTATCTATTTATTTAGGTATCTCGATTTCCAACAACATGGCACACTATTATTGAATGGTAGATGTAGGTGTAGAGTAGGTGGTATAACCTCCAATAATTGTTTGTCACCTAAGATATTGAATAAAAATATAGTAATTTTGGTAGCGAGTGAGCCTTACTCAATATAATTAATGTAGGGATCCCCTTTATATATAGTCAAATGATGACAACCTATGATATGACTGCAAAAATCAGTCATTGATCGTGTCTTGAAGCCTATATAGTCAAATGTTGACTATCCCTACATGAATTGGTCTTGCACTACAAGTCTCTGTTTCAAAACATAAGTCATTTTAGGTTTATATCCAACTATTAAGAAATAATTTAGGATTGAGTAAAAGTACTTTATATTCTTGATTTTTGAAGTTCATAAATAAGCTATTAATTGTATAATGTCATATTTGTCATCCTCTATAATTTTTTATTATTTCTCTTATAAAAAATGACAAGTGTAAAATTAAAAATCTCATAGAAAATTATTTTACGGACAATTAAGAATGACAAGATATCTCTTTGAACATCTAAAAATGACTTATATTATGGAGAGAAAAAAAAGAATATAATGACTTATATTTTGAAACAGTGAGAGTACCGAATAAAGTATATCCATTTTTATAATAAAAAAAGTAACAAAATAACTGCACTATCTAAGCTGACTATAGACTTCATCTACTTCATGCTGTAATTTCTATGTACGGTAAATTGACTTATTGATCGGAAATCGGTAATAGTAAATTTCTTGTTTTAGCTTCTTTAAATAGGCTACAGTTAATATGAGGACTTAAGAGCATCTGTAGTCAAAAAGTGATTAGTCCGGAAAATGGAGAGAGGGGTGAGGAGAGAGACCGTCCTCTTCGCTAGGGATCTGAGCAAATCATATGCTCAGGTACTGCGCCAACACCCCCCCCAATAGCCATCATGGCAACCTGCAGATACCTCTTCGATATCCACACCCCAAAGCTGTCACCTCAAACCGTCCCTTCAACTCCCCTGCCATTACTCCTTCATCCCTCCACCCAAGACCGGCATTTCAACCCACTCCAAAGCCCCACTCTTTCTTCCCAAAAAAACCCACCACCAAAACCTACCGCTCTAAGAAGATGGAGAGGTGATGCTTTAAGTGCGGCGCCGGCGACCACACCACCAAGGAGTGCCGTATCTATGGCTTCCACTGCTTTAATTGCAAAAAGTTTGGCCACAGAGTTAGGGACTGCCCCATCAACAACAGGGTCGAGACTATGGAGATTGACCTGCCCCACAACAACGCCATTGACCAGGCTCTGCCAGCTCTTCATGCCAGCGCATTTCTTCATCTTATAAACCCTCACCGTATCCCTCTCACTAAGGAACTTGAAAGTGCTTTCAATTTTGCGTGGGGGAGGACTGGCCGGTGGTGATCGCTGCAAAGGGTCAGTGATGGGATCTACCATGTCCAGTTCCCCACCGTCACAGAGGCAGAAAGCGCAATAGCGGAGGGAATCTTCAGTTTTTCCAGTTTCACTGCTACTTTTTCTCCCTGGTCAATGGAGTTCGGGGCAAAACTCCGGCCTAAGCCGTCTTTCGTTTGGATCAACCTCGCCCTTCTGCCATTCCATTACTGGAACCAAGAAACCCTAGAGAAGCTTATCTCGCCATTTGCGAAGCTTGTGACTTTGAGCAGGGAAATGCTAGATGCCAAGGCCAGAGACCAGGCCCTTGTCCTCATAGAGGTGGCCGATATCACGCTCATTCCAAAGGTCCTCCGTATCAGATTTACGGTACCCTGGAGCCTTGAACATCTTACCCATGAGGTACCAATGCTGTTGCTAAGGGATCCAATCGCAGTAGAAGATGTTCAGAGTGGCAAAGTTCAACTCTTTACTACAGCAAACTCGTCGGGAGCATCCGTCATCTCAAGTTTTTGGCGTCCCAAGGCGCCGGAAGGAGCCATGGCGGTGGAGGTTGGTGGCCCCTCAAATGCGGCGAAAAATCCAGATTCAGTTCAGCATATCCCCACTGATTTGGGTGAGCATAATTCAGGGACAGTTCAGCCTGTTGGAGAAAATTTTGAATTATTTTCTAAGATATCCCCACAATTATCTTCTCTAAATGCGATTTGCATGCATGCACAAATCTCCGAAAATCAGACCCCACAGTCCCCGCAGGTCTCCCCAAAGATTCCACACCCCACCACTACTGCTCCACTGTTTATCCCAGTCAATGAATCCTCAGATAGCAACAACAAAGATCCTGCCCAGCTTCCAACTAAAACAACCGCTAACAAATCTACCTCGGAGGAAGAGTTATGTGAAGAAGTACGTGAGATACTTTGGAATGGCAGAATGGTCACACTCCCCCTCTCTTTATTCACCATGATTAAGCCTGCTGTCGAAGGTACCCTTCCTGAACCAATGCACGAAGAGTCTGGCAAATTGAAGGCAGAGGACCATGGGCTTTTTCGTGCCGGCACAACCAATTTGGGTCATGCAAGCTTTTGCACTTGCTCTCTACTAAGTAAACCCCACAGGCAAACATCCAATTCCTCTTCTGCAATCCCACCGGGCTTTTCGGCGGGGCCATCCAAGCGCCAGAAGCGTGCTAGATCAGCCTCCAAGCTACAGTGCACACGACCATTCATGAAGCATCTTTCCTCAACCATCAAGAAGAAGGCCTCAGGTACAGCTTCTTCAGCTGCCTCTGTTACAAACATGCATCAAAATCCTTTTGCTCTACTTTCAAATGAAGACATATTAGTGGTAGCCGCATCTATTGGAGTGGAGGCTAAGGGGCCACACTCAATACACACCATCACGAATGCTCAAAAGGCCCTTGCTGATCACACTGATCAACCTGGACTCTCTGAATAGCCCTGTGTGGAAGCTTTGAGTGCTTCAAGATTTCCCCCCTGTTTTTTTGTGCTGTTTGATTCTTGTTCAATCATGAAGATCATAAGCTGGAACGTAAGAGGTTTGGGCAACTCTAATAAATTTTCTTTTATAAAAGAAGGCATCCGCAGCTGTTCCCCCCATGTAGTATGCTTACAGGAGACAAAACTGTGTAACCCAACATCCAACAAACTCTCATCTATTGGCGGCACTATTATCACTAATTGGATCCAATTAGACTCCATACAACGCTGCAGTGGTATCCTGCTTGGTTGGAATGACAATGTACTCGAATGCTCCTACTCAGCCTGCGATATCTTCTCAATCTCAGCATCCTTCAAGAGCCGGTACTCTGATGCGCAATGGTCTATTACCACTGTCTATGCACCCTTTGAGCTAGATGATAGGGAACTATGCTTCCACAAAATCAAACAAAGAAGACAATTCCTCCATGATGCCTGGATCCTTTGTGGGGACTTCAATTTTACTATCTCTGACTCTGAGAGATCTAGCGGTCGGGGCTCCTCCAGAGATATGAAAAGCTTCCGTAATGTTATCCAAGACCTTGCTTTGATTGATCTTCCACTGTCAGGAAGGAAATACACTTGGACAAATTTGCGTGCAACACCCTCAATGGCCAGACTTGATAGATTCCTCGTCTCCGCCACTTGGGATCTCTCCTACCCAGCTAGCATACAATCCTCTCTACCAAGATATTCATCAGATCACTGCCCCATCGTCCTCGATACTCAGGCACTCCAACACTGCAATTTCTATTTCAAGTTTGAAAAGGCCTAGCTTTTGCAGCCCTCTTTTATCCCTGCAGTTAATAATTAGTGGCAACATTTCCACTGCACGGGCAATCCAGTCGATGTTTTTTCACACAAGTTAGGCCTCCTCAGAAGGCGCATACGAAAGTGGCAATCAGAAACCTTGGGCACTATACCAACACGCAAAAAGCGGCTCCAAGAACTACTCCTTAAGCTTGAGATTGAAGCTGAGACTGTGCCTTCCCCTCCAGCCTCCCTAAAAGCCACTCAGCTTGAGCTTCAGAACTTGATCAAAGAAGAGGCAGTATATTGGAGACAGAGATCCCGAGTGCAATGGATCAAAGAAGGCGACACTAACTCCAAATTCTTTCACTCCATAGCAAATAGGAGAAGACGGAGAAACTTTATCCATAGCCTCAACATTGACAACACCACCACAACCAACCCTGCAGCAATCTGGGAGGCATTCGAGTCCCACTTTAAAGCCATCTATGGATCTGCCTCCATCTCCAATTTTAACATCGACTGGCCATCTCTTTACCCCACCAATACTGTCAGCCTGCATCACCTTGAAGAACCCATCACTATGGAAGAGCTACATAAGGCAGTGTTCGACATGAGTAGCGACAAAGCACCGGGCCCCGATTGTTTCTCAATGAGCTTCTATCATACATTTTGGGACACCGTTAAATATGACCTATTAAGTATGATATAATCTGTCTATAGAGGTGACATAGATATTGGGCGCTTAAACTACTCCAACATCATCCTTATTCCTAGGTGTGACGGGGCTAGCTTAGTCACTGACTATAGACCAATTAGCCTTCTCAACTGCTCCCTGAAAATCTTCACAAAGATACTCGCCAACAGGCTCAGCCCTATCCTTCACTCCCTTGTGTCATCATCCCAAAGTGCTTTCCTCAAAGGCAAGTCGACAGTTGACTGCTTTCTTGTAGCCCATGAGACTATTAACCTGTGTAGCAGGAGAAATTCATACACCATTCTCTTCAAAATTGATTTTACAAAAGCTTTTGATACAGTTAGCTGGGATATCCTACTCCAACTACTTAAAGCCAGAGGGTTCGGGACATCATGGTGCAAATGGATTGAAATGATTCTCACCACAGCGAAATCTTTTGTTATCATTAATGGAGAGAAGGGCAGACAAATCAACTCCAAACGTGGCCTCAAACAAGGTGACCCCTTCTCACCGATGCTCTTTATCTTGGTGGTTGATGTCTTGGCAAAAATGTTACAGTATGGGAGGAGCAATGGCACTTTCTCACAGCTGCCGATAGGAGGCCAGTTATCTCACCTTTCAGTTCTCCAGTTCGCTGATGATACCCTGATATTCTGCAAAGGCGATGAACAAGAGATTTTGAATCTCAAGATTGCCCTTCAGCTATTTGCAAACATCTCTGGATTAGTTATCAACTTTACAATATCCTCTGTCGTTTATTTTGGTCGTTCTCAAGCCAAGCTTCATGCTTTCTCCACTATCCTAGGATGCAAGGAGGACAGACTCCCAATCTCATATCTTGGCATGCCCCTATCCAAGGGCAAGTTGTGCAAGCGGCATTGGCAACCCCTCATTCTCAAAATAGAGAGGCGTTTATCGGTTTGGAAAGGTAAACTACTCTCTAAAGGAGGACGACTGATCCTCATCAATGCGGTGTTAAGTGCCCTGCCTGTATACTTCGCATCCTTCTTCCGTCTTCCCAAATGGGTCATCAAACGCATTGATCAAATTAGAAGCAGATTCTTCTGGTGCGGGGCTGACAAAGATTCAAGGGGCATTGCTTGCACTAATTGGCGCACCATCTGCCAACCCAAAGATCAAGGAGGCCTTGGAGTCCTGGAGTTGCAAGCTTTCAACGAAGCTTTACTTATGAAGTGGTGGTGGAACATTCTTGCAACTGACTCCCTTGTCAGTAAAACACTACATTATCTATATTACAAAAGATCTACTAAAGCTTTTGTTTGCCCACTGGCAGCCTCCCAATTTTGGAAAGGCATCTTCAATCTCCAAAACCAATTCCTAATAAATGTTCACTGGCAACTTGGCAATGGTGATAGGATCTCATTCTGGCATGCTAGATGGATTAATGGGCACAGTATAGCCACTCTCTACCCCTCGCTAGCTGCTGCAGCTTGGAATCCCAAAGTTGAGGTTTCATCGCAGGGTGCATGGGTACAGGGGGTCTGGCATTGGCAACCCAGACTTAACTGTATCACTTCGCAACCCCTTCATGCAGAGAAACAAAGCCTTCTACTAGCACTTGCAGAATTTCGACCCTCAGACGAGTGCGATACCCCAACGTGGAGACTTACACCTACTGGACTCAGTACAGTCAGCCTACAAATTCTTCACTCTATCTGGATTGTGATCTCCCTTCTTCAAGACAATTTGGACTTCATCAGCGCCATTGAAGTGCAAAATCTTCATTTGGCAATTGAGTCAGGGCCTAGTCAACTCCAAGGAGTTTTTGAGCTCTAAGGGATGGCCGGGGGACACGACATGTGCAGCTTGCACATATCCTGTCGAGTCAGCATGCCATATCTTCTTCTTATGCCCGGTGGCATTAGAAACCTGGAAATACTTCACTGCACTTTTCCACATACAAACATTCCCCACTACCATGCATGATTGTATTGCTTCATGGTGCCTTGGCACACAGACACACAGACACACTTGGCACCTCCTCACTATTGCTATATGCTGGAGCATCTGGATAGCTAGAAATGACTGTACTTTCTCTGCAAATTCTTCTTCATCTCGTGGGATTATTTCTAATGCAATTTTTTGGTTTCGATCTTGGTTAGATGGGATCGGCAGTGAGAAGAAAAAGCAAGCGATGGTGCAAGAAATGACAGATGCAAACGTGCAAGACCTTCTACTCCATGAGACACTAGTGCGCAGCGACCAGACTGCGAGTGATGAAGGAAGTTGTTCCTGGTGACTTCAAGACTGATCAGTGAGATTTTTTGACCCTATATGGGTACTATGTCTGGTTTTGTGTTTTTGTTTGGATATACTTTTGGCCGTGATAACGGCCTTTATGTCGTCTTGTTGCCTCTCTAGTTGACTTATCTACAGACCATGAATTCAGTTTGCATACTGAATTGGCTTGGTCTACTTTTGTACTCTTAACTTTATTTCAGTTTATATATAAATCTTTTTGTGAGGTAGGGACTTACCCTACCATTTCCCTTCAAAAAAAAGAGCATCTGTAGTCGTTGAGAGCCAAATTTTAGCTATTTGGCAAATAAAAATGGAAAAAATGACTTTACGCTTCAATCATCGAAAGCCAAAATTTGGAAAATTTTTTCATTATTTAAAATCTCGGACGAAAGATTGTTTTCCTTCCCATGCAAAAAAAAGAAAAAATTCAAACGGACGGGGAATGATTTTCCGTCCGTCTTATTTAAAAAAAATCGACAACTTTAAATCATAATTAATTCCTTAATAAATGTTAAATTTATCCTAATTATTTCTTAATTATTAATTAATTAACTTTTAAACCTAAGTTTAACCCACAGAAATCATTATAGGGTCGTTCTATAGAAATTTTTAAGAAAGAAATGTATGAGACGGGGCTTCATCTCCCGTCCCACTTCATTTCTGATTTTTTTAAAAAAATGGAACGGATGGGGATTCATCTCCCGTCAGAATGTTTTTTAATTTTTTAAAAAAAATATGTAAGGACGATGTATTATTTCCCGTCCCTCGATGTGTCAGGCAAAAAAGTGTAGGGACGATGTATTATTTCCCATCCGAGCTCTCCGACGAAAGATAATTTTTTGTCCAATCAATCAGACGATAAATCATTTGCCATTAGCTATATTTTGGCAATTGCCATTTCGTCTACCAAATATAGCCAGCGACTGTTCATTCGAAACGCAAATTTTGGGTAAATGGCCAACGACTACAGCGCAACTTTTCCCAAATTTTGTAAAATTTGGGGAAATGGCCAACGACTACAGATGCTCTAATATGATGCATCTTCTAGAGGTGGTTTGGTTGAATGTACTGTAGCGAGAGAAAAATATTGTAGCGAAAATAAATTCTTGGATTTGATTTCTTAAAATAGCTTTCGTTGGATGTAGATTTACTGTAGCTGGAATTATCTTCCAAGAAAGATTAGTTTTGTTTGAGTTGTAAGAACACTGTAGCGACCGTAACTTTAAATTTTTTTAACTTTTTATTATGCATTACTGTAGCTACAGTAATAATCAAAAAAAAAACTACAACCAACCAAAGTGCTGCTACAGTATTCTCGCAGGAAAATACTTTTTCGCAGCACATTTATATGCATCAAAACCACCTCTATAAGGAAAAAATATCCCTTAGAGCATCCACAATGGTTTATTAGAGCATCTGTAATCGTTGAAGTGAAAAATATGCATATATGGATAAACAGAAATAGGAATCGAAGTTTTGCTGCAGTCGTTGAAAGCTATTTTTTAGCTTTTTATGGTAAAATAATAAGTGACGGCACTTCATGTGCCGTCGGAGGGAAAAAAGAAAAAAAATACAGGTAAAATTTGTGGGACGGCAGTCGAAGTGCCGTCCGAGCGAAAAAAAAAAAAAAAAAAATGGAGCGACGGCACTCGAAGTGCCGTCGGAGGAAAAAAGATTGGAAGTGCAAAACAAAAATTACAAAAAAATTATAAAAATTACAAAGAAATTATAAAAATTAGAAAAAATTACAAAAATTACAAAAACATTACAAAAAATTACAAAAACAATTCGAAAATTACAAAAAAACCCAAAAGTGGTGGGATGGTACTTCAAGTGCCGTCCGACCATTTTTGGCTATTTTGGGGTTTTTTTTTAATTACGAAAATAATTTTTTTTGGTGGGACGGCACTTCAAGTGCCGTCCGACAATTAAAAATAATTTTTTTTTGTGCGACGGCACTTCAAGTGTCGTCCGACAATTAAAAATAATTTTTTTTTGTGCGACGGCACTTCGAGTGCCGTCACTCAAATATGGATGATTCTCAAACCCATTCTCATTTATAGCACATGACTGTAGCGAAATATGGATAAAATGGATATTTGGCAAACGAGTGCAGCGCATTTTTTAGTCAAATATCCATTTTATCGATATTTAGCAAACGACTACAGATGCTCTTATATTTTTTGGCAAAATGAAAAATGAGAATTGACAAATGAGAAATTGCTACACTGGTTCATTTATCATATTTTAAGAAAGAATTAATTTTTTAATCGGACGGAACTTGTTGTTCCGTCCGAGAGGTATTTTTGTAATTTTTAGTCAAATTAAAATAGTGTTAGTTATTAATTAGTAATTGGTTAATTAATTAATTAATTATTAAAATAATATTAAATTTTTATTAAATACATTCTAAAAGTAATTAGTGTGTTAATTAATGAGTTTAAACACATGAAAGTGACACCTCCATTTCAAACGGGACATGTTGTCCCGTTTCTTGATTTTTTTTTAGATCAGACGGGCGATATTTTTTTTGTGTGGACGGAATAACATGTTACGTCCGATACTTTTGTTGAAAACTATATATAAAAAAATCGGGATGAAACAACTTGTTTCGTCCAATTCGATTAAAAAAGTAAATAAATAAGGAACGGAACAATATATTCTGTCCCCTACATTTTGAGAATGAACAAATCGTTTCTCAAATATGAGAAGCAACTATAGCTCATTTTTCAAAATATGACAATATAGTAAATCATTGTGGGCATATTTTTGTCAAAATATGACAAAATGGTAAATTTAGAAAACCACTGTGGATGCTCTTGCTCCTTTGTCTGGACTTTTTGTTTAGCCTTCTTTCAACTTTTACTTCGATTTTGTCCTATTTTCTTACTTTTGACTAATTTCGGAATATTATTACCGAATAAATTGTCCGTAGGGTAAACATTTTTTTTTCTTTTTCTTTGACTTGTGACTAAGTATTGATGACCTTTTTGTGTGAATTTCACAAATTTCATTTGATTATAATAATCTACTAAATTCTGCCAATATTGATAGCAAATACTAAAGAATGCATTGTGTGTGGGATTCGTCATTATAATTTCTATTCCTGAGTTTCAAACTCTTAATTTCTTACTTGTCAATATTGTCATTTATATAATAAAATAGTATTTTAAATTGTTCAGTGTCTTTTTTTTAAAATAATATTTGGATAGAGTCAAACGACTCCAACTTTGAAATAGAATGTAAAGAAATATAAGAGTAGCATACAACAGGAATGATTAGTTGTATTACTGAAGCTACAGTAATACTCAAAAAAAAAAGAAAAAAAAAACTACAGCCAACCAAAGAGTTGCTGCTGTATTTCCCCTGGGAAATGCTTTTTTACTACATATTTATATGCATCCAAACCACCTCTGCGTGGAAAAATTATCCCTTACTCCTCTGTTTGGATTTTTGTTTACATTTTTTTTTCTTTCTTTTTCTTTGACTTGTGATTAAGTATTGATGACTTTTTTGGGTGCATTTCATAAATTTCATTTGACTATTATCTATATAATAAAACAAAAAGAAAGCTATCAAGTGGTTCTCCTTCAATCCCCCCAAAAATTAAAGGCTCAGATCTAACTTTACAAAATATATTTTCCCTTCAATAGTTCTCCCAAAAACTCAAATTCAAATTCCCCACCCAAAATAACTCCTATATTTTTTTTATTTCTCTCTCTCTCTCTCTTTCTCTCTCTCCATCCCTCTTCTATTCAAAAAATTAAGAAAATAAAAATTTTACAAATTTTTAAAAATTAAAAAACAAAAAAAATTTAAAATTTAAAAACATAAAAATTAATTTTAAAAAAATAATTAAAAAATCATATAATATGTATTATATTTTTTTGCTTTATGTTTCCTATTTTAATTAATTTGCTGAACCTTCAAAACTATTTTATATGATCAAATATGGTGCACCGTTCCGAAGACGTGCCGCAGACACGTGTCAACGGGCAAACCTAGTACTCTACTAAATTCGGCCAATATTTAGCAAATACTAAAAAATGCATTGTGCGTGGGACCTCAAATTTTACCTTAAACATACCCCAACCACTAAAAGACATGTTTGAATAATATTTTAATCATTTTTTGTTTGTCTTTAATGGTTGGGATTTTGTCTTTTAGTGATTGGGCTAAATTTAGGATAAATTTTGAGGTATGTATAACATTTGTGATAATTTCTATTCTTGAGTTTCAAACTCTTTCTTAGATGTCAATATTGTCATTTATATAAAAAATAGTATTTTAAACTGTCCAGTGTCTTTTTTTATTATAACCGCATAGAGTCAAACGCCAGCCTAGAAATAGTATATAAAGAAATATAGGAGTAGCATACAAGAGTAGCATACAACATGAATGATTACAAGGAGTATTACATATGTACATAAAAAGGGGATTAATACAAAATCATCTATCACAATGGTAGCTAAGATGGCTGCCAATCACTCTGAACGACGCAGACGATAGCAAAGAATGAATATACGACCTGAAAAGAGGGCGAAAGCGGGGGGCGGCAGCTTGGTCTCATCGCCGTCGCCCCATCGCAGGGTAGCTGGCGTCCATCTGGCCATTCCATTTTCGTCGCAGGCCCAGACCTACACCGACGCCCAGATCTGGTCGAACGCGCTGGCCTACATCGACGCTTGATCGGGCCGAGATCTGGGTCCTCGCCGATCCCGCTGCGCGATCGCCCCCTATCGACTCCTCCCTCTGCACGTTCGACCTCCTACATTTGAGATCGAGCACCTGCGATCCCGCGGCGCATTCGAGCTCCTCCATTTGAGAGCGAGCGACAGGTTGGAGAGGGCCCAGATCCGGGTCCCCTGCGTGACCCCCCCTTTTCTGAGCTCCTCCCTCTCTTACGATTGAGGTGGCTGAGATCGAGGTTCGATGAGTCGCCGAAATCTATCGCTGCTGGTGTGATGGGGACCTGCCTTTGCATCGGAGGATTGAGGAGTTCGCTCATCCCCTACTGTGTCTTATTGCTGTCCCCTTCTTCGGTGCTGGTTGCAGTGCCATCGCTACCGCCACCATGTCCACACACTCAATGCCAACCGCAGTGATCTGCAGCTATGATTTGGATGTTGAGTTGCTGGTTGTGTATGCGAAGAAGAAAGAGTACGTGTGATGGTAGTACCAGAGTTAGAGACGGTAGCGGGTTGATCTGGTTATTGTTTGTATGGGGGGAGTGGAGGAGGTGCCTGGAATTGGTGTTGCACGGTTACGGGGCTAGGGCCTGAAGACGGGGTCCTTCCATAGGTGCGCACCTTTACAGCACTAGGTGGGACTTGGGTCCGTAGACGGGGTCCTCCCATGAGGTGTCCTGTAGAAATTGTTGAGGTGGAGATGTATCTGTTTTTATTCGGTAGTGGGGTAGTCGCACCCTGAATTCGACACCCGTTAATCAACAGCCACAGGTTTCGCAACAGCGCTGCCACTACGCCCTCATCAATAAATTTGCAATCCACAACGTCCACCGCCCGTAGGGGTGAGAAGGAAAGGTGATACTTCTGTTAGTTGTGATTGTTTCGGATTTTGCTTGAGAGAGAGAGAGTGAGAGAGTGAGAGAGTAAAGATATTGCTTCTCTCTATTCTGTGCTGGTGTCTGTTAGTGTTTGTGAGAAATCACTGGAGAGAGTAGATGTGTGTGAGAGGTGAAGGTATCATCTTCACGGCTCTCTCCTTATCGGTGTTCATGGTTAGGGTGACCGAGTGTTTTGTTTGGTAAAAAATTGCTGATGAGAGTTATAGCGTGACAGAGGTGAGTACCTTCTTCACGACTCTCCTTTTGGGTGCGACTCCGATTGGGTCATGTGTGAAGTTGTTGATCGAACTGCGATGAGTCCCAGGACCACGGATTGGTGTGCATATCGATCATAAAAGCTTAACAGATTTAATACGTGATCTAACCCTTTATAGCGAAATCTAGGGTTCACGAATTATAGAAGAAGATGATAGTTTCTAGCAACCTCGAGCCGTTAGCGACCCCAAGATCTTCTGCACGTATTCCTTCCTCGGGTTGGACGTCGGGTGGGCGACGGTCTCCCAACCTTTCTTCTCCTTGGCTGACATCTCTTTCTCTCCTTACGTGAATCACGAATTTAGAAAAAACTTCTTATCTCTGATAATAAAAAAAAAACAGCCAGAGAATATTGGATATATATATAAGGCTACGGCAGGGACCATGAGGAGAAATTAGGGTTAGGTCTCCTAACGAATCTGGGTATCCCATGTTCAGCCCGAACACACAACCCAGGCCCATTAACAATAGCTCGGTCCACTAAAGAGCTATTGTTGCACTACCTTCCTAATCCCAAATTATATTTATGGGCTCCTTTTATTATATGCTCGTTCAGCTCTCCATGTTAAGATATCGAATGTCCGTCGATCAAATTAAGTTACTGACAACTATATTGATCAACATCTTTTATCCTTAAGTAGTACCACTCAACTTTATTTGTCATGTCGGATGTAATCCACCTGCAGGGTTTACATGACAATCCTTATGAGCTCCTTAAGGGGACATCATCAACCTGACGTATCGGGACATGGATTCCTTTTACAATCAACAGCTCATCATACATACATTGCTATTACCCAATTCATAGAGGTTGTTGATCCATAATGAATCTCACTCTTTTATGAGTCAAAGTAATGCACACTGCATATACATGTCTGTTATTATATCTGGATTAAGAGCATAAGCATCCATAATAACAGAGGTGTTTGTTCTCTTTTGTAGTCAGTACAAAGAGAACAACCTCAAGCGGTCCTGTTCAATACACACAAAGTGTACTAGTGTAAACCTATAGTCAAGATAGACTAATACCAGATTACACTACAACCTTTCCAATGGATTGTCCAAGTCCGTCTAGGTTGTGAACTATTTATATATTCCATAGGGAACTGATAATATGATCTTCTGTGTGTCACCTCACACTATATTATCAACCTTATAGAATATCAGATACTTGCATTAATATTATAATAAACACAATATGCAAACATATGCCCATATGATTCTCATTCAAAAAAAATAAGGAAATAAAGTTAATACAAAAGTGATGCTTTCAGTATATAACCCTAACAGCGTTGGTGAGGTAAAAGGATGGGAGCGTCAAATTTTCAAATCGCATATGATTCGATTCAGGTGGGTGTGCGCGTGCCGTGGAGGTGGGTGCTCGAAGCTTGCTTGACGGATATACAATTAGTTGGTCCTCGTAGTTTAGAGTGAGAGCTGATTATATGTACCGATCATGTCGCTTCATGTTTTATTTCTGTATGTAGGTTGTAACTTGTCCCAGTATGCTGGGGTTGTTCTGTTAATTTCTTATTAATGAAACAGGGTGACCTTATTCCACCTTTTCCTCGGAAAAATAAAAAAAAGAGGGCGAAAGCAAAGGGCAGCCCCCCTCCTATAAGCAAGCTGCAAGCATAATACACAACGCAAACGAACACAACACAATGCAAATCATAACTCGAAAATAGCATAAGCTGAAGAAATAGTAAGCAGGAAGCCCGAAAACAATGCGTCGAATGAAACGACTAAAAAAGGTCCAGCATCAATAATACAACTAGCAACTTAATAACAACAGAGATAAGATTAGTCAATCCATCATAGATTAAAACAAGCCTCTAAGAAAACACAAACATTGAGTAAGGATACATAACTTGAAGAAAGAAGTGAGTAGAAGATAGATGTTAAGATAAAGGGGGCAGTAATATCCAAAGCAAAAGAAAGTAACATAGGGAAGAAGAAGAATATTAAACAAGAAGAGAGGGAAGATGAAAATCAGTCGAACAGACCAAAAGAACCAACCAAAGCAGCATCCGACACAAAACACCTTACCAAAAAAGCAGAAGAGAAAAGCTAGCTAACCAACATAGGAAACGAAGAAGCCTCCCTAGCCTACGGTCTTGGCAATAGGATCAGAGAGATATTTTTCTTCATCAGTAAGAAGACTGTCGGGTTTCAACCCAATCGGTAGAAACATGGGAAGCTTTACCAGTCTGTCCCTTGGGAGAGAGCGGAGTAACAGTCAATTTGGAAGAAGAGGAGGTGATAACAGCTGAAGTTTATCACATTAAGTAGAGTAGTAAGGATTCACATTCCACGCTGGCCAAGAGTTGACAATAGCAGAGGCAGAACGGGAGGAGGGTTCAGATGCAGGGCCCGAGTTGCTAAGCACATGCCTGGCTGGGGAAATAAGTAAGAGGTACTGATGAGGAGGCAGCAGCAGTGGCAGGAGGAGCAGAAACAGACGGCAGCAATGGTGTGGGATTTGGAGAAGCTTGCGTGGTAAGAGGTTGGGAGGCTTTAAAGGAGAGCGAGAAACTATAGCAGTAGATATACCCATTTGCTTAGAAGGATTGTAGTTAAATTGACCACGAACCTTGCCTTTAGAGTTGTTTCTGATGTGGGAATGGATTTTGGAAGAAGTAAAGTTAGTCTTAGCCGAGGAACCCTCATTAAACAAACTAGTCACATTGGAGATATCTAAGTTAGAAGAGTAGGGGGACAGCAACCGCTATAGAAAAAGGAACCGAAGAAACCGCCTCATGATATGAAACCGAAATAGGAAATGAAGAGTCACCAATCCTTAGAGCATCTGTGCTGTAGTCGTCCCGAGCCAAATTTTGGGTATTTGGCAAATAAAAATGAAAAAAATAATTTTGCGCGACGAAAGATAATTTTTCGTCTGGTCAAACAGATGGTAAATTATCTTTCGATAGCTATATTTGGGCAATTGCCATTTCGTCTTCCAAATAATTTTTCGTCTGATCAGACGAAACCTAAATTTTGGGTAAATGGCCAATGACTGCAGCACTACTTTTTCCAAAATTTGAAAATTTTGGTAAAATAGCTAACAACTACAGATGCTCTTAGAGTGTAAGAAGTGATTCTGTCCACGGAGTTGTGACATAAATATTTAGCTTCAACTTGAAGGCATTTTGAGGCTAAAAGAGTGGTAGAAGAAGTGTGTGTGAGATCACCGATACACTTGAACATATCAGCCACCAATCTGGGAGTATCACAGTATGGGGGGAGACCCAAAATTGAGACTTTAGTGGGCTTAGAATGGATATGAGGAAGACTCGAACCGAAGAAAGGCCACTTACGAACTAAAAGATTGATCGATCTGATAGTAAATGACTTTTTATCAACCAAATCAATTAAGATTTTAGGCGAAGAACATTTGATGCTAATGTCGTTGTTGGAACATGCATTGACAACCCAATTCCAATATGATACATGGCAAGTATTGCAAAGAAATGCGTCTAACAATGAATTAGAAATATAACCTCCAGTTAGAGAGTGTTAGAATATATGTGCAATATCCCTTAACCCTTCTACAACTTCGAAGTTGTAGCACAGTGGCAGGGACTTTCACATGGTATCAGAGCCTATCGTCCTATAAGGCCTATACTAATTTGATCCTCGTCGTCGAGGTAGGGTGGTTCTCGTCTTCATTAGAATTACTCCACCTCCCGACATTTTTCTCCCGATCTTGATCAAAATCCTAATCTCCCCAAAATCTCAAATCCCAAAACCTTAGCCGTCATCAAACAACAAGATCCAAAAATCCTAACCGCCATCTCCGCAGTTGACTGCTGCAACCTTCCCCGCTACCTTGACCACCGACTCATTCCCACCAGTTCATAATCGCTAATCAGAATATTCTCTCTCTAAACCCTAACAATGGCGGCCATCGCATCAGCGAGGAACAAGATGCCTGCCGCCCTCACAGCTTCTGCCAACCAGGAAGGTATCCTGTCCCGCGTGTCCAACTCCCCTATTGTGTACCACTCCAAGCAAGCCGCCTCCGACACCGCCTACGTGGCGAAGCACCTCCTCTGGAGCACCGGAAAGGCGGCGTGGTACACGGGGACCACTTTCTTGATCCTGGTGGTCCTGCTCATCATCGAGATGGATCGCGACTAGCAGCGCAGCCTCTGCAGCAGCCCATCTGCCTCCTCTGTTCACCTTCCGCACCTCGTCGAACCCAACTTCGTCACCTCCTACTCTCAGCCGCTGCTCACTAGCGGAGCCAGCACTGCCCCCCGTCGGCCTTCTTCTCCTACCTCCGCGTTGTATTCGATTCCTCGATGCTGCCTCCACCAGCAGCGCAACCTCCACAGCAGCCCTCTTCTCCTTTTTCTCGCTCTCTGTTTTGATCGGGATTGGATCTGTTGAGATCCAATTTTTCCATTGGTGGAATTTTGTTGTTCCGTGTTCGGGGATAGAAGCAGATCACTACCAGCCTTCTTGTTCCAGATCCGTTTTTCGACTGAGCAGTTTTCTGGTGTTTCGTGTTTGGATCCAAGAGGGGATCTTGCTGTGGTACTACTGTCTCAGAGTCTTTAAAAAATAAATAAATAAATAGATAAAAAATAAATAAAAAAATCTTGCAGATTCTTGTGCTTCTACATCCAGATCGTCACTTACTCCAGTTGATCGATCGTAAGTTTGAGAGGGGGTGTTATCAGCATCTATTTCTCAGTTATCAACAATTCTTAAGTCTGGGGTGAGATCCTATCATCGACCATTCTCAAGTCAGGGGTGAGATCCCAGCATCGACTATGTCTCAAGTCAGGGGTGAGATCCCATCAGTCCATTTCTCAGTTCAGGAGTGAGATCCCAGCATCAACTATGTCTCAAGTCAATGGTGAGATCCCATCAGTTTATTTCTCAGTTCAGGGGTAAGATCCCAGCATCGACTATGTCTCAAGTCAGGGGTGAGATCCCATCAGTCTATTTCTCAGTTCAGGGGTGAGATCCCAGCATCGACTATGTCTGAAGTCAGAGGTAAAATCCCATCAGTCTACTTCTCAGTTCCGTCACATGTGCCATCAAGCGCCGTTTCTGCATCACAGTTTGCCGTTCCTTCTACATCAACATCGTCAGTGTTCCAAACTCTTGTTGCTTGAACCAACTTGAGTTTGAGAGGGGGTGTTAGATGATAAATAAGTTTAGTCCCACATTGAATAATATTTTGGTTTAGTATTCTATTCTCTCCTATATGTATGAGTCTTATTATACTCAGTTTAATTAATCAATAAAAGAATATTTTTTCTATCTCTAATTCACATGGTATCAGAGCAACCCCGGTTCGATTCCCACATGCTATGCAATTTTAAATGCGGATTAAAAAAATAAAATATCGCTGCGTATTGTCTAGGTCTCGGCCCACAATATGTTGGGCATTTATCTTGTTTCTTTGGCCCATTAAAATATGGGCTCTCGACCTGAGATGGCGTGTTAGAATATAAGTGCAATATCCCTCAACCCTTCTACAACTTCAAGTTATAGCACAGTGACAGGGACTTTCACAGAGAGACAACAACGAAGCATTCTAGATAAGATTTTTTGGCAATCAAATCAGCCGAGAGATTTCTAGAAACCAAGGGGGGTTGTGTTTCGGACGTGGAGGAGCTGACAGAAGATGCGATGACGTTGGAGTAGGAAGCGGGGCAGAGGAGTCGGATTGCTTAATCTTTTTTGATTTCTTTTTTTCATGTATCCCTACGAGTGTGGCTTGAAGATAGGGAAAATTAAGGACAGAAAGAACATGATCTGAGATCGGGGTGCCCATAGGGAGATCAAGAAGATGCTGCAGAGAGAAACATCGATTGCGAGAATGATCCATTTTTTCGTTAAAGTGACATTTCATTTTGTTAGGACAGAAAAGCTTGAAGTGACCCGGAACTAAGCATCGGGAAACAAAATGGGAGAGAAAGAGGATTTAGAGGTTGAAGACGAGGTGATATGAGAAGAGGTGAGGGAATTCCCACAATAAGAATTGGGTGAAAACTTCTGGAGTGTGGGCTGAACATGGTTAATGAGCTTGGAGCCATGATAAGCAAGATTAGAAGCTTTATTATTATTATTATTATTATTATTATTATTATTATTTACAATTCAACCCACGAATCAGAAAGCCCACGGCCCACAAATAGAAGTGAAGAGAGAATAAGTAGAACTAGGAAAGCTAGGACTAAGTCAACCTAACCGATACAGTAGCGGTCAGAAGATTGGACAAGGAACTTGAAAAAAAAAAAAAAATCATCAATTTTTTTTTTGTCCAGTGTTACCAACAATTATGTTATTAAGATAGGAAATTTCAAAATCTCAGCATTAGCTTAGGAAATTACAATAGAAGCTTTGTGCAAGGTTGTGAAATAATAAGTAAACTATTTCAAAATCCATCTTTGCACCAATAAAATCATATTTAAATGTAAGAAATGAATTAAAAATTTTGATTATTTACATTAAGTTTTTATTTTAGTTTTTTGTTCTTATAACTAAAAAGTATTATTGTGCAAGGAAGGAGACTAGGAACCCAAGAATTAGGTGGTGAAACTTGAAGGAAAATAAACTAGATGTTTTTAAAGATAAAATTCTTAAATGAGCACCATGAAATTGGAAAGGGGAAACAAATATGATGTGAACTAAAATGACCACGTACATAAGAGAAATTTCAAAAGAGGTGCTTGGAGAATCCAAAGGTAGAGAGTTGCTAAATAAAGAAATATGGTGGTGGCAAGAAAAACTTCAAAATATTGTGAGAGAAAAAAAATCAACCTTCAAAATATGGTAAAAGAATAGAAATAAAGAGGATTTAGAGAGACATAAGACCGTTAGAAAAGAAGTTAAGAAAGCGGTATGAGATGCAAAAGAAAAAGCTTATGATGATATATACGCAAAATTAGAAACAAAGGAAGGAAAAAATAATATTTATAAGCTTGTTAAACAAATGGATAGAAAAATAAAAAATCTGGATTCAATTATGTGTATTAAGAGCGATGATTCAAGAATCTTAGTAAAATATGAGGAAATTAAGAAAAGATGGCGAAATTACTTTAAAAAGTTATTAAATAAAAATGTTGTGGGCAACTTAAATATAGAGAATTCGAGAGAGAGTCAAGAGCATATATTTTTCCGTAGAATTAGGAAATCAGAGGCTCAAAATACTCTAGCAAGGATGAAAATAGGAAAAGTTTTAGGACCGGATGATATATTCATTGAAGTTTGAATGTGTATTGGGGATGTAGGAGTGTGTTGGCTAACAAAATTATTTAATGAAATTTTGAGGACTAAGAAGATACCCGATGAATGGAGAAAGAGTATTTTAGTACCTATATATAAAAATAAAAAAAGATATACAAAGTTTCTCAAACTACCGAGGAGTTTAATTTGAGTCATACGATGAAAATTTGGGAAAGAGTGATCGAACATAGACTGCGACTAGAAACTACAATATCTAAGAATCAATTTGGATTTATGCCTGGGAGGTCAACAATGGAAGCAATTTATGTATTGAGAAGACTTACGGAAAAATATCGGAAGAATAACAAATATATACATATGGTTTTTATAGATTTAGAAAAAAATATGATAAAGTCCCTATAGACATAGTATGGTGGGGGTTAAATAATAAAAGAGTAACTATTCGGTATATCGAGGTAATTAAGGATATATATGAAGGGACAATGACCACAATTAGAACAACAACAGGAGCGACCAGTGGTTTTCCTATTACAATAGGTTTACACCAAGATTCAGCATTAAGCCCCTACCTCTTTACTTTGGTTATGGATGAATTGATGCAAGGAATACAAGATGAGGAGTCTTCGTGTATGTTTTTTTGTCGATGACATCGTCTTAGTGGACGAGACTAGAGCATGAGACCATGCTAAATTAAAATTGTGGAGAGAAACTTTGGAAGCTAGAGCCTTTAGCATAAGCATAAATAAAACAAAGTATATGGAGTGTAATTTTAGTAATATTCGGAACACAACTGAGGAAATAGTGAAGTTTGATGGTCAAGAGATACTTAAGAGAGTTCGTTTTCGATATTTAGGCTCGATTATACAAAGAGATGGGAGATTTGTGAAGATGTTATACATATGATCCAAGCAGGATGACTTAAGTGGAGAAGTGCAAGTGGTGTTTTGTGTGACAAACGTATACCTTTGAAATTGAAGAAAAAAATTTATAGGACGGTTGTTAGACCAGCAATGATGTATGGAGCAGAGTGCTGGACAACAAAGAAACAACATGTCCCAAAAATGAGTGCAGTAGAGATGAGGATACTAAGATAGATATGTGGTAAAACAAGGAAGGATAGAAACGAGCTTATACGAGACATACTAAAGATAGCTCCAATCTAATATTAGTTAAGAGAGAATTGCCTCATGTGGTTTGGACATGTCATAGGTAGGCTTAGTAGTGCCTCCGTTAGAAAGAGTGATTTGATAAGTATTGATGGTAGAGTTAGGGGTAGAGGAATACCTAAACTAACTTGGGTGAAAACGGTGAAAAAAGATATGTTAGTTTGTGACCTTATAGAAGATATTGCGCTAAACCGAGTAGAATGGAAAACCATAATTCATGTAACCAACTCCAACTAGTTCAGAAAAAGTCTTTGTTGCTATTGTTGTTGTATTACTAAAAGTATTATTGAAATTTGCTGCTCAATTAGCACATGGAAATCATCACACAAAAATACGCATGCATTAAAATTAAGAGATGATTTAACATTTGTCAAATCAAAAATTGAACAAACATGGCAGTAAGAAATTCACTTTCCACGACCACTGAAGTGCAGCACGTGAGGTAATCGACACCAGCAGTTGTTAGATGGTTATCGTACCCAATTTCATAGCTCAATCGAAACATATTCAGTCTTTTGGTAGCAATAAACAATCACCCTTTCTAAAAGAGTGAACGTCATCTCTTTCTTTTGAGTGTTTATATTATTTAGTTGACTAACATTGAATTACCTCGTCCCTAGAAGGCTCGTTATCTCTATCATCAGTCAGAGAACCTCGCCTGCAAAATGAGATCACGATAAACAAAATTTCTTACAAGAATTACTAAACCAACAGGAATCTTCACTGGGATTAGAGAAAATGTTCAATTTATCCCATTACGTTATTCCAATTTTAAAAATTAATTACTCTTTACGCCATAAAAATATCATATTACATGCGGCAAATTAACTCGATCGAGTAAAACATGTTAGGATTGTGACCTCAAATACACATAAGCACACGAGTTCTTGAAGTTGGAGAAGAAGAGGAGAAAACGAAGACAACAAGAGAAGACAACAACAACTAGAAGAAGTGCAGCTGAAGGGGTTGTGGTCAATCGACCTGAACTGCTGACATTATTTGAGATTACATGGTTCCAACAGAGAGTGAGACAGTTGACTGTGCAGTTTACCGGTCAGGCTCGAGTATTGGCGAGACACATTGCAGTCGACCGCAACTAGGTGCTGTCAACCGACAACAACGCTATATGTTATTTGGGCTGAAGGATTTCAGGTCCAATAAGTTGTATTTGTATTTATCTTTTAGGATTTGCTTGGGGCTATAAATATAACAATAGATGTGAACTCTATGGTGTATCAAGGTGAGCCGTTATTATTGTACAACTTCAAGAGGGATAAATGTTGAGTGTTTCAAAAGTGTGAGAAAGAGATTGAGAGTTATGATCTCTTTATAATCTTTGTATTTCTTAGGGAATAAGAAGTATTGGTTATCTATGCATATTATTGTGTTCTTGTGAGATCCTATGATTATTGTGTTGACTTGTTCTTGGTGCATGTAGTTCTTAGACGTTTCTGTTGCTTATGGTGTGTGTTCCGCAATTAGCACTACAAGTGGTATCAGAATCTCTACAAAACAATCTAAATAGAAATGAAAAAAGAAAGGATATTTCCATAGAAAGAAAAAAGACACCGTAAATAGAATAAAAGAAAAGTCACCATCGAGTAATATCTTTGATGATACAAGAGTGCTGTACAAAATTGTGACTAGACTGAGAACTCATGCTCGAATTTAGACATCTGCAAACTTTAAAACGAAGGGAAAGTCAAACAAAAAATTTCCACTTCAAATTACTTTCTCATCATAACAAAGTCAAACCGCTGTCACATCATCTAAATTCCCGGCCCCTTTTTCATGAGGTGTTCGGATGGTTGTAAAATAAATCCAAATCATGAAAATTACTATAGGAAAAAGAAATCATTGAAAATGAGTTCTAAAAAAGTGGTTTGTCTAGATATAGTTTTATGGTAGTATATGAGCGAGAGGAGAGAGAGAGAGATATTTAACCTAGAGAAGGTAGAATTATTTTATTGGATAGTGTAAAAAGAGAGGGAGAGAAACAATTAAAAAAATAGCTACAGTAGTGCTGCAGTGCTAATCCACTTAGTTCTGAGATTTTTTTTCAGATTTCACATGGTGCTACAATAGAGCTACAGTAGGAATCTAAATCCATACAAAAAACAGTTAAACAAACCTACAAACAGTGCATTTCTCGGGATTCCTTTTCACTACAGTAAGCCTGCAGCTAAACAAACACCCCCTCAAACGGACACCTAATAACAGATTCGAATCCTTTGCCATTGGATGATATCCGACGGATGGGAATTAAACATTTTGAGTAAATTTGATATGAAGTCAATTAAAAAAGAATACTTGGTTGAAATTGCAAAATACACACCATCTCTCCAACACAACCCAAAAATCTTAATATTTTAATTAAAACGAGTCGAGTATCTTGAGGCTCGGGCTCAGCTCGTTTACGGTATCGAGCTCGCTTTCAAGTTTGAGCTTGAGCCAAGTACTCACAAGCTTTTACATAACAACCTTATTACCTTGAGGCTCGGGCTCGGCTCATTTTTGTTATCGAGCTCTGCTTGAGCTTGAGTCGAGTAGCTCGTGACTTAGTTGACTCATTTGCAGCCCTAATTAAAAATTAAGGTTGACAATTGACCTGAGCTCGATCAAGTCTGACTCATTTTGTAGGACTCGGGCCTTTTTTCTTTTTTTGGGACCCAGGCCCAGTAAATAAGCCCAACTTAATCTTCGGACCGGGTTCGGGTGTGTATGGTTCCGTCCCGAACCCGACCTGGTTTAAAGAACTCCAAAACTCTCTAATACTCTATGGTCTCTAATTCCCAAGCGCTTTGTCTTCATAACGCTTTCCCTTTCTCTCTACTGCCCCTTCGTCTTCAAAAGATTCAAAACACCCCTTTCTCTCTCCCCCTTCTCTCTCCTTATATCTCTCTCATAGTCTCATGGCAGCTTTGCCTGTCTATATCTATTTTTTTCATATTAGTTTTCATCATCAACCATAACCCTAACCCTAGTTCCCAATTCAATCTCATATCTCTGTAATCTGAAGAAGGGATCTCGAATTCTCGATCTAAGAAGAAGACCTATATCTAAAGGAGTAAAGGTACAACCGTTTACCTATTTCATTATCTGCCAAGTTTCGATTTCAGGTAAATTTGTTGATTCCTTGATTTTACTTGTTTTTAGTTGATTCTGTAAGGACCCTTTAGCTGATTCTTGATTGAGGGTGATGGGTTGTGATGTTGTTTGTTTTTAGGGTGTGGGGGCAGTCGGTGTGACTTCTTGTAATTTGTGAAATGGAAACCGCAGTACTTGCATCGGTCCGACCTTGGGGAGTAGGACCGGCTCGGGGGTAGCAGCAGAGAGACAGAGGCTGATGCTGTTTGTTTTTGGCATGTGAGTGCAGCAGGTATGAGTTCTTGTAATTTTTGAAATGGAAACCGCAATACTGGCGTCGGTCCGACCCTGGGGAGTAGGACCGACTCAGGGGTAGTAGCAGAGAGACAAAGGCCGAGTGTTCGGTTCGGATCCAGTAGCTCGGCTCGGTTTTCTGTACCTGTACACTGCCTAGAAACACCGGGAGAAGTCCCGACGATAGGCCTTCCGATGATCTAGTCAGTCACTGAAAAAGAGACTGGACAGCTAGGGTTCAGCTAGGGTTCAGGTGGTCAGTCACTGAAAAAGAGACTGGGTATTTATAGGCAGAGGCAAACAGGTCTAGAACCCTAACGGGCCGGGTTGGACCCGTTAGCCTGTGGGCCTGAGCTGGTTATGGCCCGTTGGACTCTAGTTGACTTGATGATCACAGGGGGAGGATCCAAATGGAGATTAGAGGGCTCTGATTTGTGCCACTCTATTTATTCCACATCACAAGCCCCCACTCCTACAGGGCTGGGCAAGGCCAGTTGTGGAGGAGTAGTCGGGTTCCATGGAGAAGAGCTGGAAGAGTCTCTTTGGCTTGGGTTGGCTAGGGTTGGCGCCGAGCTGGAGCGAGTTTTGGTGGCCGAGCATGAGGGTCTACTACCGAGCATCGTCGACCAGGTCCTAGTGGTTCCCACCGTTCTCGAGACTGAATGGGGTCGGAAGGCGGCAGCAAGCCCAAATCAAGAGGCTTGGCTTGTGAAAGTTACCCCTGTGCTCGAGATAGCTATTGAGCGTCGAGGCTCAGGGGGTCGGCAGGTGGAGGCGAGCCCAGGAGACTTGGCTTTTGAAAGCTACCCCTGTGCCCAAGATAGCTGTTGAGCGTCGAGGCTCAGGGGGGTCGGCAAGGAGAGGCGAGCCCAGGAGACTTGGCTTGTGAAACCTACCCTTGTACTCGAGATAGCTGCCGAGCATCGAGGCTTAGGTGGTTGGCAAGGAGAGGCAAGCCCAAGAGACTTGGCTTGTGAAAGCCACCCCTGTGCTCGAGATAGCTGTCGAGCATCGAGGTTTAGGGAGTCTGCAAGGAGAGGCAAGCCTAAGAGACTTGGCTTGTGAAAGCTACCCCTATGCTGCTCGAGATAGTTGTCGAGCATCGAGGCTCAAGGGTTCGGCAAGGAGAGGCGAGCCTAAGAGACTTGGTGTAATATCCCGGACGGATATTACCGTGTATAAATTATTATTTTATTATTATTTTATTATTATTTTGTTTTAATTCCAAAATTAGAATATTTTGGTGATTTTCACCCGATTTATTCATAGACATTATCTGTACCCAGATATCGGTCAGTATACATCCGTATTGTATCATATTGGTACCGTGACCTTCCGAACTAATAATAGAATTTATTTTATTATTATTTCCGAGATTAAATTATTTTATACGGATTATGCGAAGATTTTCGGTATACAGACATATATGCGCACATACGTGTAGTATGTCGATTAGTACGTTATACAAATTGTGTGTTGTGTATTTTGGACAACACTTGTCTTTGTTATGACAAAACCTATTAGATTGTTCGGGTTTATAAGTGTTTAACTTAGGTTAAGTGTGCATGAAGAGGTTAAGGAAACCCTTCTAGAAACCCTCACATAACACCATACCCACATTACACCTCATCCACTTCCTACCTCCACCACATCCCACCTTCCCTAAGGTATGGCCGGCCCCCATTTTGGGGAGGGCCTTTTGTGCATTTTGGTGTGCACATTTGCACTCTCCACCCTCTCCCTCCTCTTATAAATACCCCCTTCCTCCACCTTTGTCTCATTTTAGAAAGATCATAAAGAAAGAAAGAAAGAAAGGAAAAGAAAGAGAGAACACCATACTAACTTGAGTGTTTTCCCATTGTAGGTTTCATAAGGATTTCTAAGAGCTTAGGAGAAAAAGTAGGAGTGATAGCAAGTCCTTCCTACAAGAAAAGAAGGTGGTGGTTTCTCTTTTGTTTGTTTGTTTGTTTGTATTGTTGCTTTGATGTTCTTCTTCTTCTCATCCTCCTTGTTTGTTTCTTTTTATTTGGGTACTTTCTTGTGATGTTTTGGTATGATGTTGTGGTATGTGGTGTAACTTGTATGGATGAAAAGAAGTAACTAGTGGTAATGCCCAATAAACACCTAAAGATTAAATCTTTATAGTAGTAGTAGGTTGTTTGTGTTTGTTAATTGGACTAAAATGACATAAGGCATATAGACTTGTACATACAACCATTTGGGGTTGTAGGACTTGATGAGAACTCATGCACAAAGCATATGAACCCTTTTTACAACCATTTTTGGTTGTAGGACATGTATTGAACTTGGACTAGAAAGAATGCATATGGTTGGTTGAACCAAATGAAGGTTCTTACTTTATTTTTATTATTGTTATTTTCTTTTATAATCTTAAGAAAGAAAGAAACCCTTGTGGATGTTAATTCTATTAATAGAAAAGAAACTATCTAAATCACTAGTTGTAGAATGGTCAAAAAGATCTCTTTTTATGTTCAACTAGTGTTAATAAGAAATAAATACTAATGAAGATTTGGTAGAAATGTTAGTAGATATTCATATTAAAATAAAGTAGTAGTAGTAGTAGTAGATAATTAAAAGAAGTAGTTGTAGATGTTTTATGTTCATATTAAAATAAAGTAGTAGTAGTAGTAGTAGATAATTAAAAGAAGTAGTTGTAGATGTTTTATGTTCATATTAAAATAAAGTAGTAGTAGTAGTAGTAGATAATTAAAAGAAGTAGTTGTAGATGTTTTATGTGTTGGATCCTGTAGGCGAGACAACAAACACTAGAGGGGGGGGGGGTGAATAGTGTTAATTAAAAACTGCGGAAATTTTCTTCGGTGTAGTCGACTTGGTTGTGACCCAGTCGACTGATATGACCAAATTAAAACAAATACAACGACTCTGTGCAGTCGACTTATAGATGAGATAGGCGACTGAAGACACAATGAAAGTTCAACTTATGCGAGACTGATCAGTCGACTGATAGTGCAAGGAGTCGACTGTCCAGACAAGTTTTACAGAACTTAAGTAAACAAAAAAATAAATGCAAGATCAAGACAACCAATCACAGAGTACACAAGATATATCCTGGCTCGGTCCTTCCGACCTACATCCAGTCCCCAAGCAACCCACTTGAGATTTCCACTATTCTTGAAAAACAAGTTTACAAGAATACCCTACGGCGTTAAGACAACAACCTTGTCTAACCCGTAGACCTTTCTCTCAACCAGAGAAAGCAGACCCACTCTACTACCGAGAGTGAACGACCGACTCTACACCCTAGAGTCTAAACCACTCTCCAACCGAGAGCAAAAAGAAAACAAGAAAAACTTTACAGTCAACCTATAGCCTTGTTGATGTGTTGTGTTGTTGCACGTGGCTAAAACAAGGCCGACTTCTATACCCAGTCCAGAATGAAATCGTTGTTATACTGGACTGAGTGTAGAGAACCAAAGATTTTGAACTTGAATGCTTTTTCTCACTTTTCACTTGGAATTTCTCAAAGAGTGCTCGGAATCTTAAAAAGTATTGTTGTAAGATCTTCTCAGTGAGATCTGAACTCTATTTATAGAGTTAGATCTCCTGGACGTTGGGAGACAGTTATTCTAACTGTCAATCAACGGATCTTAGAGCTTTTGATTTTGAAAAATTGATTTTGAAAACAGAAAACGGTCAAAAGCACTCGAACAGTCGACTGGGTTGCCATAATGAGTCGACTGGTCAGAGTTTGAATAAATTTAAACAGTTTTGTACTGTCAGTCGACTGCCAGAGGCATCAGTCGACTGGTACTCAAAAGTTAAATTACTTCAAACTGTTTTGACTCTTTTTGTGATTTTTGAAAAACACACATTATAAGAAAGTGAGTGTGTGTGTGTGTGACAAGGCTTTACAATCATACTAAGACTCAACAAAAGAAAAAATACAATGTTTACAAGACACAACAATTTGACAATTGAGCTTGAAGCCTTGAGTCTTGAGTCTTGATTTGAGTCTTGAGTCTTGTCTTGAGTCTTGAGTCTTGTCTTGAGTCTTTGTCTTGAGTCTTTGTCTTGAGTGTTGTCTAAAACAATCTTTATCTGGAGCCTTTGTGCTTGTTCATTTGTTCAGTTGAAATAGTCTTTTGTATGTACAACCTGCAATGTTAGCTGTATAGCATAGACACATGTTGCAGTGTGTTGTGATCATCAAAATTAAGAATCAACATTCTCCCCCTTTTTGATGATGACAATACAATAGCTGATAACAATATACACAAATAAAATACAAGCATAGATTTTAAAAGCTCCCCCTATTAAAAACACAATATGCATACATAAAGCAGATGTTATCAGTCGACTTAAAACATAGAGGCAGTCGGCTGAACAGAAATAATATCACAAAAGAGAAAGACAGTAACATCAGTCGACTGATATGCTTGGAGCTGCAGCAGTCGACTGGCCAGAGAAATACTTCAATACACAGAAATAAACAGAACATACATACATATTTGAATAAATGAGGATATATCTCTCCCCCTTTGTCATCAACAAAAAACACAAAATACACAGTCTTTTGCATAGAAATAAACTAAGAAATGTCTCATACATAAATAAGTTCATAAAAATAAAAAAAAACAGAAAAGTACATAATAGTAAAAAAAAAAAAAAAAAAAAATAAAGTCTTCAATTGTCCTCGTCTGAGTCTTCATCGGCAGCATGAGAAGGAGGAGGAAATTGGGAAGTGAAAAGATCGGTCAGATGATCAATTTTGGAATCAAGGGAGTGAATCTGAGAATCAACGGTCTCCGAATGTTTCATAAGATAATTGACACATTCATAGAGAGTAGCTGGATCCTCATATTTAGCTTTAGGAAGAGATGAACTAGAAGAGGCAGAAGGTCTAGAAGGTCTAGCAGTAGAACCCAAAGGAACTTGAGAAAGTGGAGGAGACCTAGGGGTTGTACTAGGAGCAGGATCAAGAAGCTTCATACGTGCTAAACTAGCACGATCAAAGCATTCATACTGCTTAACAACATTGGTCTCGGAATCGAGATCAATATCATAAGTTGTAAAGACCCTGGTCAGAAGACCTCCAAAGGGAAGGAAATGAACATGATGTTGTTGGAGTTTAGAGAAGATGACTCGACCCCAATTAATAGCTATTTTACCAAAAATGGCATAAACAGCTTGTTGCAATTCCATTGAATATTGATCATAACTTCCTCTTTTGGGAAGAATGTTATAAGCTAATATTCGTGCAACTAGTTTTGCAACTGGTGTAATATTTTTGCTTGTCATTGGGGGTCCTTGATTAGGTAAAAATATTTTAGACATGATAGAAAAATCATCAAGGATTATGTCTCCTAAGTCAAGTCCTTCGTTATCAATACCCATTACTTGATTGATTCTCTCGGGTGTGAGAGATATCTTGGTATTTTTAACGGAAGACCGAATCACAACATTTCCATCTCTTAATTGCACAACTCTCATATTTGTATAAAAGAGATAGATTAATTGTGGATAATAATCGGGTTGGTTAGCAAGAGAAAGATATTCATAAAGGCTACAATTTTGAAATAGGGGTACTAGATTAAACCTATCCAAATCATTAAAGTTAACAAACCGACCCGGAAAAATGATAATGCTACACATCAATTGCCAACGTTCTAGAAGATCCTGACTTAACAAAAACTGAGAGTAATCTTGAGAAGAGCTACCCTCATGAGATCTCTTAGATCGTTTAGGTGCCATTAAGAGAAATGCAAGAGATGAGATTTTACCAACAAGGAATAGAGAGACAAACAGCAAGATGCGGCAGTCGACTCTTCGGAATTGATCTTCTTCTCTCCTTAGGGTTTGAGATTGGGGATAAAAGTAAAAAGTGGAAGATGGAGGCTGTGAAAAGGGGTTTTAACTGAGGGCAGACGGCTGAGATCAAGAGGGAAGAAATCGATGGTTGAGATAAGAGGTCACGGGTGAAAAAGAAAAAAAATTTTATCTCAAAAGCTGCGATGAATAGTCGCTGAAGACATTTGAACTCGCGACAGTCGACTGGTAGGGTATATCAGTCGACTTAGTCGAGAAGAGACTAAATTTTATATGTCTGCTGATCAGTCGACTGTTATAAGGACCAGGCGACTGTTCAGAGAACAAAAATAGGTATTTATGAAAATACAGTACAGTCGACTTATTCAAAAACACAGTCGACTTAACAGAGAAATTTTTAACAGATGTCAATAAAATCACATATTCCTAGTTCTCTTCTTAAATTAATAAAAGTATCTTCTTTAAGGGGTTTGGTAAATATGTTTGCTACTTGTTTATCAGTAGAGATAAAGTCTAAAGATATATCTCATTTTAAAACATGATCACGTAAAAAATGATGTCGAATATCAATGTGTTTCGTACGTGAATGTTGAATCGGATTTTTAGATAAATTAATTGCACTGGTATTATCACACATAATTGAGGATTTCTCAAATGAAATACCATAATCTAATAAAGTTTGTTTCATCCAGAAGATTTGTGCACATGCCAAACTTGCAGCGATATACTCAGCTTCTGTGGTTGATAGGGATACGAAATTTTGCTTTTTACTGCACCAAGAGACTAGGGAATGTCCCAAAAAGTGACATGTACCACTAGTGCTCTTGCGATCAGTTTTGCTTCCAGCAAAATCAGCATCGCTATATGACAGAAGTTGAAAATTATCGGTGCGTGGATAAAATAAACCATATTCAGATGTGCCTTTAATATATCTTAAAATTCGTTTCACTGCTTTTAAATGAGACTCTTTAGGACAAGATTGATATCTAGCACATAAACATACGCTGAACATAATATCTGGTCTACTTGCGGTAATATATAAGAGTGAACCAATCATACCTCGATAGAGTTTTTGGTCAACACTATTACCTAATATATCTTTGTCAAGGATAGTAGTAGTAGCCATAGGTGTGGATTTACTACTAGTACTATCCATGTTAAAACGTTTGAGTAATTCCTTTGCATATTTTCCTTGATTGATAAATATGCCATTTGAGGACTGCTTTATTTGAAGTCCAAGGAAATAATTGAGTTCACCCATGTGACTCATCTCAAATTCGTTTTTCATGGTATTAGCAAACTCTTGACATAGATTATTATTAGTAGAACCAAAAATTATATCATCAACATATATTTGTATGATTAAGATATCATTCTTAACTCTTTTGATAAACATTGTAGTGTCTACTTTACCTATTTCAAATCCTGTTTCTAAAAGAAAAGTTTTCAAACGATCATACCAAGCACGAGGTGCTTGTTTAAGACCGTATAAGGCCTTTTTCAATTTATAAACATGATCTGGAAATTGTTCATGTTCAAAACCTGGTGGTTGTTTAACATAAACATTTTCTTTAATAAACCAATTAAGGAAAGCATTTTTAACATCCATTTGATAAAGTATAAAATTCATGAAACAAGCAAAAGATAATAAAATACAAATAGATTCTAGTCTAGCAACAGGTGCATATGTTTCATCAAAATCTATACCTTCTTCTTGATTATACCCTTGAGCAACTAATCTAGCCTTGTTCCTTACAACTTGTCCTGATTCAACTAACTTATTTTTAAATACCCATTTGGTACCAATAATAGTCTGATCAGGAGGTCGAGGAACTAAATCCCATACATCATTCCTTATAAATTGGTTTAGTTCATCTTGCATGGCATTCATCCAATATTCATTCTCACAAGCTTCTTGTATATTTTTCGGTTCAAAATCCGACAAGAATGCTGTATGAGAAATCATATTAACATGTGAACGTGTCTGAATATCATGGGAGATGTCACCAATTATTAAGTCATGAGGATGATCTTTAACTTCAACAAATGACTTTGGTAAAGTTGAAGATACCACAATAGGATCAGTCGACTTGACAGGTTCTTCAGTCGACTGCTTTTCATCAGTCGACTGGGAGTCCTTATCAGTCAACTTATCAGTCAGATTAATTTGTTCTAAAGATTTAATCACATTATCTAAAGGTGATGAATCAGTTTCATCATCTTTATTTAAAGTTGATGAAGGCAGAGATTCATCGAATGTAACATGCATTGATTCTTCAGTAGTCATTGTAGACTTATTGAAAACTCTATATGCTTTACTTCTATTTGAGTATCCTAAAAAGATACCCTCATTAGATCTAGGATCAAATTTGTCTATATTATCTTTTGTGTTTAGAATAAAACACTTACAACCAAATGTCTTAAAGTAAGAGACTTTAGGAATTTTATTGAAAAACAACTCATAACAAGTCTTCTTTAGCTTAGGTCTTATAAGAATTCTATTTAAAACATAACAAGCTGTAGCAACAGCTTCAGCCCAAAAGTGCTTTGGTAAATTGCTTTCAACAAGCATAGTACGTGCGCATTCTTGCAAAGTCCTATTCTTCCTTTCAACCACTCCATTTTGTGGTGAAGCTCTAGGAAATGCAAACGAATGTGTTATACCATTCTTGTTGCAATATTCTGTAAATGTTTCATTTTCAAATTCTCCACCATGATCACTTCTAATAGTGACTATGGTTAGAGATCTTTGATTTTGAATACGTTTACAAAAATGTGCAAATTCATCAAAAGCATCATTTTTATGTTTTAAAAAGAATGTCCATGTGAATCTTGAAAAATCATCTACTAAAACAAATACATATCTACTTTTATTTAAAGAAGCAACTCTAGTAGGGCTAAATAAATCCATATGAATTAATTCGAGCGGCCTACTAGTAGAAATTACTTCTTTTGTTTTAAAAGTGGATTTGATTTGTTTTCCTAGTTGACATGCATCACATAACTTATCCTTTTTAAAGGATAGTTTTGACAGTCCTTTAACTAGGTTATATTTAGATAATTTTGAGAGATTCTTCATGTTCACATGTCCAAATCTTCTATGCCATAGCCAAGATTCATTGTTAGAGGTTATTAAACAAAAATCATTTGAACAATCTATTGCATTCAAACACAATTCATAAATATTATTTTTACGAAAACCTTGAAAAATAACATTTTGCATAGTAGAGTCATAAATTAAACATGCATCCTTTTCAAATACTATTTTATACCCTTTATCACATAATTGACTAATACTTAATAAATTATGCTTTAAACCACTAACTAATAATACATTTTCTATGGTTGGGTTAGAAGTTTTACCGACCATGCCGATACCTATGACTTTGCCTTTGTTGTTATCACCAAAGGTGACAGTTCCTCCATCTATGCTTTGGATGGTAGATAGAAGGTTGGCATGTCATGTCATATGTTTTGAACATCCGCTGTCGAGTATCCAACGATCTTTCTTGGGTACCTATAAAAAATTTAAGGTAAATATGGTACCCTTTTTATTGGGTCCAAAACATATTAGTTTGGGAGAAACCAAACCCATGAAGAGTTCGATTTTCCTCCATAAGCAGGAATATAATTAATAGAATTACACACATTTAAAACATATGAATTAATATATGCAATTCTATCATTCTGATTTAAGCAGACTGGAACCCATATAAACTTGTTCTGTCCAGTCGACTTAACAGTGTTCTTCAGTCGACTGCTAGTGTGAGTCAGTCGACTGGATGATACACTAGGTCGACTTATATGAGGTTTTGATCTCATTGAATAAGATTCAATTCCTCTGGACAGACGACTGGTAGGTTGGCTCAGTCGACTTAACCGAACAGTAGTCTTGATTTTATCACTAACATTTACAGCCTTAGGCCTTTCAAAAAATTCATACAACTTGTGTGTAACACTAGAAATAGATGCTGATTTATTTCTACTAGTGTTTTTAGCAGGAGATTCTTTTACAGAAGAATTTTTAAAACCAAGACCGTATTTTTGACTAGATTTTACTTGATGATGAAGCACATCATTTAAATTCTCTTTGCCTTTGTTAAACTTAGATACGTTCTTTGATATCTCTTCGTAATTCTTCTTGAGAGATTCAAGATCAGTATCTAAACTTGCAATGCGAGAATTTAAAGATTTTACTTCCTTATCAAGGTTAAGATTTTCTTGAGTAAGTGTTTGATTCACTTTCTCTAGATTCTTAACTCTAATCTTTTCTTTTTTTAACTCTTGGAATATTTCATTAAAGGCATCAAGAAGATCTTCTGAGTCGAAGTCATTACTTACATGATCTTGTGTGGCCATGAAGCACATATTTGCCACTTCGTTGTTTTCATCCGTTTCTTCTTCGGAAGAGGAATCATTATCATCCCATGTAGCTTGATAGGCCTTCTTGTTTTTGGCAAATTTATTCTTTGAATATTTGCCCTTCTTGAAGTTGGATGGTTTTCCCTTGTTCTTTGCATTTTCTAAGGGACAATCCTTCTTCATGTGACCTGTTTTATTGCACCTGAAACAAGTAGGAGGGTCATTAGCATCTCTATTTTTAGAATTAAACTTACCCTTCTTTAAGAATTTTTTGAATCTTCGAGTGAACATTGCTATCTCCTCTTCATCTTCTTCCTCATCTTCCGAGTTTGTCATGGCTTTAAAAGCCAAGAATTTCTTCTTTGCTTGATGTGATTCTGCATCCTTCTTTCGATCTTCAAGTTGAACCTCGTATGCCATGAGATTTCCCACAAGATTCTCGAGCGAGAGTTGTGACAAATCATTTGCTTCTTCTATTGCCGTGGTCTTCTTTTCCCATTCTGGAGTGAGTGCACGTAGGACTTTTCTAACCATCTCTGCTTGAGTGTAAGTCTTTCCAAGTGCCACAAGAGAGTTTGTGATATCAGTAAATCTGGTGATCATCTCGGACACAGTCTCATTGTCCTTCATTCGGAACATCTCAAACCTGTGAACAAGAACAGAGATTTTAGACTCTTTAACTTTATTTGTCCCTTCATGTGTTACCTCGAGTGTATGCCAGATTTGATGTGCGGTTGTAGCAGTTGATACACGGTTGAATTCTTCCTTTGTGAGTGCACAAAATAATGCATTCATTGCTTTGGCATTGTTCATAGTTTGGTTCTTTTGATCATCATTCCATTGTGCATATGGAATGATAGGAGCAGTGAATTCCGTCTCTGTCATTTGCCATATTTCGTAGTTGATAGATTGGAGGTAGATTCTCATTCGGCACTTCCAATAATTGTAGTTAGTTCCATCGAATAGCGGTGGCCGTTGTGTAGATTGGCCTTCATGGTACTGATTAGTGTTTGAAGTAGTTGCCATTGCCTGTACACCTCGCTTTGATACCAAGTGTTGGATCCTTTAGGCGAGACAACAAACACTAGAGGGGGGGGGGGGGTTGAATAGTGTTAATTAAAAACTGCGGAAATTTTCTTCGGTGCAGTCGACTTGGTTGTGAACCAGTCGACTGATATGACCAAATTAAAACAAATACAACGACTCTGTGCAGTCGACTTATAGATGAGACAGGCGACTGAAGACACAATGAAAGTTCAACTTATGCGAGACTGATCAGTCGACTGATAGTGCAAGGAGTCGACTGTCCAGACAAGTTTTACAGAACTTAAGTAAACAAAAAAATAAATGCAAGATCAAGACAACCAATCACAGAGTACACAAGATATATCCTGGTTCGGTCCTTCCGACCTACATCTAGTCCCCAAGCAACCCACTTGAGATTTCCACTATTCTTGAAAAACAAGTTTACAAGAATACCCTACGGCGTTAAGACAACAACCTTGTCTAACCCGTAGACCTTTCTCTCAACCAGAGAAAGCAGACCCACTCTACTACCGAGAGTGAACGACCGACTCTACACCCTAGAGTCTAAACCACTCTCCAACCGAGAGCAAAAAGAAAACAAGAAAAACTTTACAGTCAACCTATAGCCTTGTTGATGTGTTGTGTTGTTGCACGTGGCTAAAACAAGGTCGACTTCTATACCCAGTCCAGAACGAAATCGTTGTTATACTGGACTGAGTGTAGAGAACCACAGATTTTGAACTTGAAAGCTTTTTCTCACTTTTCACTTGGAATTTCTCAAAGAGTGCTCGGAATCTTAAAAAGTATTGTTGTAAGATCTTCTCAGTGAGATCTGAACTCTATTTATAGAGTTAGATCTCCTGGACGTTGGGAGACAGTTATTCCAACTGTCAACCAACGGATCTTAGAGCTTTTGATTTTGAAAAATTGATTTTGAAAACAGAAAACGGTCAAAAGCACTCGAACAGTCGACTGGGTTGCCATAATGAGTCGACTGGTCAGAGTTTGAATAAATTTAAATAGTTTTGTACTGTCAGTCGACTGCCAGAGGCATCAGTCGACTGGTACTCAAAAGTTAAATTACTTCAAAATATTTTGACTCTTTTTGTGATTTTTGAAAAACACACATTATAAGAAAGTGAGTGTGTGTGTGTGTGACAAGGCTTTACAATCATACTAAGACTCAACAAAAGAAAAAATACAATGTTTACAAGACACAACAATTTGACAATTGCGCTTGAAGCCTCGAGTCTTGAGTCTTGATTTGAGTCTTGAGTCTTGTCTTGAGTCTTGAGTCTTTGTCTTGAGTCTTTGTCTTGAGTGTTGTCTAAAACAGTCTTTATCTAGAGCCTTTGTGCTTGTTCATTTGTTCAGCTGAAATAGTCTTTTGTATATACAACCTGCAATGTTAGCTGTATAGCATAGGCACATGTTGCAGTGTGTTGTGATCATCAAAATCAAGAATCAACATTATGTTCATATTAAAATAAAGTAGTAGTAGTAGTAGTAGATAATTAAAAGAAGTAGTTGTAGATGTTTTATGTTCATATTAAAATAAAGTAGTAGTAGTAGTAGTAGATAATTAAAAGAAGTAGTTGTAGATGTTTTATGTTCATATTAGAATAAAGTAGTAGTAGTAGTAGATAATTAAAAGAAGTAGTTGTAGATGTTTTATGTTCATTTTAAAATAAAGTAGTAGTAGCAGTAGATGATTAAAAGAAGTAGTTGTAGATGCTTTATGTTATGTTCATGGTTAAAATTGTAGCGCCCCGATTTCCGATACCGGAAAACCGTGACACGAGCCAAGACCTTTTCTTCAATTAGTCACAATACACAGAAAAACAGGAGAATTTAAAACTTTTTATTCAATACACAATGTGTTACAAGTCTGAATACTGTACAACTGTAATATCTTACAATGGAGTTACAATATTGCCTTTACATTTCTAAGTATTACAACCTTCACATCTTACATCAGAGTACTTCTTAACTAATACAGAATCAATACATATTTTGCAGCGGAACTAAACTTAATACTGACTCCTTGCTTTCCTTGCCTTGAGTCCTCCTGAATATCGCCTTTGTACCTCGGCGATCCAGTACCTATGGAAGTGGGGACGTCAGTATTCACTGACGCTTAAAGGCTGATCATATAGCAGCGAATCTTCCAAACAATATACAAAATATACAACATAGCAATGGTGTCGGTGTAGTTTAAGTGTACGTGAGTGCTATGACTAGACTCTAATGTGATACTTAAGTAGAACTAGGACACTCCTATTCTAATATCCGGGATTTGAACCCGCGTTATGAATTCTAACTGTACACAACCCGTTCCTGACACCCACCCACGGCAGTTCAGGAATTAACAGCGCGAGATACGCAACCCGTGTCCTCAACTTGTGAGACGGCACCGTACGTATCCCTTTGACGGGAAGGTAGAACTAGGATGCTTCCTATTCTAATGTCAGCAAGTCTCCGAAAGTAACATGCAGCCCATAAATACATGCGACTCCATCTCAAGCCGTTTCTCCATATATAGGGATTTGAACCCGCGTTATGAACTTCTAATTGTACACAACCTGTTCCTGACACCCACACGTGACTCGCGAGGCTGCAGATGTGGTCATGTGCCACTGTTGCATTTCGCCCGTGGTGTCTATGTTCCCACCGCGACCCGGCTAACCGGACCTCACTCAAATTAGACGATCCCGACGTATCGGGTGTCATTACCAAAAACCAAACCATAGAGTTTCGCAAGCGCAGGGTAGCACGAAGCCTACCCTGTGGCACTCTCTGGGGTATCGCAAGCGCAGGACTGCACAATGCATCCTGTGGCACCCCTAGCCACGGTACTTCAGGAATTAACAGAGCGAGATACGCAACCCGTGTCCTCAACTTGTGAGACGGCACCGTACGTATCCCTTTGACAGGAAGGTACAACCCGGTACACCACCTATGATCTGCCTCAAGAGACGAGTTAGTGTCGGGGCCCCCTACAACTGACCCCTCTCTCCCGGCAAAAGGTTTTAAGTAAACTGATCCTTATAAGTCACTATCCTAGTGATGTCCCTGACTCGAACAATCCTAGGGTGACAATATTATAACCACAACATGCTAGGCCTTAAGTTAGGCTTCGCAAGACAACTCTACTAGGCCGCTCAACCTAGACTTACCAGAATCCCTCAGGACCTGGTTCGTGGCTCATCGATCCAAGACTCTGGTAACAATCTCTCTCTCAATCATCACTACCCCTAACTCGGATTCTACCAACACTCTCGGCCCACGGTCAACCTACATTGGTTAAGATCCGTCCACGTCCGAGGTGAGATTTATCCGTTTTGCTCTAAGGAGGTAGGATGTGATCTTGATGGTCGATAGCCCTAGGGTGGTAACATCACCCTAGACGAGCGCAACGAACTGTGTACTAGCTAACAAGCTATACACGAGCAACAACCACATACGAGCCAACTAAGCTACGTATGAACAATAACTGTCTACGAGCCAGGCGGGCCTCGTAGGAGATAACCATGTACATACCAGCCAAATAAGCCGCGTATGAGACCAACAGCTACGTACGGGCCAGTCGGGCCGCGTACGAGACAACAACTTACATACGAGCCAACCAAGCTACGTATGAGACCCACCGCTACATACGGGCCAGTCGAGCCACGTACGAGCACGACCGTGTGCAAACAACCATACAGGTAATCAATCCTAGAAGCAACCAAGCGTGCTTACTAACAAACTTAATCTTCTACTATTAGAAGCAACAAAAGGATCTACTAGTAGTCTAAGATCGGTATTCTACTAAGGAAGAATCCGAAGGCGACATAACCGCCTTTATCGAATTAACTATCGCTAGTGGTCTTCCCGATCTTACTACTTCGACCTATAATGTCTTAGGCATGACATACACTCGTAGGCATCTTCCTAAAGTAATCCAATTACCAAATAGAACTACTCACCATCACACTCCTAAGTATGAATATGATTAATGCTTGTGTTTTCATCGAGCTTAAACATAAAAATCACTACGACCTAGACATAGAGTCTACTATAGTCAAGCGAGCATAAAAACTTACTACTTATCTTGACTAATCACCATAACACAAGCATGGATAGATAACTAATATAACATACAATCATTCCAAGGTATAGTAGATATTCTAACATTACTCCTACAATGTTCTAATCATGTATTACTCTAGCATGGCATAGAATCCAACATAAATCACTACAACTAGCCATGGGTAGTTTCTTTACCCTAAGCATGAACATCCTAGTATGGGTATCCTTAACTTAATATGATCAATAATTTGCATGATCCCTACTTACTTAGCATAAGTCATGATCATCTACTAACATAGTATACACTTCTCTACCATTTATCTAGCATGGTATACAATTTGCATACAATTTAAACTAGCATGATATGCCAAATACTTACAATTAAGCTAGCATGATATATCGCTTTCCGACAATTAAACTAGCATGGTATATGATTTTATCATGGATCCTACAACACTCTAGGCACAATAAAATTTATCCAAACATTGTAGGAAACTTTTGGATTGAATCCTACACATTCTAAGCATAACTTAGTCACTAAACATGATAGGAAACTTTAGGAATGAATCCTACAAAATTCTAGTATAAGTGAGTTACTAAACATGATAGGAAAAGAATCCTACAACATTACCAAGCATGCTAGGAAAAGAATCCTACAACATTCTAAACGTTAAGCATGGTAGGATAAGTTTATAAAACATTCTATAATTAATTAAGCATAGAATCATGGTAGGATATTTTTATAAGTAATCCTACAACTAGCTAAGCATGGATTATGGCTTCTAAGCATTTCTAGAAGCAAGCTACCACTAACTAAGCATGGTAGACATGGTAGGATATTTTTAAAGCAATCTTACAACTAATTAAGCATAGATATGGCTTCTAATTATTTTTAGAAGCAAAGCTACAACTAACTAAGCATGGTAAGCATGGTAGGATATTTTTTAAATGCAATCCTACAACTAACTAAGCATGGATATGGCTTCTAATTATTTTTTAGGAATAATCCTACAACATGAGTAGCATGAATATGACTTCTAATTATTTTTAGAAGTGATCCTACAATATAAGTGGCATGAATATGACTTCTAATTAATTTTAGAAGTGATCCTACAATATAAGTGGCATGAATATGACTTCTAATTAATTTTAGAAGTAATCCTACAATATAAGTAGCATGGAAGTGGCTTCTAAACATTTTTAGAGGAAATCCTACAACACTTGAAGCATAAACATGGCTTCTAAATAATTTTAGGAGTAATCCTACAACACTTGAAGCATAAACATGGCTTCGAAATAACTTTAGAAGTAATCCTACAACACTTGAAGCATAAACATGGCTTCTAAATAATTTTAGAAATAATCCTACAACACTTGAAGCATAAACATGGCTTCTAAATAATTTTAGAAGTAATCCTACAACACTTGAAGCATAAACATGGCTTCTAAATAATTTTAGAAGTAATCCTACAACACTTGAAGCATAGATATGGCTTCTAAATAATTTTAGAAGCAATCCTACAATATCTTAAGCACAAAACATAAAGGAATATTTTTAGAAAATATCCTACAACATTCTACTACTACTACTACTTCTATTTTGATCAACACATACACACAATTATCTACTATTACTACTACTTCATTCACAATAAAAATCACCACATACAACTATCTATTACTACTACTACTTTATGGACATAAACATACTACTACCTTATTAATTACATACATGCTACTACTACTTCATTTATTACATACTACTAATTACATGCATGCTACTACTATTTTATTTATTACATACTACTACTTATTATTTAGCATACTACTACTTAGTTGCTTGCTAACCTTATTATCACTAGTGATAAAGAAAAGGTCATTTTCATTTTACTTTACTTTACAAAAGAAAAGGGTCTTTTTAATTAATTACAACTAGTGGTTAAAATAAAAGAAAGATCCTTTTTAATTAATTACAACTAGTGATTAAAGTAAAAGAAAGATCTTTTTATTAGTTTCTACAACTAGTGATTAAAAAGAAGAAAGATCTTTTTATTAGTTTCTACAACTAGTGATTAAAAAGAAGAAAAGATCTTTTTATTAGTTTCTACAACTAGTGTTTAAAAAGAAAGAAGATCTTTTTATTAGTTTCTACCACTAGTGTTTAAAAATAAAAGAAGATCTTCTTAATTTATTAGCTACAACTAGTGTGTAAAATAAAAGAAGATCTTTTTGATTAATAGCTACAACTAGTGGTTAAGAATAAAAAGAAGATCTTTTTAATTTATTAGCTACAACTAGTGCTTAAAATAAAAGAAGATCTTTTTGATTAATAGCTACAACTAGTGATTAAGAATAAAAAGAAGATCTTTTTTATTAGGTTACAACTAGTGATTAAGAATATAAAGAAGATCTTTTTATTAGGTTACAACTAGTGATTAAAAATAAAAGAAAGATCTTTTTAGTTAATTTACAACTAGTGGTTAAATAAAAAGAAGATCTTTTTATTAGGTTACAACTAGTGGTTAAAATAAAAAGAAGATCTTTTTATTATTACATTAGTTCAATCAAGTCCTACAACCAATCAATGGTTGTATTGTTCAACAATATGCCATATGTAAGTTTCTTTAGTCCAATCACATACAAAAACAAACTACAATGCAAAAGCTACGATCTTTATGAGTTAGTAGGTTCTACTACTACCTTTCCTTTTCATTCAACATCACAACATTCCAAAAAAAGAAACAAAACAAGAAGGTGAGAAGAAGAAGAAGTCAAACACAAACAACAAACAAACAAACAAGGAAACAAACAAAGGAAGAAATCAAAGTGAAGAAACCCCCACCTTCCCTAACTTGTTGGAAGAACTTGCTAGCTATTTCTTCTCCTTCCCCTAGCTTTCTTTTTGAACTCTTCTAAGACCTACAACACAAAACTCTCTAGTTAGTTGTTCTCTCTTTCTTTTCCTTTCCTTCTTTCTTTCTTTTGTTTTTTTCTAAAATGAGAGAAGGAGGTGAATGAGGGGAGTTTTATAAAAGGAGTTGGGAGTGGTAAGTGCACCAAAATGGCACACAATAAACCCCAAGAAGAGTGGCCGGCCAAGCTTAGGGGAGTAGGGAGGTGAGTTTTAGAGTGGTGAGGTGGAAGGAGGTGTTATGTGAGGGAAGGTTGTTTCTAGAAGGGTTTAGTTCTAATCTTGTGCATACAACTCTCTTTTAACCTTCTAATTAAACCCTAATTCTCTAATTGAGTAGCCATGACAAGCATAAGTGTATTGTCCTAAAGTACATACTATATACTAGGTATAATATACTAAGTGTCATACAATTATGTGTATGGGTACATGTATGTGTATACAAACAATCTTTTTATAAAATCCTCATAAAATTCCCAAAAATAATTTAATTTGGAAAATAATAGTGAAATAAATTTTATTATTACTTCGGAGAGTTGCGTTATCAATTTGATGCGCTTTGGATACGCACCGACCGATAGACGAGCGTAGGCACTGTTTGTGGGCAACCCAGCGAAAAATCGCCAAAATAGTCCGATTTTGGAGTTAAAATAAAATAATAATAAAATAATAATAAAATAATAATTTATGTGAGTTAATATCCGTCCGGGATATTACAAAAATAAAGTAGTAGTAGTAGTAAAATGTTGTAGGATTCATGCTAAAATTATCTATCATATTTAGGAATGATATACATGTTGTAGGATTCATGCCAAAATTATCTATCATGTTTAGGAATGACATACATGCTTAGAATATTGTAGGATAAATGCTAAAATTACTTACCATGTTTAGAAGTATGTATGTATATACTTAGTAATGTTGTATGTTCATACTAGTAGTTATCCATGCTTAGTAAGATATTCATGCTTAGTAGTTATTCATGCTTAATAAGATTCATGCTTAGATGATAGTAGGAAAGTAGTATACCATGCTAGCTTAATTTGTCTATGCTTAGATGATTGTAGGAAAGTAGTATACCATGCTAGTTTAACTTATCTATGCTTAGATGATAGTAGGAAAGTGGTATATCATGCTAGATTAATGCTTACATGCTAGTAGGAAAGTTGTAGGAAAGTTGTATACCATGCTAATTTAATTATAGGAAAGTTGTATACCATGCTAATTTAATGGTAGGAAAGTTGTATACCATGTTAGTTTAATTATAGGAAAGTTGTATACCATGCTAGATTAATTGTATACCATGTTAGTCAAATTGTAGGCAAGTTGTATACCATGCTAGATTAATGGTAGGAAAGTTGTATACCATGTTAGTTTAATTATAGGAAAGTTGTATACCATGCTAGATAAATTGTAGGAAAGTTGTATACCATGTTAGTTTAATTGTAGGAAAGTTGTATACTATGCTTAGATAGTTGTAGGAAAGTGGTATATCATGCTAGATTAATTTATCCATGCTTACATGCTTATAGGAAAGTTATATACCATGCTGGATCAAATAAATATTCATGCTTACATGATATCCATGCTTAGATAAGTATATGTTCATGCTATGTTAGTAGATGATCATGCTTAATCATTATTCATGCTAAGTTAGTAGATGTCATGTTAATTATTGTTTATGTTAAGTTAGTAGATGACCATGCTAATGATTGTTTATGTTAAATTAGTAGATGTCATGCTAATTATTGTCTATGTTAAGTTAGTAGATGACCATGCTAATGATTGTTTATGTTAAGTTAGTAGATGACAATGCTAATGATTGGTTATGTTAAGTTAGTAGATGATCATGCTTAGATGATATCTATGCTTAAATAGTGTATGTTCATGCCTAAATATTGTTCAAGATCGAGCTAGAAGATACTCATGTTTAACAAATACCATGTTAGATTAAGGTAGGGATTAATCTACCATGCTTAGAATGTGTAGGAGTTATAATTCATGCTTGAATATTGTAGGAGTTACAATTCATGCTTGGGTTGTGATGATTAATCATGTTAAGTAATGAAGATCCATGTGTAAGGTGGTAGTAGAGATACATACTCTAAAGTAGTAGGCATTCACGCTCAAGTTGTAACTTATACTTGACTATAGTAAACTTCATGTTTAGACCATAGTGATTATTCATGCTTAAGCTTGATATAAGCACATGCTTAAATCATATTCGTACTTAGGAGTATTGTGGTGAGTGGTTATGTTATGTACCATAATTAGATTGTCGTAGGTAGATACTTGCAATCGTATGCCATGCTTAAAGTGCTATAGGTTAAGCAATAAGGAAAGAATCATGTCATAATTATAATGACAACTACCTTGTTGTAGCTAATGTTAGTAGGGAGTCCATACATGCTTGAAGAAATACATTGTAGCATCCTAGTGGAATATTGAACGAACGTAGGTTCTATGTTGTTCTAGTTCGTTTTGAAAGGAAACCGTGAGTTCTAATGTGTGAGGTTCAAATTAGAGTTAGACCCTATCATGGGGAAATTCCTCATCCATAGGAGTAATAAGGATTTGGGAGACCACTAGTAATAGTTAGTTTGATAAAGATTGTTATGTCGCCTTCGGTTTTTCATTGGTAGAATACCGTTCATAGACTATTAGTAGATTCTTCTGTTGCTTCTAATAATAGAAGATCAAGTTTGCTAGTAAGCACGTTTGGTTGCTTCTAGGATTGATTACCTGTATGGTCGTTTGCATATGGTTGTACTCATACGTGGCTCGACTGGCCCGTATGTAGCTGTGGGTCTCATACGTAGTTTATTTGGCTCGTATGTAGGTTGTTGTCTCGTACGCGGCTCGACCGTCCCGTGCGTAGCTGTTGGTCTCATACGCGGCTTATTTGGCTGGTATGTACGTTGTTATCTCCTACGAGGCCCGCCTGGCTCGTAGGTAGCTATTGTTTCATACGTAGCTTATTAGCTCGTATGTGGTTGTTACTCGTGTATAGCTTGTTAGCTAGTACACTGTTCGTTGTGCTCGTCTAGGGTGATATTACCACCCTAGGGGCTATCAACCATCAAGACATATGTTTTCTACCCTAAGGAACTGTGGAGGAGTCACTCCTTGTGTACCGTCGAATCTTAACCAGTGTAGGTTGATCGAGGACCAGAGTATAGACGGAATCCAAGTTTAGGGTAGCGGCATGCATGTATGTTCGCACAGCCGAGGTCTTGGATCGATGGACCAGGAACCGGATCCCGAAGGGTTCTGGTAAGTCTAGGTTGAGTAGCCTAGTAGAGTTGTCTTGCAAAGTCTACTTTAAAGGCCTAGCATGTTGTGTTTATAATATTGTCATTCCTAGGATTGTTCGAGTCAGGGACATCATTAGGATAGTGACTTATAAAGATCATTTTACTTAAACCCTTTTGCCGGGAGAGAGGAGTCGGTTGTAGGGGGCCCCTTACAACTAACTCGTCCCCTGAGGCAGATCATAGGTGGTGTATTGGGTTGCGCCTTCCTGTCAAAGGGATACGTACAGTGCTGTCTCACAAGTTGGGAGCACGGGTTGCGTATCTCGCGCTATTAATTCCTGAAGTACCGTGGCTTGGGGTGCCACAGGATGTATTAGGCAGTCCTGCGCTTGCGAGACCCCAGGGGTGCCACAGGGTAGGCTTCGCGCTACCCTGCGCTTGCGAGACCCTATGATTTTGGTTTTTGAATTGACCCCCGATACACTGGGTTCGTCTAGTTTTGAGTGAGGTCCGGTTAGCCGGGTAGCAGTGGCGAACATAGACACCACTGGCGGACTGCATTAGTGGGACTTGACCACGCCTGCAACCTCATCAGCCACGTGTAGGTGTCAGGAACAGGTTGTGTACAATTAGAATTCATAATGCGGGTTCAAATCCCTATATATGGAGAAACGACTTGAGATGGGGTCGCATGTAGTATGGGCTGCATGTTGCTTCGGAGACTCGCTGACATTAGAATAGGAAGCATCCTAGTTCTATTTAAATATCGCATTAGAGTCTAGTCATAGCACTCACGAACACTTAAACTACACCAACACCATTGCCATGTTTTGTATGTTGTTTGGGAGATTCGCTGCTTTGATATCAGCCTTTAAGCGTCAGTGAATACTGACGTCCCCACTTCCATAGGTACTGGATCGCCGAAGTACAAGGACGAGATTCAGGAGGACTCAAGGCAAGGAAAGCAAGGAGTCAATGTCGTATTTAGTTCCGCTGTAAAATGTGTGTTGATCATCTATTAGTTGGAAAGTACTCTGATGTAAGATGTTGAAGGCTGTAATACTTGGAAATGTAAAGGTAACATTGTAACTCTATTGTAATGTATTGCAGTTGTATAATGTTCAGACTTGTAATGTATTGAGTGTTGAATAAAAAGTTTTAAATTCTCCTGTTTTTCTGTGTATTGTGACTAATTGAAGAAAAGGTCTTGGCTCGTGTCTCGGTTTTCCCAGTATTGGAAATCGGGGCGCTACACTTGGCTTGTAAAGGCTACCCCTGTGCTCGAGATAGCTGTCGAGCGTCGAGGCTCAGGGAGTCGGCAAGCAGAGGCGAGCCCAAGAGACTTGGCTTGTGAAGGCTACCCCTATGCTCGAGATCTAGTACGAGCGTCGAGGCTTAGGGGGTTAACAAGGAGAGGCGAGCCCAAAGGGCTTGCCTTGTGAAGGCTACCCCTGTGCTCGAGATAGCTGTCGAGCACCGAGGCTCAGGGGGTCAGCAAGGAAAGGTAAGCCCAAGAGACTAGGCTTGTGAAGGCTACCCCTGTGCTCGAGATAGCTATCGAGCGTCGAGGCCCAGGGGCTAGCAAGGAGAGGCAATCCCAAGAGACTTGTCTTGTGAAGGCTGCCCCTGTGCTCGAGATAGCTGTCGAGCATCGAGGCTCAGGGGGTCGGCAAGGAGAGGCAAGCTTAAGAGACTTGTCTTGTGAAGGCTACCCCTGTGCTTGAGATAGCTGTCGAGCATCGAGGCTCAGGGGGTCGGTAAGGAGAGGCGAGCCTAAGTGACTAGGCTTGTGAAGGCTATCCTTGTGCTCGAGATAGCTGTCGAGCATTGAGGCTCAAGGGGTCGGCAAGTAAAGGCGAGCCCATGAGACTTGGCATGTGAAGGCTACCCCCGTGCTCGAGATAGCTGTCGAGCGTTGAGGCTCAGGGGGGTCGGTAGGCGAAGGCAAGCCCAAGAGACATGGTTTGTGAAAGCTACACCTATGCTCGAGGTAGCTGTCGAGCGTCGAGGCTTAGGGGGTCGGCAAGGAGAGGCGAACCCAAAGGGCTTGGCTTGTGAAAGCTACGTCTGTGCTTGAGATAGCTATCGAGCATCGAGGCTTAGAAGGTCGGCAAGGAGAGGTGAGCCCAAGAGATTTGATTTGTGAAAGCTACCCATGTGCTCGAGATAGTTGTCGAGCATCGAGGCTTAGGGGGTCGGCAAGGAGAGGCGAGCCCAAAAGACTTGGCTTCTGAAATCTACCCCTGTGCTTGAGATAGCTGTCGAGCATCGAGGCTCACGGGGGTCAGCAGGCAGAGGCGAGCCAGGAGACTTGGCATGTGAAAGCTACCCCTGTGCTCGAGATAGCTGTCGAGCATTGAGGCTTAGGGGTTCAGCATGGAGAGGCGATCCCAAATCAAGAGACTTGGCTTGTGAAAGCTACCCTTGTGCTCGAGATAGCTGTCGAGCATCGAGGCTCGAGGGGGTCGGCTGGCAGAGGCGAGCCCAAATCAAGACTTGGCTTGTGAAAGCTACCCCTGTGCTCGAGATAAATGTCGAGCGTCGAGGCTCAGGTGGGTCGGTAGGCAGAGGAGAGCCCAGGAAACTTGGCTTGTGAAAGCTACCCCTGTGCTTGAGATAGCTATCGAGCATCGAGGCTTAGGAGGTCGGCAAGGAAAGGCAAGCCCAAATCAAGTAAATTGACTTGTGAAAGGTACCTCATTGCTCGAGATAGCTGTCGAGCGTCGAGGCTCAGAGGGTCGGCAAGGAGAGGCGACCCAAGAGACTTGGCTTGGGAAGGCTACCCCTGTGCTCAAGATAGCTGTCGAGCATCGAGGCTTAGGGGTCGGCAAAGAGAGGCGAGCCCAAGAGACTTTGCTTGTGAAGGCTACCCTTGTGCTCGAGATAGCTGTTGAGCATCGATGCTCAGGGGGTCAGTAAGGAGAGGCGAGCTCAATAGACTTGGTTTGTAAAGGCTATCCCTGTGCTCGAGATAGCTATCGAGTGTCGAAGCTCAGGGGGTCGGCAAGGAGAGGCGAGCCTAAGAGACTTGGCTTGTGAAGGCTACCCTTGTGCTCGAGATAGTTATCGAGCATTGAGCCTCAGGGGGTTGGCAAGTAGAGGAGAGCCCATGAGACGGCTTGTGAAGGCTACCCCCATGTTCGAGATAGTTGTCGAGCGTCAAGGCTCAGGAGGGTCGGTAGGCAAAGGCGAGCCCAAGAGACTTGGGTTGTGAAAGCTACCCCTATGCTCGAGGTAGCTGTCGAGTGTCAAGGCTTAGGGGGTCCGCAAGGAGAGGCGAACCCAAGGGGCTTGGCTTGTGAAAGCTACCCCTGTGCTCGAGATAGCTGTCGAGCGTCGAGGCTTAGGGGGTCGGCAAGGAGAGGCGAGCCCAAGAGACTTTGGTTGTAAAAGCTACCCCCGTGCTCGAGATAGCTGTCGAGCATCGAGGCTTAGTAGGTTGGCAAGGAGAGGCGAACCCAATAGACTTGGTTTGTGAAAGCTACCCCTGCGCTCGAGATAGCTGTCGAGCATCGAAGCTCAGGGGGGTCGGCAGGCGAAGGCGAGCCCAGGAGACTTCGCTTGTGAAAGCTACTCTTGTGCTCGAGATGGCTGTCGAGCATCAAGGCTTAGGGGGTCGGCAAGGAGAGGCGAGCCCAAATCAAGAGACTTGGCTTATGAATGCTACCCTTGTGCTTGAGATAGCTGTCGAGCATCGAGGCTCAGGAGGAGTTGGCAGGCGGAGGCAGGCCCAAATCATGACTTGGCTTGTGAAAGCTACCCCTGTGCTCGAGATAGATGTAGAGCATTGAGGCTCAGGGGGTCGACAGGCGGAGGAGAGCCCAGGAGACTTTGCTTGTGAAAGCTACCCCTGTGCTCGAGATAGCTATTGAGCATCGAGGCTTAGGGTGTCGGCAAGGAGAGGTAAGCCCAAATCAAAAAACTTGGCTTGTGAAAGCTACCCCTGTGCTCGAGATAGCTGTCGAGCATCGAGGCTCGGGGGGGGGGGGGTCGGCAAGCGGAGGCGAGCCCAAATCAATACTTGGCTTTTGAAAGCTATCACTGTGCTCGAGATAGCTGTCGAATGTCGAGGCTCAGGGGGGTTGGTAGGCAGAGGTGAGCCCAGGAGACTTGGCTTGTGAAAGCTACCTCTGTGCTCTACAAAGCTGTCTAGCGTCGAGGCTTAGGGGGGTCTGCAAGCAGAGGCGAGCCCAAATAAAGAGATTTGGCTTGTGAAAGCTACCCCTGTGCTCGAGATAGCTGTCGAGCGTCGAGGCTTAGGGGGGTCGGCAAGGAGAGGCGAGCCCAAAAGACTTGGCTTGTGAAAGCTAACCCTGTGCTCGAGATAGCTGTCGAGCATTGAGGCTTAGGGGTCGGCAAGGAGAGGCGAGCCCAAGAGACTTGGCTTGTGAAAGCTATCCCTGTGCTCGAGATAACTGCCGAGCATCGAGGCTTAGGGGGTCGGCAAGGAGAAGCGTGCCCAAGGGGCTTGGCTCGTGAAAGCTACCCCTATGCTTGAGATAGCTGTCGAGCGTCGAGGCTTAGGGGGGTCGGCAGGCGGAGGTGAGCCCAAATCAAGAGATTTGGCTTGTGAAAGCTACCCCTTTGTTCGAGATAGCTGTCAAGCATCGAGGCTCAGGGGGTCGGCAAGGAGGGGCGAGCCCAAGAGACTTGGCTTGTGAAAGCTACTCCTGTGCTCGAGATAGCTGTCGAGCATCGAGGCTTTTGTGGTCGGCTTGGAGATTCCCGTAGCGGTCACAGGAACCATTTTTGGGAGAATCAGGAGTCACGGTAACTATTTTTACGAGAATCGAGAAGCTACAGGAGCCGCTTTTGCGAGAATCGAGGAGTTTCAATCTTCTATAAGCGCATCCCACTCCCTCCTTCTCATTTCTCACTTTCACTCTTTCTCTTTAGAATCCAGAGCTTCTCTCTCTAGAAGTTTTCCGTCACTGTCGACGAGCTTTCCGGTGACCTTTCGTTAAGCTTCACTCAGGTTAGTACTTTTTAATATGTCTAGGGCTCAGTCCAGCTCCTTCGCCTCAACCCCCGGCAGTGGTACATACCAGTTTGTCAAACTCTTCGACTTCTTGGGATACGGAAGAGGAAGTGCTGGCCGTGCTGTCGTTGCGCACCCGCAAGCCGTTTGTGGTTGAGAGCAGCGACTCGAAGGAAGACGAGCCTCCCGTCGACGAGAATGAGGAGGAAGAATCTCCCGGGGGCGAGAGCCGCTGAGGGTGCCTAGGCGAAGGGTGAACAGGCCGATGGAATGGGCTCCTCGTCGAGGGCCTCCATCCTCGAGCTGCTATCGACTCCGTCACCTGAGAAGGCTCCTAAGATGCGGAAGAAGAAGATGAAGTGGACAATGCCCAGTAGTCCGGATAAGGCGATAGCCCCCCAGAATCTAGAAGTCCCGTTCTTGCCTTAGCCGCGATTGGTTAGGAAGTACCCGAATGATATCGAGGACTTGGTTCATTACGGGATACAGCCCTCCTCGCCGAGTCGGGTGAAGATCAAGATGGATGGTACCCCCTTGATTTTGAAAGGGGAGGACTTGTCTTTGATCTGCGCGAACTACTTCATTGGGAGGGAGTTCGAGTTGATGGTCTCCAGTGTCGGCCTCAGACCTACTAACCCTCTGGTGCCCTGGTACTGCGTCTTCCCTATGGATGCGTTCTCCTCGGGGCTGAGGCTGCCCATCCATCCCTTTATCCGCGACATTCTGAATTAGTCCTCGCTATGTCCGATGCAGTTTGGGCCGAACTCGTGGAAGCAGATGGTGAGCTTCGTCCTGTTGTGCGAAGAGAGGAGGGTGTCGCTGAGGCTGAATATTTTTCGAGCTATGCTGAGAGTCAGCTCGTCTGGGGAGTTCGAGGGGATTTATTACGTATCGCCTCGGAGCGGGGGTAAGGTCGTGCACGGCCACCTCGACTCGATAAAGGAATGGAAGAAGAAATACTTCGTCCCCCGGAGCGACGAGCCATGGGAGATCCTGACAAGGTGGAACTTCTACAAGCCCAATTTCAAGGGTCCCAAGAAGGGTAATCTTTCGGCCGAGGAGTGGGCCTTCATGGAGCGTCTTCGTAAGAACCACAGTATAAGTTGGCCGAGGTGACAGAGAGTCATATGGCTCGCGTTGGACTGAGCCCCACTCCGTCTCGTATATTTTTTGTTTGTTTTTTCTTTTAGTAATCCTCTTTTGTGCTCATCGCTTTTTAATGGAATTTTCTGCAGAGATGGACCCCGTGGCGATCAAGGAGAGGAGGCTCACCCTGAAGATGCAGAAGGTAGAGCAATCCGATAAGGGGAAGCAGTCGGGGGCCCTTCCAGAGCGGCTTTCGAGACCCAGCTTGAGCTGAAGGCAAAGAGGACGAAGACCAGTCAGTCAAGGGAGATCGCTCTCATGCCGAGCTCCTAAGCCTCGAAGGTGTCGGAGGTCGTGCAAGGGGGATCCCCCTCTCCGTGCCGATGCCAAAACCATGGTTGGGGAAGAAGGGCTCCAGCCTTGGGCCCCAGACTGGTCCATTCAAAAGGGGGATACCCTGACCAAGGGTCCGATTGCCATGGAGTTTGTGGAAAAGATGGCCACACCTCGGGATCGGCAGAGCATGGGTGCTGACACCCTCGAGTCGGCCTACATAAGGTGGGCTCAGGCGAGCGTGCAGGTAAATTTGGAGGCTTTGTATCTCTGTCTTTATACATTTTTTCTTCATGATTTTATTAATACTCAAGTGTTTTTAACTCGACTGTAGGCTTGCCTGTCCGGCAACCAGGTGATGCGGATCCACGACCTGGAGCTGAAGTACGAGCGGAGCCAGAACAACCACTTTAAATGAGAGATAATGGACCTGAAGACCGCTCTGGACTCCTCAATGAAGCGAGAGTAGGCCCTGAAGGCCAATATAGCCTCGATGGCCGACGACGGGCTGAGGAAGGAGGTAGCGCTGAGGAAGGAGTTTGATATGCAGAAGGGGTTGCTGACCTTGAAGGCCCAGGATATGGTCATCGAGGCCCAGAACGAGGTGTACAACAAGGCGCTGAGTCATATCAAGCACTTCTATCCGACCTTGGATCTGACGGACTTTGACTTTGACACGGTGATCGACGAGCAGCCGAAGACCCCCAGGGGCGATGCACTAGTCGAAGGGGAAGGCGGAGCTGGAGGGGCCAGCACCGAGCCGGTTGTCGACCCCGTGGCCGCTGCTGGACTCGAGAGAGAGGTTGGCCCCACACCGTAGTTGTTTTCTTTTTTCTTTTCTTTTATTTTTGACAATGTATTTGCCGAAGGCGGACTGGACACCATGGTATTTTATAAAAGTTTTCTAATTTATGACAAAGAATTTTTGGTTGGTCAAGTGTTTTGACTTCGACTTTTTGCCTGTCCGACCCTTTTCGACTTGTGTAATTTTTCGACATTGTAAGTTGTGAATTTATGGCCTCGGAATGATCTTTTGTTTCGCTTCCTCGAGTCTGATCCTCGACTATCCGAGGTGACGTGGCTTCGGAGCAAGATCAGGGTATTGGAGTCCACTCTCGAAAGATATCAGAAGGAAGCTTGCAATCATGACGCCGCTTTCCACTACTTCCGAAACAAGTCAAAGGAGCTGAGCATGGAAGTGGCTTAATTGAAGAAGGCGATAGTCATCCATGACCTCGGAAGCATGGGCCTAGGATTTTCCATGTCAAGTACCTCGGTTCAAAGGCCTACCTCGGAGTCGCTCCTTTGTGATGTCATCGTGGAGAAAGAGATCAAGATTTAGATTTACAAGATGATGTTGGGGATGTCGGTCTCTTCGGGGGGTGGGCGCTCCTCGGGCCACGAACCATCTCCGATCCAGCGGTTGGAATATGTGAGGCCGGGCGATGCCCAAAGCTCTGTGGCCAGCGTGTCTACCTTGATGCTCCTAAGGATTCTACGGAGCAGGCCGTGGAGCCAAGCTGGTCGGCGGGGTTTGAGTTAGCCCTTGCTAGTTTGGAGGGGCTATGAGGATAGTTTAGGCCAAGGCGATAGCCGTTGTAATAAACCTCATTGTATTGTGGCCTCCCCAGGCACTTATGATAATAAAAAATAATCTTTTCGATTTTCCTAGACTTGTTTTTGAGAACGAGCGTTGAAAGATTGAGGGGGGATCCCCACTTGGTTTAGGAGCCGAGCCGAGGGTCGAAGACTTGTGAGATTGAGAAATCTTTCCGTGTGGCTAGAACATGGGTCGAAGAAGGCCCGTTTGGTTCGGGAACTGAGCTCCACCAGCTTGTAAGAAAGCTAGCACTTCTGCTATCAAATGGTGGGTCCTCGACGACCGGGCCGGAGGACGTGCTCGAGCAGGAGGGTGATAACGAGGGCAAGGGATCCTGAAAGCCTGGCAATGGAAGACGTTTCTTCTTCCAATGTCATTAATGGGGGACGTTTTTTCCTTCCAACGTCATTAATGGCGGACGTTCTGCCTCCTGCCATTTTGACTTCCAATGCCATAAATGCGGTTACCCTGAGGGCTATAAAACCCTCACCCCTCACCAGAAATTGTCTCACTTCACCGTGAGTTCTCGTCGCCGGTGGCTCTCCTACCACCCTCTGACAATTGGGGGTAACGGCCGTGAGTGTTGTTTATCCCCAGTTGCCAACGGGTGAAAGGTGTAACACCCTGCAAAATTTAAATGACAATTTTACCATCGGGTGTACGCACGTGCATTTTGTACCGTTACCGGTGATTCCATAACGCATTTTGATATGTACATTGAATTCTGACTATTCATGCATTTCCGTATTCCTAAAATCCCATTTGAGTCAACTCAAATGCTAAATTTCAATCTTGATATTTTACGTGCTTTTTATGTGTTTTTGATGCACGTATCGATTCTGTGTTTCTACCGTTACGTAAATATTTTCGATGGGTTTAAATTATTTGTTTTTATGACATTTTTAAATTCTTTTTACAAACAGAAATTCACTTTTCGTCTGTTATGATTGAAATACTTTTGTGCGGGTAATACACGTGTTTCCTACGTACGTATTGACTACGTCGTGAAATGTATATAAAATTAATAAATATATTTTCTTATATTTTATTTTTATTATCTTTAACATTTTCTGTTGATAACGTCAAATTTTTCATTTTTGATATTTTACGTGCAACGCACGTGTTTCGCCGCGTGTATTTGGGCATGCTCTTTTTCAAAATAAATTTCATGAAGAGTGTTTGTCTATTTTATCGTGCATAAAAAGTATAATTTTTAAGTTAATTTTATATGTCTATTACATATATAAATAATTGTTTTAAGTAAATAATTTATTTTGGGGCGTACACAAAGCACGTGCACGTGCACACGTGCGTTGTGCACACATTTTGGGGCTGGACTGTTTTTAGGAGGGAAAATAGAATTTTGGTTTTTGAAAGTAGGAAGGAAAGCAAGTCTTGAATTTTAGAATGTGGGGTTAGTGGTGTTCATGTGGGAGGTGGTTATAATAACTACTCTACTACTCTATTATAAAAATAACCCTATGTCTCTCTCACTCTCTCATCTCTCCCTTCTCTGTTTTCAATTTCGAAAGCCATCAAAGCAACCAAAATCATCCAGCCAAGATCTCTTGCCTTTTGTTTTAATCCACCATACAATTCAATGTGTGCAAATATATATATGTATATATATGGATACAATTAACCACTCCCCATTCCTTCTTTCCTCTTTCTTCTTCCTGCCGAAAGCAAGTCCCATGTCCCATCAGCAAACATGCTTTTGATTTCTCCACTCACTTATAATACATACATATGTATATATGTTGTACTTGTATTTTCACACCTTCCCTCACATTGTCCTCCTTTTTCCTTCTTCCTGTCTATTCCGAGCCCCAAATCATGCATGCCTTGCTTTCTCCACCATACTAATATATATATCTATACATATGGATATATATGTGTATATATATTAGAACCATCTCCTTTCACATTACTCCCTTCTTCTTTCTCTCTGTCCTTTCCGAAAGGCAAAGCCCCAAACCACTCCACTATCCTACTCCACCTATTCCAACCATGCATATAATATTCATTATATATATATATAGGTGTATATATATATACCTATGTATATGTGTAGTAGGCACATGAATGAGGGTATTCTCTGTTTGGTCGAGGGATGCTCTTGCTGTTTGTTGCTTACTGAAAGGAATATTGGGGAGCTTTTGCTTGTGCGCGGAATTCGAGGCGAAGCATAGTCTCTAGGAGCTCTTATTCTAGGAGTGCAAATTTTAAGAAATCAACATTTCTTGGGTGTGTGTTTCTTAAATGCTTTCTAATGTAGGAGTAGATCGCATGCTAGTTAATGTAGAAGTTTGATCTGTTAAAATTAATCGATATGCTAATTCGTAGATTGCTTAATCTTAATTATTTCATGTCATGAGGTATGAATTGATGGTGTGATTCGATTAAGCAATTAGAATTTGTGTTAGATTAAATGATGTATCGTTTGGAAAATTGTTGGTATGATATTTTTAGTCACAAGAATGCAATATGCGTGAAATATGAATTTTAATGCTAATGTTATAAAGAAAGACGGATTTTGTCTTATTAGTTTATTTTATGAGTATAAGAAATTTTGTAGAAAAGTTTTGGTGAAATACAACATTTTATTTGGAAAATTGATTATAGATGTTTTAATGCATTTTTGAAAAAAAGATTTTACATTATTGCAAAAAAAAGGGAAACTTATGAATTTGAGAACAAGTACAATTTTGTTTTTCAAAGAAACACAGTCTGGGAAAATTAGTTATATTTTTGAAGAAGTACAATGCAATTGAAAGATCGAGTTTTTAACAAAACATCCTCTTGTGGAAAGTGGGCTGCTGTCAAATTGTGAAGAAATCATCGTTGCTTTTCAATGTCGAAAATATATTTATGTTCCACTTTAACGGCAACTTGGTGCAATCGACAGTCGACCGAACTAGAGTCGACAGTCGACTGTCAGGTATTAAATTTAAGATTTTGTCAGCAGGACAGTCGACTGTCTATTTTTCCACAGTCGACTGTTATTGTATTGATTATTGGTCTTTGAGTTTCAAAGTTTCGCAGGACAGTCGACTGACCACTTGTCAACAGTCGACTGAACTGACTGTATTTTTTTTAGTTTCAAATTTTCGCAGGAGGGTCAACTGGACATTTTTCCACAGTCGACTGAACTGGTTTTGGTTCTTGAGTTTTTGAGGTCTCGCAGAACAGCCGACTGGCCACTTTTAACAGTCGACTGCCACTGTCTTTGTAATGCCCCGATTTTTCATTTAATGAAAAATTATTTTATTTTGCACGTAGTGTGCACGTGCAATATTTTTTGGTTGAATTAAATGTTATGATTATTTTCATTATGATGAGTATAAATATTTAAATATGTGCTTTTAATTATTTTATACAAAGCCTTCTTTCAATTAGACAAAAAAAAGCTTTTTCTTCTTAAAGCCCAAAATTTAATTCATTTATTTTCTTTTATAATTATTATTTTTGCCCATAAACTAAAGCCCATGAGCTATTTTATTTTTAAATACAACTTGTAATGTAGGATACAATTTAAAGATTATTTTTATGTAAAACATAATGTACAAATTTTTAAATGGAGACCAAGTTGCATACACGTGCACTACACGTACACGTGCATATGCACACTTGCTTGGCCGGTTGTGCTTTAGGAGGGAAATCAAAATTTGAGTGGAGTCATGGTGGAGGTGGTTACTTGATTATGGGTAGTTAATGTAACTCCTCCTTAAATCTATGCCATTTGTTCCTAACTCCTACTTCAATCTTAGCTATCCATTCTCCTATTTTTTTAGTATAAATACCCCCCCCCGCGGCTAGTATTCTTGTGCTAAATTTTTCCTCCAATCTATAATTCAAAATACAATTATCTAGTAGTTAGTAAGTGAGTAAAAGATTGAGTTTGTGTGTGGGAGTTGTGCTTACAACAAGAGGGGAGGCCGGCATCATCAAGGGAAGGAGCTCTCGGTTGGTGTGCTTGGAGGCTCGAGTGCGCGCTTCTAGGAGGAGGATCGTTCGTTTGCAAGGACATTCGTTTAGGAGGTTGCTAAGTTGTACTTTTCTTCAATAAGGTGGGTAAATTTTCTACATTTCTAATTAGAAATGCATGCTAGATTGAATGGAAGGAATGAAGCATGAAAAGATTAATAAGAGTACACATTTAATTGGAAAAATGAGCTAAATTGATTGAATTGTTGATATGCAATTGTATGTGGCTCTATTATTAAAATTCAAGTTGTGTGCGATATAATCATGGCTATGAATTGTGTAAAGAAACCTTCGTTATTAGCATTAAAAATTATGTGCAAAAATTAGTGGATTGACAACGTTGCTTTATTTGCTAAAATAGAATTTTTGTTATGACGTTGTAATGAATGAATTAGGATGCAATTGTTATGTTTGTGAAATGATTAAGAGCAGAAAATTGGTGGAGAGATTAGTGAAATTAAAATGTCGAAAGAGAATGTATTAGTAGTAGTATATCAAATTAACCAAATTGTATGGTAGATATGTGTTAATTATTGGGAAAAATATGTTTAATCCTTTCAGAAAATTATTTTTTATATACTGGGGTATAGTTCATGATGGAAATGATTAATCTGGAATTTTTACAGTTTGTTAGTAAGAGCATTTTGAATTGTGATTTTGATGAACATCGAAATATTTTAAATAACAGAGAGCATTGATTTAAATAAATTTCGAGTGGTACTAGTGACAACCCGAGCCCATAGCTCGAGTGGTCGGATCACTCTTAATCGCTACAGTATACATGGGGGATTCTCCGAGGTTGAGGGATCGAATCCCGTTGACACCATTCGTTTTGTTTCGGACATGTTTTTAAATAAATCAGTTCGGCCGAGAGCATTTATTGCTCTTGCCCTCTCTTCTAAACGTGTGCAGCACTCGGCCTAGTGGCCTGTGCCTTCGTTTGGGTTCCCTGTGGTCGCTGGTTCGACTCTGGGCCTCTGCTGTGTGTTTATATTGTGGGAAGAACAATTTTTTGGGTGTTTTAATGATCAAAAAAAAATATGGAAAAAATATGATTATTATCTTAAAAATATGTGGAGTTTATGAAAAATAATTTGAGGGTTATTTGCATGAAGTGGAGTATGTTTAGAGAATAAAAGTATAATTTAGAACTATAAGTTCTACACTTGCATTTTATAAAGTTGTACTTTGCAAATAGACTTAAAATAAAATAATAGAAAAGAAGTGGAATAAAGGTAGAGATTATATTGTGAAGTGATGTGAATTATTCTCAATGGAGAATAGTGCGACAAATTATGAAATGTAAATGTCCATCTTTAATTGAATAATTAGTGATGTGGGTTTTTATTATACTATGAGTTACATGATGAATAGTTGAATTTAATGTATAATTATGGACTATTGAACAATTTAGAAATCATGATTGGAGAAGAAAAATACTTTTGAATACGATAACTCAACATGTGAACTTATGAGTTGGAAACGCTCTAACTTTAGAAATTGTGAGTTGGAATTGAAACAAAAGAGTAGCTAAGTCTCCCCCGGCAATTGAAAAGAAATGAAAGACCAAGGTTGGTCATGTTTGAATGAATGAATAAGTCCGGTTTAGTAGAGAGGCTAACTCTAGTGCTTTGATTTTGTTCATGATTCTATTTCATTAGAACTAAGGATTAGTTACATGGTGAAGATGTGACGAAAGTAAGAGAAAAACATTGAGTATGAGGTCCATTAGATTAGCGGCGAGAGCGTATCCCAGGATGTCCCATGATGATTCATGATAGGGCGTGGATACTGCTCCAGAGTACCGTCCCGGTGGCGACGCTCGTGGGATGTTCGAAGACTACGGGTGGTGTCATGTCTATGGTAGGAGCTGAATTACCACAGGATGCCTGCATGATGAGTCATGTGTCAGTGCGTTGGGATTCCCTCCAGGGCACCTAGACATGAGTTCGTAGGTCAGAAAACATCTAGGATACTTACCGTAGTTACAGTAGTAGATTAAGTCATGGCGAGAGATTGAACCCTACAAAGATGAAGAACGATTAAGGGCTTGCCCTCGGACCTATGTAGTATGGGATGCATAGAATCCGAACAAGTGCGCATTAGTGTCATGTAATATAAATAACTGCATTAAGGACTAAGTGCACAATCACAACACGACATCAATAGTGTATTCCCTTTAGTTTGATATGTGACAAGTTTGTGTTTGTTAAATATGGAAAATTAGTTTTACTATTTCCGGCATAGAGAGGATGGCCGTGTATAATGTTCGTCGGTTGAATAAACTGACGTACCCACAGTTTTATATGCAGGTAAGTGACATGATAAAGATTAAAGAGGAACAGATGCTTAAAGATTATTCAATGCTGTTGTACATTTATTTAAATGTTGAAATTTTACTTCCGCTGTGCAGTGTAAATTGTAAAATTTTATGTAAACTCTGATGTTAAGTGAAAAGTTTAAATTTCCTTGTAAAATTGTACTAAATGAAGTAGAAAGATCCTGTAGAACTCTTGAATTCAGTTGTGTTTGGGATTCGGGGCGTTACAGAGTGGTATCAGAGCCACACTTCCACACTTGTACAAATTTATAAGGAACGACACCCTAGAAGTGGACATTAGAGTGTGTGTTTGAGTCTAGTGATTTAATTGTAAGTGACTTACATTTGTGTTGCTCTATGACTTATGCTTCTTCCTCTCTATTTCTAAGATGGCTGATCACTTCGATCCTGCTGGATATGACGACTGACATATCATCGAGGAAGAGTACCATCCTGGACAAGCAGATTCCGAGGTAGAGTACTACCCAGCGCAAGCAGATTCTGACGGAGAAGAATGGCCTGAATCCCGAGAGATTACCCCACCTCCGAATTCATCTGATGACTCTTCTGACGAAGAAGAAGAACCAGTTTCGAATAGTCTTGTGATATCTCTTCAGAGGCAGGTAGAAACAATACGAGAGAGAGTCAGATTATTGGAGGCGCAGTTGGCAAATCGCAAGGATGACTTTTCAGTTCTCAATCATCGTGTATGGGAACTCGAGAAGAGGAAGAATATGACAGATGCGCTGAAGGATGAAGTTGATGAACTACGGGGAGAACTTCGAGAAGCAAAGAGGAACCATAGGAGTTAGACTGTTGTAGCTTCTACTATTTTTCATTATGATGTCAAGAAATGTTTGTCAATTCGAATGTATAAAGTTTGGAATTCAATGAAATGCAAGTTGATTTAAAATTTATGTTTTATACTTCGAATTTAATGGATCTTTTGCATCAGAATATGTCGAGAAGAGGAGCTAGAAATGGTGAAGGTTTGGATCTGAAAACGGAACTTGCGAGGGTTTATCAGACACTCAACGCCGTGGCCATGAATCAGAACCAAGGAAGGGGACCTGCGAATCCGGTGCCCAAAGCGATTAAACTAGTGGAATCGTTCAAATGAATGAAACCAACTGTATTCGAAGGGAAGTCAGACCCTGATGCGGCTGACAACTGGATTCGTCAAGTAGAGACAATCTTTGAAGTGTTGGAGACCCTTGAAGGCAGTAAGGTCAAGTTGACGACTCTGCAACTTGAGAAGGATGCGGCTGTTTGGTGGTAGTCGATGAAGAGAACCATGGGAGGCATAATTCTTGGCTGGGAGGAATTTCTGGAAGAATTCCGCAGTCACTATTTCCCCTCCGACGTCCAAGAGAAGAAGGCTATGGAGTTTCTGTCACTACAGCAAGGTGGCATGTCAGTTAGAGAGTACGAGACCAAATTTACTCAGCTCTCTAGGTATGCTCCTGAACTAGTGATGGATGAGGCTAAGAAGGCTCGTAAGTTCGAGCATGGATTGAGGCCGAGCTTGAGATCCCGGATGATACCTCTTGGTATCAGAAGATTTGACAAGTTGGTCAAGAGAGCAGCAGCGACGGAAGCAGACATGGAGCAGTTTCATGTTGTTCAGAACCGAAGGAACAACTGGCAGTCTGGAAAGAGGCCTGCACATTCTGGGAGTTTCAAATGGCAACCATCTGCACAAAGGTTCAAACCGACAGGGGCGAACGCTATTAGTGTGGCTGGAGGACCTGGGAACAATGTGGTAAGACCTCCTGCGGTAACTTGCTTCAACTGTGGTGAAACGGGACATTACAAATCTTAATGTCTCAAGTCACGGAATGGTAATAGCAATGCACCAACGCAGCAGACTGGGAAGAGACCGTACCAACCAGGGCGAGTATTTGCCTTGACGGAAGCTGATGCCGATGAGGTTGATCATGTCATCACTGGTACGAGGGCAGATGTTTAGAGGTTTTTGTCATTTCTTTTTCCCGTTTATTAAGTGAGCTGTTACGTAATGAGTGTGTATTATGTAACAGGCGAACTTTATCTTAATGGAATGAAAGCTATTGTGTTGTTCGATACTGGATCCTCTCATACTTTTGTGTCTCCTAAATTTGCTAAAGTGTTGGGAGTTGAACCGAAGATTTTTCCAGGCAAGATCTTGGCAGTAACTACTCCATCAGGGAAAACTCTAACCACTGATCGGTATTATGCTGATTGCGAGATCGTGATTGGAGATCGAATCTTTGGGATTGATCTGATCGAGCTGACTATCTTGGGGGTTAATGTTATCATTGGCATTGATTGGATGTCGGTGTACAGTGCAAGCATCGAGTACAAGACCAAGACGGTAACAGTGAAGGCTCCAGGTGGACCTGAAGTCACTTTCCAAGGGAAGAAGAAGTGTTTTAGGCTGGTGGCAGCTATCCGCAAGGAAGAAATTCCTGTGGAAGTGCAAGGGATTCCTGTGGTTCGGGACTATCCGACTGTGTTCTTGGATGATTTTCCTAGTTTACCCCCACATCGTGATGTAGAGTTCAGCATCACTGTTCAACTGGGAAGTGCACCCATTTCTAAGGCACCGTATAGGATGGCTCCAGTGGAACAGGATGAGGTGAAACGGCAGATTGAGGAACTGTTGGAGAAAGGCTTTATTCAACCTAGTGCGTCACCTTGGGGAGCACCAGTGCTTTTGGTAAAGAAGAAGGATGGATCGATGAGAATGTGTATCGATTACCGAGAGCTGAATAAGGTCACTGTTCAGAATAAGTATCCTATTCCCCGAATTGATGATTTGTTCGATCGTCTACAAGGAGCAGTTGTTTTCTCCAAAATAGATCTTCGATCAGGATATCACCAAGTTCGAGTGAAAGCTGAAAATGTGCACAAAACTGCATTTAGAACTCGACATGGGCATTACGAATTCTTAGTTATGCCATTTGGAGTGACGAATGCACCCGCAATCTTCATGGATTTGATGAACAGAGTTCTGAGGCCGTTTATTGATTCTTTCGTAGTGGTGTTTATCGACGATATCCTTGTGTACTCCAAGTCGGAGGAGGAGCACACCGAGCATCTAGCAGCAGTTTTGAAGAAGCTGGAAGAGCAGGAGTTGTATGCCAAGTTATCCAAGTGTGATTTCTGGAAATCTGAAGTGGCATTCCTAGGTCACATCCTTTCTAAGGAGGGAGTGGCAACTAACCCTCAGAAGATAGAGGCAGTGAGAGATTGGGCTAGGCCTACTACAGTGAAGGAAGTCAGAAGTTTCCTTGGAATGACTGGATACTACAGGAGATTCATTCAAGGTTATGCTCAGATAGCCGTGCCACTTACTGGTCTGACCAAGAAGAATGTGAACTTCAAGTGGACTGAGCAATGTGAGGCGAGCTTTCAGGAGCTGAAAGAGAAGCTGACTACTGCACCTATTTTGGCTTTGCTTAGGGCAGGTGTTGAGTATGATGTGTATAGCGATGCTTCACATCATGGGCTTGGTTGTGTCTTAATGCAAGAGGGAAGAGTAATCGCTTATAGGTCTAGGCAACTACAACCGCATGAGAAGAATTACCCGACTCATGATTTGGAGTTGGCTGCGATTATCTTTGCCCTGAAGCAATGGAGGCACTACGTGTACGGTGAGAAATTGAACATGTACACGGACCACAAGAGTTTGAAGTATATATATCAGCAGAAGGATCTGAATTTGAGGCAGTGGAGATGGTTGGAAGTGCTTGAGGACATGCGACCTGAGATCAAATATCATCCTGGGAAAGCTAACATTGTTGCGGATGCACTTAGTCGCAAGAGCAGTTTATCCAGTATGATTACAACTCAGAAGCATCTGATTAAGGAATTGGACCGAGCCGGTATTGAGGTTGTCTTGCAAGGATTGGGAGCATCTTTGGCTCAGTTGATGCTTCAGCCTACACTGAATGCAAGGATCATTGCAAGTCAAGAGGTTGATGCCGATATTTTGGAGATGAAGGAGCGGGTTGGTGCTGGCAGGTTGCCCGGATTTCAAATCAGGGATGGAATGCTGTGGTTCGGAGATAGGCTATGTGTTCCAAATCAGGTGGACCTAAAAGAGAGTATTCTTCAGGAGGCGCATGCTACTCTTTTGTCGGTACATCCTAGGAGTACTAAGATGTACAAAGACGTCAAACAGCATTTCTGGTGGTCAGGTTTGAAGCAGGATGTGGCTGAATTTGTGGCGAAGTGTGAGGTTTGTCAGCAGGTCAAAGCCGAAAATCAGAGACCCGGAGGTCTATTACAGCAGTTACCTATTTCGGAATGGAAGTGGGATAACATCAGTATAGATTTCATTACGGGATTGCCTAAGAGTTCTAAAGGCAATGATGCGATTTGGGTTATAGTCGACCGACTAACCAAGTCCGCTCACTTTTTGGCGATGAAGCTCACTGCTTCGATGGACAAGTTAGCTGAGTTGTATGTTGGCGAGATCGTCCGGCTTCATGGTGTTCTGTCAACTATTGTGTCTAATCGAGATGCACGGTTTACTTCGCATTTCTAGAGGAGTCTTCAGATAGCTTTGGGTACCAAGACAGATTTCAGCACTGCTTTTCATCTGCAAACTGATGGGCAGACCGAGAGAGTCAACCGTATTCTTGAGGATATGCTTTGGTGTTGTATACTAGACTTTGGAGGCAGTTGGGAAAGGCATTTACCTTTGGTAGAGTTTGCCTACAACAACAGTTTTCAGACTAGCATCGGGATGGCGCCGTACGAAGCTTTGTATGGCAGGAAGTGCAGGACACCTGTTTGTTGGTTTGAAGTTAGGGAGCGTCAGTTGTTTGGTCCTGAGCTTGTGCAGCAAACCTCTGAGAAGATTGATCTGATCAGGAAAAGGTTGGTAGAAGCTCAGAGCAGGCAGAAAAGCTATGCAGACAACCGGAGAAGGGACCTTGAATTTGAGGTCGGTGACTTCGTCTTTCTGAAAGTATCGCCCAGTAAAGGTGTGGTTCGATTTGGCAAAGGCGGAAAATTAGCCCCGAGGTTTATAAGCCCGTATAAGATATTGAAAAGGATCGGGAAAACTGCTTACCGGCTTGAATTACCGGAAGAGTTATCTCAGGTGCACAATGTCTTTCATGTGTCTATGCTGAGAGGTTACATTCCAGATCCGAGTCATCATTTGCCTGAAGTGCAGGAAGGTTTGCAGTTGGATCTGAATTACATCGAGTCTCCTGTTGAGATTGTTGATCGTCGAGAGAAAGTCTTGAGGAATAAGACGATACCGATGGTCAAGGTAGTCTAGAGTAACCATTTGGTTGAAGAGGCTACATGGGAGTCTGAGGAGAAGATGTTGAAGGACTATCCTGAGCTTTTTGCTTGATTTGTATTTTGTATTTTGTATTTTTGTATTTTTCTTGTGCTTGTTGTGAGTGTTTTATTTCTCGCTCTTGACTGTAGTTCCGGGGACGGAACCATTCTAAGGAGGGAGTGTTGTAATGCCCCGATTTTTCATTTAATGAAAAATTATTTTATTTTGCAAGTAGTGTGCATGTGCAATATTTTTGGTTGAATTAAATGTTATGATTATTTTCATTATGATGAGTATAAATATTTAAATATGTGCTTTTAATTATATTATACAAAGCCTTCTTTCAATAAGACAAAAAAAAGCCTTTTCTTCTTAAAGCCCAAAATTTAATTCATTTATTTTCTTTTATAATTATTATTTTGGCCCATAAACTAAAGCCCATGTGCTATTTTATTTTTAAATACAACTTGTAATGTAGGATACAATTTAAAGATTATTTTTATGTAAAACATAATGTACAAATTTTTAAATGGAGACCAAGTTGCATACACGTGCACTACATGTACATGTGCATATGCACACTTGCTTGGCCGGTTGTGCTTTAGGAGGGAAATCAAAATTTGAGTGGAGTCATGGTGGAGGTGGTTACTTGATAATGGGTAGTTAGTGTAACTCCTTAAATCTAAGCCATTTGTTCCTAACTCCTACTTCAATCTTAGCCATCCATTCTCCTATTTTTTTAGTATAAATACCCCCCCCCCCCTTTGGCTAGTATTCTTGTGCTAAATTTTTCCTCCAATCTATAGTTCAAAATATAATTATCTAGTAGTTAGTAAGTGAGTAAAAGATTGAGTTTGTGTGTGGGAGTTGTACTTGCAACAAGAGGGGAGGCCGGCATCATCAAGGGAAGGAGCTCTCGGTTGGTGTGCTTGGAGGCTCGAGTGCGCGCTTCTAGGAGGAGGATCGTTCGTTTGCAAGGACATTCATTTAGGAGGTTGCTAAGTTGTACTTTTCTTCAATAAGGTGGGTAAATTTTCTATATTTCTAATTAGAAATGCATGTTAGATTGAATGGAAGGAATGAAGCATGAAAAGATTAATAAGAGTACACATTTAATTGGAAAAATGAGCTAAATTGATTGAATTGTTGATATGCAATTGTATGTGGCTCTATTATTAAAATTCAAGTTGTGTGCGATATAATCATGGCTATGAATTGTGTAAAGAAACCTTCGTTATTAGCATTAAAAATTATGTGCAAAAATTAGTGGATTGACAACGTTGCTTTATGTGCTAAAATAGAATTTTTGTTATGACGTTGTAATGAATGAATTAGGATGCAATTGTTATGTTTGTGAAATGATTAAGAGCAGAAAATTGGTGTAGAGATTAGTAAAATTAAAATGTCGAAAGAGAATGTATTAGTAGTAGTATATCAAATTAACCAAATTGTATGGTAGATATGTGTTAATTATTAGGAAAAATATGTTTAATCCTTTCAGAAAATTATTTTTTTATATACTGGGGTATAGTTCATGCTGGAAATGATTAATTTGGAATTTTTACAGTTTGTTAGTAAAAGCATTTTGAATTGAGATTTTGATGAACATCGAAATATTTTAAATAATAGAGAGCATTGATTTAAATAAATTTCGAGTGGTACTAGTGACAACTCGAGCCCATAGCTCGAGTGGTCGGATCACTCTTAATCGCTACAGTATACATGGGGGATTCTCCGAGGTTGAGGGATCGAATCCCGTTGACACCATTCCTTTTGTTTCGGATATTTTTTTAAATAAATTAGTTCGGCCGAGAGCATTTAATGCTCTCGCCCTCTCTTCTAAACGTGTGCAGCACTCGGCCTAGTGGCCTGTGCCTTCGGTTGGGTTCCCTGTGGTCGCTGGTTCGACTCTGGGCCTCGGCTGTGTGATTATATTGTGGGAAGAACAGTTTTTTGGGTGTTTTAATGATCAAAAAAATATGGAAAAAATATGATTATTTTCTTAAAAATATGTGGAGTTTATGAAAAATAATTTGAGGGTTATTTGCATGAAGTGAAATATGTTTAGAGAATAAAAGTATAATTTAGAACTATAAGTTCTACACTTGCATTTTATAAAGTTGTACTTTGCAAATAGACTTAAAATAAAATAATCGAAAAGAAGTGGAATAAAGGTAGAGATTATATTGTGAAGTGATGTGAATTATTCTCAATGGAGAATAGTGCGACAAATTATGAAGTGTAAATGTCCATCTTTGATTGAATAATTAGTGATGTGGGTTTTTATTATACTATGAGTTACATGATGAATAGTTGAATTTAATTTATAATTATGGACTATTGAACAATTTAGAAATCATGATTGGAAAAGAAAAATACTTTTGAGTACGATAACTCAACATGTGAACTTATGAGTTGGAAACGCTCAACTTTAGAAATTGTGAGTTGGAATTGAAACAAAGGAGTAGCTAAGTCTGCCCCGGCAATTGAAAAGAAATGAAATGAAAGACCAAGGTTGGTCATGTTTGAATGAATGAATAAGTCCGGTTTAGTGGAGAGGCTAACTCTAGTGCTTTGATTTTGTTCATGATTCTATTTCATTAGAACTAAGGATTAGTTACATAGTGAAGATGTGACGAAAGTAAGAGAAAAACATTGAGTATGAGGGCCATTGGATTAGCGGCGAGAGCGTATCCCAGGATGTCCCATGATGAGTCATGATAGGGCGTGGATACTGCTCCAGAGTACCATCCCGGTGGCGACGCTCGTGGGATGTTCGAAGACTACGGGTGGTGTCATGTCTATGGTAGGAGCTGAATTACCACAGGATACCTGCATGATGAGTTATGTGTCAGTGCGTTGAGATTCCCTCCAGGGCGCCTAGACATGAGTTCGTAGGTCAGAAAACATGTAGGATACTTACCGTAGTTACAGTAGTAGATTAAGTCATGGCGAAGGATTGAACCCTACAAAGATGAAGAACGATTAAGGGCTTGCCCTCGGACCTATGTAGTATGGGATGCATAGAATCCGAATAAGTGCGCATTAGTGTCATGTAATATAAATAACTGCATTAAGGACTAAGTGCACAATCACAACACGACATCAATAGGGTATTCCCTTTAGTTTGATATGTGACAAGTTTGTATTTGTTAAATATGAAAAATTAGTTTTACTATTTCCGGCATAGAGAGGATGGCCGTGTATAATGTTCGTCGGTTGAATAAACTGATGTACTCACAGTTTTATATGCAGGTCAGTGACATGATAAAGATTAATGAGGAACAGACGCTTAAAGATTATTCAATGCTGTTGTACATTTATTTAAATGTTGTAATTTTACTTCCGCTGTGCAGTGTAAATTGTAAAGTTTTATGTAAACTCTAATGTAAAGTGAAAAGTTTAAATTTCCTTGTAAAATTGTACTAAATGAAGTGGAAAGATCCTGTAGAACTCTCGAATTCAGTTGTATTTGGGATTCGGGGCGTTACAGAGGCCGAGCCCCTGACTACAATCACCGAGAACAAAATTCTTCAGTTCTTCTGGAATAGCATCATCTGCAGGTTCGGCGTCCCTCGGGTCCTCATAACCGACAATGGAACCCAATTTACCGGGGCTGCATTCCGAGCTCTATGTGAAGACCTCGCCATCCAACAATGCTTCTCCTCCGTCTCCTATCCACAGTCGAATGGTCAAGTTGAAAATGCCAACCGACAAATTCTCTCCGGCATAAAGAAGAGGCTGGATAAGTCCGCTAAAGGCTTATGGGTTGATCAGCTCCCAAATGTACTGTGGAATTACCGCACTACGAAGTGGACCCCCTTAGGAGAGTCGCCGTTCAATCTCACCTATGGGTCCGAAGCTATGATCCCCCTGGAAGTTGGTATACCCTCTCCTCGTCTAACGGCCTATGAAGAAGAATAGAATGCCAGGGAGCTTCGAGCAAATATGGATCTGATTGATGAGCTCCGTGAAAGAGCCTCGATCCGCCAGCAAATCTACCGAAGGAGAATCGAACTGGCCTACAATAAGAAAGTCCGTCCCACCGACCTCAAAGAAGGGAACTTGGTCCTCAGAATGTTAGCTATCTCCTTCCCCAGTCAGAAGAGTAAGCTAGCTCCAAATTGGGAAGGACCCTACAAGATCACCAAAGTAGTTCGGCCAGGAGCCTACCGTCTAGAAGACCTTGAAGGCAGAGAGATTCCCAGAACCTGGAATGCCGACCATCACTTGAAGTACCAAGAGAGCGCATGAATGCCTCTCCAAGTACTGTCAGATGTCGAACCATTCCTTTCCCTTCACTTGTATTTTACTTTTGCCTTTTTATTTCTCCCATGTAATAACGGCTCGCAACTTAGAAGCAGCCGAGTATTAGTTTTCAATAAAGAAAATTTTTTCTTCATATCTTACTTGTGAATTGCTTGTATCTCTCTGATTTTACCTTCTTTATGCTCTAACGACGAGTTCGGAGTCCAACACTTGGCTCGATTCCGCTTCGCAAGCTTGCCCTTAAGCAGGCTAGAAGTGGTTCGCCATTCGGAATTGCTCCCACAACTGTTGAACAAACTCTAACGACGAGTTAGGAGTCCAACACTTGGCTCGATTCCGCTTCGCAAGCTCGCTCTTAAGCGAGCTAGAAGTGGTTCGCCATTCGAAATTACTTCCACAACCGTTGAACAAACTCTAACGACGAGTTCGGAGTCCAACACTTGGCTCGATTCCGCTTCGCAAGCTTGCCCTTAAGCAGGCTAGAAGTGGTTCGCCATTCGGAATTGCTCCCACAACTGTTGAACAAACTCTAACAACGAGTTCGGAGTCCAACACTTGGCTCGATTCCACTTCGCAAGCCCGCTCTTAAGCGAGCTAGAAGTGGTTCGCCATTCGGAATTACTTCCACAACCGTTGAACAAACTCTAACGACGAGTTCGGAGTCCAACACTTGGCTCGATTCCGCTTTGCAAGCTCGCTCTTAAGCGGGCTAGAAGTGGTTCGCCATTCGGAATTGCTCCCACAACCGTTGAACAAACTCTAACGACGAGTTCGGAGTCCAACACTTGGCTCGATTCTGCTTCGTAAGCTCGCTCTTAAGCGGGCTAGAAATGGTTCGCTATTCGGAATTGCTCCCACAACCGTTGAACAAACTCTAACGATGAGTTCGGAGTCCAACACTTGGCTCGATTCCGCTTTGCAAGCTCGCTCCTAAGCGGGCTAGAAGTGGTTTGCCATTCGGAATTGCTCCCACAACTATTGAACAAACTCTAACGACGAGTTCGGAGTCCAACACTTGGCTCGATTCTGCTTCGCAAGCTCGCTCTTAAGCGGGCTAGAAGTGGTTCGCCATTCGGAATTGCTCCCACAACCATTGAACAAACTCTAACGACGAGTTCGGAGTCCAACACTTGGCTCGATTCCGCTTTGCAAGCTCGCTCTTAATCGGGCTAGAAGTGGTTCGCCATTCGGAATTGCTCCCACAACCGTTGAACAAACTCTAACGACGAGTTCGGAGTCCAACACTTGGCCCGATTCCACTTCGCAAGCTCGCTCTTAAGCAGGCTAGAAGTGGTTCGCCATTCGAAATTGCTCCCACAACCGTTGAACAAACTCTAACGACGAGTTCGGAGTCCGACACTTGGCTCGACTCCACTTCTCAGGCTTGCTATTAAGCAAGTCAAAAGTGGTTCGCCCATAAGAAGGAAGATTTGATTCTGATTTTGAGTAGTTGTCAAAAGTTGGAGGAGTTATACTTAAACTAATACCAGCCAACACAGCATTCGAACATCAGAAGCAAAACAAACTTTTTTAAATTAAGAGCTCAAACGAGACTGACACTACAACAGAGTTTTACAATAACTTGAAGAGCATAATACAACTTGTTTAGCGCTTCTTTGGAAGGGGAACACTTCGGTTCAGAGACACACGAGGGCGACGGGGCCTTACCTCTGAGCTCGACGACTCTAAACCAGCGAAGCGAGACCCCCCTTCGCCGCTAATTCTAGTTGTAGCCCCAACCGAGGTGCCACTAGACGAAATAGCCACACCACTCTGAGCGTTAGCTGGGCTCTGCCTAACGGCAGGCGAACGAGTCGCGAGTTCGTAGAACGAGATTCCTCTATCGCTCTCTTCGCGAGTACACAACGTACTGCGAACATTGATCCTTTCGGGTTGAGATTTCAGCGTTGCAATCTCCTCCTCTAGCTCGACGATCCTATCTTTCAGAATATTGCCCTCCACCGATACTTTGAAGCAGGGAAGTTCAGACGAGCCTGCGACGTTAGTGCTGTCGGCCACAATACAACGGAAATGAGTCACTTCGATACCTATGTCGATCGTGATCCTCCGCAGTTTGTCAATTCTTGCCGTCAACTCATCGTGCTCGGACATCAACTTTCCCACCCTCAAAGCTAACTCCTCTTCCTCTGCCGAATGTTCTTTCACCGTTACCTCCAAATGACAAACCTCCGACATTAGTTCATTGTTCCTTTGGTCGACATCGAAGAGCTCCTTACGGAGCAACTCTATCTCGCCTTCGAGATGAGTCTGTCGAGGTTGCTTCCGCAGTTGCCTCAACTCGCGAAAATACCCTCTCGCAGTAGCTTTGATGTCCTCCAACTTCAAGAAGTCGTAAAACGAGTTATCCCGACTACGAGAAAGAGCCCGCTTCGCTTTCTTCAGCTCAGAACGAAGATGGGAGACCTCAGTAATCGGAACCAACTCAACCTAAAAAGCAAAGAGATGTCAACATAGAAAGGCGAAGAGAAGTTCTCAATGCAAACGAAAAGTTTCCAACACTTAGAGAAATCTCACAAATAATCAATACAAAACCAAGCGTTAGACTGTTCGAATGTTCGGCCAACAAAAAGCGAGTCGTTTCATTGAAAACTCCAAAAGTGTACACAAAAGCGGTGGCCTGTCCACAGTAGGCATTACAAAAACAAAATGAAAAAAGCGAAAACAATTAAGAAGAGACGACTAAGTCAGGGGTCAACCTCTAGGTGTTGCTCCGAGCCATCATCGCGCGGCCCAGTAACTACAGCCCTCTTGACTTTTGCCTCGTCCTCATCCTCGGCCTCGTTCTCCGTCTCGTCCTCAGCCTCGTTCTCCGTCTCGTCCTCGGCCTCATCCTTGGTATCGCCCGTACCTTCGATGCCCTCACCCCCCTCGGGTCCAAGCATTGCCGGAAGAATTTCTTCCTCCCCCTCCACAGAATCGTAAAAGTGATTGGAGGAGGTGTCGAACCCGGGGTTCCGAGCCGAGATGTGTAGCAATGCGCGGCCGTAGGCTTCCTCCATGTTTTTGAACATATGGGCTTCGGCCTCATCCTGGATGGCCTTCTTCGCCTTGGCCACCTTTGACGCGTGCTTGGCCAACACCTTCTTGGTCGTCTTCCGAGCCTTCTCCATCTCCGCTTGTGCCTTGGCCAGCTCCTCCTTGAGCTCGGCATTCTCCTTCTCCAAGGCTATGACCTTGGATGCCTCGGCAGCCGACTGCTCCAGTGCCTCAGCCAGCTTCGTCTCCAGTTTGGCCACCTCGACCACGCGTGAAGCAGAAAGAAGCTGCTCGGCTTCAAACTGCTTCACCGCCTTTGCGCGCTCCGACCTCTCTCGGTCGCTCAGCGCGGTCAGTTCCTTTTCCTTGCTCGCAAACTCCTTGAGCAAATAGTTGAAGTGGCAGAGGGTTTGAAAACAATACAAAGAGCAGTTAAGCACGATCACAAAAACTTGGAAATTTTTTGAAGAAAGTCCTCTAGTACTTACCGACATGGTTTTCCGAGTAATCTGCATCACGGCGTCACCAACTTGGCCCGCCTTGAGCACCGCTCGGTCTTTAGGGGTCAGCAGGTGCTTCACCACCTGCATGCAAATGTTGCCATCCCCTAGGAACCCATCGACCTTCATCACTTGCCAATCGGGGACGAAGAAGCGCTTGTGCTCCTCAGTCAGGATTTTCTCCGCCTCGGCAGTGAGGGGCAGGACCTCGAGAGCCAGTACCGCGCTCACATCGAATGCTCTGCCCGAAGACCCTGGAGCATCTGTTTGCACCGTTTGGGTTGGCGCATCTGAGGTAGGTGGGGCAGACGCCACGACGAGGCCTTGATCGGGCTCGTCTGGATGAGCCTCGACAACCTGCCGCTCGATGGTCGGAGAGACCGAGGGAATCTTAAGCACTTGGCCGCCTTGAGGCCCGGACACGGTCCTCTTTCTCTTCCTCGCCTCCTGCTCCTTAGCCGCCCCGGCCTTGGCCATCTAACCCTTGTAGTCCATGCCGGGGGTTTCTGCAAAGACCGAACAAAAAAAGTTGGAAAATTTTTTTAAACTAAAAAACAAAGCAAAGAAAAGAAAAAGAGAAGCGTACTAGGGTCGATCGGACTGAAACCCCCTCAGAATAGGACCTCCTCGGTAATGTCCTTGTAGTTGAGGGTCAGAAGACCGATGAGCTTTTCTACAATCTCTGCCTCCTCGTTGCTGAGCACGGGCTCCTTCTTCGCCCGTTTTGGAACCCCGTCCCTAAGCCACACTGTCGGGATAACCCACAGCTCGGGAGCCCGGACGAGGAAATACTTCTCTTTCCAGTGCTTGATCGAGTCTGGGTTCTCGATAAGCTTCATGCCCTTCCTCGGCGAGAGATAGTACCTCTGCTCGTTCTTGTTCATCTGGCAGGGTCGGTAGAGGCTTCGCAGTAGGAACATCGAGGGCTGCGCGCCGACCTCCCGGCATTGAAGAGCAAAGGCCATCACGTGCTGCCAAGTGTTCGGCATCCACTGGGCCAGGCTCAAGCCGAACCATTGTAGCACCTCGATTACGAAAGGGTGCAATGGCAGCCGAAGACCAGCGTGCAGAGCGTCGGTAGGGAATATGCAAACGTCTGCCGAAGAAGACGTGCACGCTCGGACGCCAGGGCCGGGGAGAAGGAGGGCATACTCCATAGGGATCCAGAACCCACTCCGTATCCGATGCAAATCCGCCTCGGTTAAAATTGAGGAAATCTGATCTACCTCGGAAGTCTCCCTCGGCTCGTTCTCCTCAATCGACTTGGCGGTGCCCTTTGTCACCTTCTACAGCAAATCCCCGGAGTAGCTCCGCACACCGCCAACACTACAAGATGCTCGGGTGCTGACTCAACTCCCCTGCAGTCTTTGGGCGCTCAATTATCATCACCACCCCCTTGCCCTCGCTGGCTCGGACCATTACCTCCTGAAGAGGCTCGGCAACCTCCTCATCTGTACTCGGCCTAACCGTTGTCTCTTTGGTCGGCTCGACGACCTCCTTCCCTTTACCCGTGTTCGGCCTGATCGCTCGGCTGACGCCTAGGTCCGACGAGGGGATCTCGTCCGTGGATGAAATCTTAACCATTTTACAAAAATAAGGAGAGAGACTGACCTTGAAGTGACTAGTACGGTCGGAAAAGATCGCCGGAGCTTAAAACGCCTTATCGCGACAGCTAACAGTACCACCCAAGAGCTAAAAACTTCGCTGCTAACGAGTAAAACCAAGAGTGAGAAAGTGAAAGTGAGAAATGAGGTTAAGTGTTGAGGGGGTGAAAACTTATAGTAAAAGAGATGCCTCTTGGGCTTTGTAACGTAAGGGCACAACTCTTGGGCCTCCCTTGAAGCTTTACAAAATCCCAAACGACTAAGTAACGAAGAGCGGCAATTGTTGGCAAAGGAAGCGACATTTCGATACAAGCAAAACTGCTCGGCGCCCCTGGGACCAAAATCCGAGCGACAGGCGATCCGACCTCAACAACCAAGAGGATAGCTCGGATTCCGAGCAAGTGCCAATCCGAGCTGCGAATTGGAGAAAAACGACTTTCCCCTCAAAATTTGCGTAAGATTTCGATCGGACGGCTTAGATCCTGCTAGCGCCACTAAACAAGATAGTGTTTTCTTGGGAACTGAGCTAGCCTCAAGATCTATGCCATCATCCAACGGCTTCGATCGTCCCACGTCCCTTGGAATCAAAATCCGAGCGACAGGCGATCCGACCTCAACAACCAAGAGGATAGCTCAGATTCCAAGCAAGTGCCAATTCGAGCTGCGAATTGGAGAAAAATGACTTTCCCCTCAAAATTCGCGTAAGATTTCGATTGGACGGCTCAGATCCTGCTAGCACCACTAAACGACAAGATAGTGTTTTCTTGAGAACTGAGCCAGCCTCGAGATTTGTGCCATCATCCAACGGCTCCGATCGCCCCACGTCCCTCGGAACCAAAATCCGAGCGACAGGCGATCCGACCTCAACAACCAAGAGGATAGCTCGGATTCCGAGCAAGTGCCAATCCGAGCTGCGAATTGGAGAAAAACGACTTTCCCTTCAAAATTCGCGTAAGATTTCGATCGGACGGCTCAGATCCTGCCAGCGCCACTAAACGACATGATAGTATTTTCTTGGGAACTGATCCAGCCTCGAGATCTGTGCCATCATCCAACGACTCCGATCGCCCTACATCCCTCGGAACCAAAATCCGAGCGACAGGCGATCCGACCTCAACAACCAAGAGGATAGCTTGGATTCCGAGCAAGTGCCAATCTGAGCTGCGAATTGGAGAAAAACGACTTTCCCTTCATGTCACGTCCCGTTTCCCAAAAATACGGAATACGAGTACATGACAAAAGCCCAGCAAATGACTAACGTCACCCATAAGCTGTTTAATCAATCAACTCAACAACATAAACAATATAGAACAATTGTGCGGCAAAAATAATGATCTCATGAACAAAATTACTTGGAATGAAGCAATATAAATGTCCAAATACAATAATAATAATCCAACGTCTGGAAATAATACTAAAATCCGGGACATAAGCCCAAAAATAATAATAATCCAATCCAAAAATAAATACAAGTCTCAGTACATTAAGTCATTTAAACGATAAGCAAATTAAAAGCAGAAATCTTCAAAATGTTTGTTCTCCAACTCCAGCAGGCAATTCTCCTCCATTACCTGTAAATATTTCATCTAAAAAGGAAAAAATAATTGTCCTTAGAGCAAGTCATGGACAGCAAGTAGAGAAAGCAGGGAAGAATGGAATAACATAACAATAAAATAATGAATCAGTAGGAATCAATAACATGGCACAATAATCATGATAGTGGATGAAATGGCTATAATAATGATGCAATATCAATAACAATAATCAATGATCAATAATGGTAACACTTAGTCAATATTCGATATCAATAGGAACAATATGTAGTGTCGATGTAGTGTGTTCCTTAAGTCTATTAATTATTTTAAATCCTAACTAATGTAGCACTTCATGCATCCATCCTTTTACTACATGGTTGCTACATAAAAAAAAATTACGCTTTAGACTTAGTAGTGGGCTCCATAGTTCATGTACTCTTCAACATTAAACATTATTCACCTTTCGGTGTACGGTACGGTCATCGGCAACGATACAATACACGATAGATTGGGTTACGGCCATAACCACAATCACCGATAAAACAATAGTCGGAACATTATTTAGGGAAACACGAGCCCCTCCTCCAAGTACAATCCCTATGTTGTCCACTACGAAAAGTCAACCCTTAAACACCGGCTTGTTAATTATTTATCAATGCAACAATACAATATGCAATTAAGGGACAAGAGGTGAACAATAGTATCAATAAGAAAACAATAGGTTGATAACATGGATATGACGGTTACAATAGTGACAATAACTCATTGGGAACATACAATGCAACATACATTCATTAATTCATGCAATGATACGATAGATGAATAATTAATACATTAAAAAGAGAGATCTAAAATTCTGGAATGTAAAAACATAGCTGCAGTAAAATGGGCATAACTCTTGCTACAAAACTCAGAATTCGAAAATTCTGGATGTTATTGATATCTAGACATTCGGGGCTACATTTCATATTCAGAAAATATTTTATTTTGAGGTCATTTACTGCTTCGAAAACTGTAATCAAGTTCAGGTCAGCAACATGTATAATTCTTAAAGTATTTTCCTTGGACATAAATTAATTTAACATGATGGATTTCGATTCTATAGTTAATAATTTGTGTAACTAGCATGATAGGCATCCAAACATGATAAATAAAAATTAGAACACACACATATACATGTCTATCATCAATCAATCATCAAACTATCAAACAATATACAACCTAACAATTGTCTCTATAATAATTTATTTGTGTTGTAACTTGTATGAATAACCCTATTAACAATTCTATATGCATTCATTAAAGATCCAAACTTTAGAGTCAAATTGGCACGATGTCAAGAATATTGAGGTTAGCTCGTGTAAACCCTCAATAGACTCAACGAAGGTGATAGCAAAGGATAATACGGTAACAAAGAAATCTACTTGCCAGAATTTCAATAAGACTTGAATTCGATACAATTAGCAATTCAAGAGGACGGTGACTTGCCTGTTAATCGGTGAGAACGAATACCAAGAATACCAAGAACAACGAACTCACGAACCAGTTCAACCCACGTGCAATATACGTGCACTTAAAGATCCCAACACACAAGCTGATAAACAGCACACAAGAGACAGCAGCAACACCAGCAAAGGATATCAGCAACACTAGCGAAGAGACAGCAGCAACGCCGGTGACCAAAGCCAGTGGCGGCGTCGACCAGGTGGCTGCACTAGCGTCGACGGTGAACGACGCGTCGACGAGCGGCGTTGCGATTGGTCGACGGAATCGGGAGCAAGGGGATTGGCAGGGTGTTTGTCGACTAATGCCGAGGAGAGAGAAAAAGGGGACAGGGGGGTCTGGTGGCCTGGGCGAGGGTGGCGCTCGCAAAGGGGTGGTGCGACGGGAGCGGCGTCTGGTCGGGAGGAGAACGACGATTCTGGCGCTGCGCTGGTTGAGGAAGAAGCAAAAAGAGGATTTCGATCTGCTGTCAATGTCGAAGATGGAGGAGGGGGTTTTGGATCTGGTGGTGGCGGAAGAGGAGGACGGTGCTGAGGAGTCGACGGGATGGTGAACGGGGAAGATGAACCAGTAATGGGTTTGTTTGGGGAAAGAGAAAGAGGAGAGAGAAACGGGAGGAGAGAGAGAGGGCGTCTAGGGTTTCGATTTGTGTGCAGAAATTAGGGTTTACAGTAGAGTTGATTTTATAGGGTACAATTAGGGTACTGGGTTAATGATTTAGGGTTCAATAAAAGTGGATTTGGGTCAAGAACAATAGAAATTGGGTTTTAGGGTTCAATTAGAGATAGATCAAAATCAATGGGGTTCAAATAATATACCCACAATTAGATAGAAGAAAATAGAATCAACAATATAGTCCAATTACGAAAAACGGAAAATTCCACGATAAAAAAATTGAAATCCAATAAATAAATACAAATGAATAGAATATAAACTGGGCTTGAAAATAATTTGAAAATTCGCAAAGAAAATCAGATCCAGTATAATAATAATAAAATAATCCAATATATGAATTTTAAATAGATAATCGTGAAATAACAATTAATTAAAATAATAAATCATACAACAAAATAATATCCGTGTTTAACAATTTTCATTAAAAGCACCTAATAATAATAATATATTTGTTTCAAGCTCAAATAAAAATAGTTGATCAATAAGACATAGAAAGTAGATTAAAATACACAATTATTCGAAATAAATATAATTATCGATTAGAAAAACACTTTAATATAAAATCCAAAACAATTTTAACAAATAATGAATTTATAATATCGAAATACCGAAAATATTTAGGGAATACGTATTTACGGGAATGGGGGTTACACTTCAAAATTCACGTAAGATTTTGATCGGACGGCCCAGATCGTGCCAGCACCACTACACGACAAGATAGTGTTTTCTTGAGAACTGTGCCCACCTAGAGATTCGCTCCGAGATCTGACGGCTCAGATCGCTCCACGTCTCTCGGAATTTCGAGCCGAGCGACTATCGATCTGAGCCACTCGCGTGAGGGAAAAACCGAGTCACTTCGCTCGGATTCCGAGCAAGTGCTAATCCGACCCGCAAAAGTAAAGAAAAACACCGCCGAGCATCTCCAACCATTGGATCATTCCGAAAATCGTGCCTGAGATGATGGACGGTCCAGATTACACCACGTCCACTAAACGACAAGATAGCGTTTTCCTGGGAATCGAGCCTACCTCGAGATCCGCGCTGAGATCTGACGGCTCAGATCGCTCCACGTCACCCAGAATTCCGAGCCGAATGACTAGCGATCCAAGCCACTCTCGTGAGGGAAAAACTGAGCCACTTCGCTCGGATTCCGAGCAAGTGCCCATCCGACCCGCAAAAGCGGAGAAAATGCTGCCGAGCGACACTGTCCATCCGATCTTTCAGAACTTCGTGCCCGCACAAGATCAACGGTCCAGATAGTGCCACGCCATAATTCGATATTTAAAATTAAATTTTATTTTTTAAAATCGTTTTATTTATTTAAAAATTGCGAAAAAATAATCAAAAATTTGGGAAAATTTGTTAAAAATCCTAGAAAATAATTATAAAGTTGGGGAAATATTTTTGAACCCCCGAGTAAATAATTATTGCCTAGGAGAATTTATTAAAGACCCCCAAACGACGAATCGACACTTCGCAAAATTAAGTAAATATTCCGAAAAAATAGATAAAAATTACCAAATATCCAGAAGAGCTCAAGAACAACTCAGAGCACACAACTAACTTAGAAAATCACCATACTGCCACCTGCAAAGATTCGAAACCTCCCATTCGGACTCCGACACACCTCCGCAAGCCATTGAAACAGTAAAACTACTCCTCAAAGGCTGATCAAACTCAGTCTTCGGGAGTGGGGAGCTCGTGATATGGCTAAAAATCGGGTTAAATCGGAACCGTCCAAATCAGGAACGAATCTTAAAGCCTAGGGGTAAAATGGTAATTTTGTCTACCAATGGGTCCGAAGCAGGTACTGGGTCTCCTCCTCAAAGACCCATTAACCTGTGAACGGATCCACCTCCAATCGGGTACGGGTTTTTACCCGCTGCAAACCCGGTCCAGCAGGATAGAATTAGGGTTTCTGATTGATCCTAATCAACGGCTCTGATTCATATCTATCCTTTCACTAGAAATTAGGGATTACATTCCTTATCTAAACATAGGGATTACATGCCTAATTAGATCCCAAAGGCGGCTATAAATACCCCCCCATCCACCACCATTAGGAGGTAATCAATTTTTTGCCAATTTACGCTCTTTCATAATCTTCCTGATTATTGACTTGAGCGTCGGAGGGTGCGTCGCCGGGATCAACCCCGGTGTCTCGCACTTTTTGCAGGTGAATGGCGGGAGTCAGCGGTCAAACTCCGACAGAATAGGTTCAGGTTTTCTAAGAATCCACAAATACTATCTGTTTACCCCCATACCAGATTTAGCGGTAACACTTCTGAAGGTGAATTTTTTGTAGATTTCTTCGACCAGCTCCAAGTTGGCTCTGAGGCCGGTCGAAATAGATTCCTCATTGAAGCTCATGATCCTAGGTGAGGGGAGCCCGATTTCCAGTGGGATGACAATGTCTGTCCCATACTTCATGTTGAATGGGGACTCACCCGTAGGGATCCTTTTAATTGTTCAATATGACCATAGGATGCTTAGCAAATCATTGACCCACAATCCCTTGGGAGATTTTTCCAACCACTTTTTCATGCCTTCAAGAATTTGGCGGTTGGCATTTTCAGCTTGGCCGTTCGACTGGGGTAGGCTATTGATGAGAACCGCTATTGGATCCCGAGGTCTTCACAAAACTTTCAAAAAATTTTGCCTACAAATTGAGTTCCATTATCAGTGATGAGTACGTGCGGGATCCCGAATCGACAGAAGATGTGTTTCCAGAAGAATTGTTAGGCTTGATGTTCCGTGATGGTAGCCAAGGGTTCTTCCTCGACCCAATTTGTGAAGTAGTCGATGACCACGTTGAGGAAATGTCTTTGGCATGTGGCCTCTGGGAATGGGCCGACCAGGTCCATCCCCCACATGGCAATGGGGTTGGACTAGCAAGTGACTTAAGTTCAGCTTGGGGCAAGTGTCTGATCGAAGAGAATCTCCAGTAGGAGCAGCACATTTTCACAAGATCTTGAGCGTCTTACAATATGGTCGGTCAGTAGTCGTGGTTGAGTACTTTCCTCGTGAGCGACCTGCTACCCATATGGCATCCCTTAATTCCTTCTTGCATCTCCTTAGGTGAGTACTTGGCTTCATCGGGACTCAGACATTGAAGATACGGTCTCTCGCACACCTTAGTGTACGAGTGCTTGAAGAGTATATTATCAATCAGGGTGAATCTTTCTGATCAGATTCTTGTCTTCCCAGCTTCGGCCGGGTCTAGTGGGAATTCACCATATGTCAAAAACTTTTGGACGGGATCTATCCAAGTGCCCTCTTGGATGCCCGGTTTGATGCAAAGGACATCATGGTTCTCTATGCTAGGCTTGAGGGGGATTTCAACGAGGATAATGTGATCTAGGTCCTCGAAGGACGATGAGGCAAGCTTGGAAAAGACATCAGTCTGAACATTTTTCTCCCTCAGGATGTGCTCGATAGCGGCACCCTCAAAGAATTTTAAGAGTTACCTGACGCAGGGGGTTAGCTAGGTAGGACTTCAACTAGTCGAAAGCCTATTGTTGAGGGTCTCCCCACTCGAAGCTTCCCCCCCGAGTGCTTTGAAGAACGGGAGAGATTTCTCTCCATGTTAAGTATGGATTTAATCTTTTCGGGGCTTACCTCAATACCCTTGTGGTTGACCACAAATCCAAGAAAATTCCCCGAGGAGATGTCGAAGGCACATTTGGAGGAGTTGAGTCTCATATTATGGCACCGCAGGACCCCGAAAGCTTCCTCGCGATCACAGACGTGATCGTGCCCTCTACAACTTTTGACGAGCATATCGTTAATGTACACCTCCATGTTCCGGCCCATTTGCTCCTAGAAGACCCGATTGACGAGCCTTTGGTACGTGGCCCCGACATTCTTTAGCCCGAAGGGCATGACCCGATAGCAACAGAAGCCTTGGTCGGTAACGAAGGCTGTCTTGATGATGTTCGGAGGGATCATTCTGATCTGGTTGTAGCCTAAAAAGGCATCCATGAAACTTAGCATATCGTGACCAGAGTTCACATCAATCAGGGCATCGATGCTCAGGAGGGGAAACAGGTCTTTAGAACATGCCTTATTGAGGTCGTTGAAGTCAATGCAGGTTCTCCACTTCCCGTTTGGTTTCTTCACCATTACAACTTTTGCCAATCACTCTGGGTAGTTGACCTCCTGTATGAACCGAGCCGGTCCACTTCATCCTTTATCGCCTATTACCGGTCGGGAGCGAACTTGCGTTGCTTCTGCTGGACTGATCTCGAGCCTAGGTGGACACTGAGTTTGTGCATGACGACGTCCTCCGAAATCCCCAACATGTCTGAGGATTTCCATGCAAAGAGGTCGGAATTCTGGTGGTTGCAATCAATGATGGTCAGCTTTAGATCTGGAGCGAGAGACTGGTTCACTCGGAACCATTTATATTTGTCCACCCTAAAGAAGGAGACCTCCAATATGTCGATGGGATCCAAGCCGAGCTAACTCCGATCAGATGGGAGCTCTACTGCATCAAGGGAAAAACTCCGCTCTCCACTGCGGCCATGTAGCATGAATGTGCTGACTCCTAGTTGTCCCGAACAATGCCAATCCCAAGGCAGGAAGGAAATTTCATCTTCAGGTGATAGGCGAAGGGCACCGCCTGGAAGGAGAAGAGGCCGGGTCTACCGAGGATGACATTATACGCAACCTTGACGTCGACCACCATGAAGTTCATCGCTTCAGTCCGGATGATCGGGGTCGTACCGGCTGTTATATCAAGTGTGACGACTCCTTCAATTTTGACTGGAGCACCAGAGAACCTGTGAAGCGTGTACCCGACTGATTTCAGCCTCTCACGAGCGAGCTTGAGCTTTTCGAATGCGGTCAGGAACTGGATATTGACTGAGCTTCCATTGTCAACGAGGATGCGGTAGACCTCATGATTGACCATTCTGAGGCTGACTACCAAGGAATTGTAATGAGACAGTCGGACGCCTTCAAGATCTTCTGCGGAGAATGAAATGACTAGTTTTTGCTCCACGGGGGGTGGAGAGTTGTGGACCGCTTTAACCTCTCGTACGATGGCCTTACGGAAGGTGTTCGACTCTCCCCCCATGGGTCCACTGTGGACACAGATAAGAATGGCCAGCTCCCCAGGTTTTTCGGGCTCTGGCTCAGGCTTCGGGCACCTGTTGGCTGTTCGAGGAGGAGGCAAAGATCTTGGGTCCCCCGAGTTAGCTCGGATGAACTCCTTTAGGTACCCTCTCTGGATGTGGGCCTCAATCTCATCTTTAAGGGTCCAACAATTATCGGTTTTTTGCCCTTGGTCCCACTGGAAGTAGCAGTAGAGTATAATGTCCCTCTTCTTGTTTTTGCTTGATCGGGGAGGGCGGCGGACGATGTCCATATCCTCAATTTCCATGAGGATGGTTGATACGCTCTCGAAGCAGGGGACTGGACGTGGTCGTTTCTGACCAAATGTGTCTTTCAGGGCAAACTTCATTGGCTCGGAGTCATCAGCTTTTCTCTTCCCCTGGGTTGGGGTTTCTTTCTGGCCTTCTTGGTGCAGAGCCTCCTTGACCCGGATATACTTTTTGACCATGTTGAGGAGGTTGGGAAAATCAACGGGCGGCTTCTTCGCTAAGAATGCTTTGAGCTGGCCATGGCGAACATTGTGTCGGAAGGCTGCGATCGTGACGCCAGCATCGAGAGAGGAGACCGCCCTAGTCTCGGTGGTGAATCTCCGCACGAAGTCCTGAAGGGACTCCCCTTCTTTCTGCTCTAGGCCCAGGTGTGATGCACTTGGTTCCTCGCACTTGGTTCCTCATACTGGATTATTTACCCACATCACTTTGTTATCAATTTCTTAAACTTTTTAAGAATAATAATGTATATACTACGGATATATGTTTAAGAATCATTGGTCGTATAATTGATTATTTTCATAATTTGGTCGTATATTCTCCTCGGGAAGTTTCGATTTCGATTCTTGGTTCTCAAATGAACATCATGCATCCTTAACTGTCCTCTTGAGCTTATCGATGTGGTTTAATTATTTTCCCCCTTAAGTGTTGACAAAAATGCTAATCGACTTTTCTCATTTTTCTTCATTTTCCTTCTTCATTATCCCTTCGTACTCTTTTTTTCCCCTTTTTTTCTTTTTAACCCTAACCTGGCCCCTTCGCTTTTATTTGTTGGTTGACATGAACAAAAACTACACAGTGATATGAATAAAAATTACTACAACAATCAGCCAACATAAAAGAGATTGTCATCAAATTTTCTCGATTGATTAGATTGTCATCTATTGAGTTTATATAGGATGAAGATGAAGATTCTCTCTAGAATTGGACTAGTCATTTAGTGAATCTAATGGCCCATTCATTATGGGGCTCCTTGTTAGCTGTAGGAGTAGCGTAGGAAAAAAAATTCGAGGAAGTGCAATATTCACGTTGTTTGTTTAGCTATTTTTTGCTTAGATTTTGGATTCTTACTGTACAATAGCGCCATCCGAAATTTGAAAAAAAAACTCTAGGATCTCAATTGAAGTGCACTGTAACTATTTTTTTAATTATTTCTTTTTTTTTAATTAATTATATATATATATATATATATATATATATATAAAGAAAAATAAAAAATCCAGTACAGCTGGAATACTAGATGTCTTACAACAGTGACATACTAGTAAACAAAAAAGAGTATGAAGATATTACAACACCAAGCTGCGAACAACTGAATAAACTGACAAGGCAACAGAAGAGACATAGAGGAAACAGCAGAAGAGCAGCAACATCCTATCAGAGTGGAAAAACATCAACAAAAACCAAGAAATGATGCTAAACCGATGAACGAGTAGACCAATATTCAACCATAAAGAGGGTCACAAAAGCAAAAGCCCAGAGAACACAAAAACATAACCAGAATCATCTCATGAACGTAGCAGCAGTAATCAATTTTCAATGATAATCAGATCTGCATCAAGAAACTAAAAAAATATAAGTCAAGTTAAAACAAGATAATCAACTAAACCCACCTTGACGAACCAATCTTGAAGCACATTATGTAGTTCATGAAGTTTAAGATCAATTTTTCTGTTAACATAAATAATATTAAATCACTGATGAATGAAAAAAAAGGAAGATCCTCAATCAAATTATCAATATATTTGAATTTCTTGATAAAAATTCTATTGTTACGTTCATTCCAAATAATCAAAATCAAAGCAAGCATAGCAAAATCCCAAGAAAGTCTAAAAATTTTCTCTCCTATCTTTTTATACTATCTAATAAAACAATTTCGCATACTCTTCTGCATTAAATTTATTTCTCTCTTCTCTCTATCCTATACTTAGAGCTGGTAAGAAAACCCAAAACCGGATTCGGACCCGACCCAGACCCAAACCGAACCCGACATTGGACCAGTACCGACCCGGTCTAATGCGGGTTGGATCTGGGTCTAACATTTAGACCCGTTACTTCTTCGGTCGGGTCCTTTTAAAATTGACCCGAACCCGACCAAAAAAATAGTAAACAAGTCTTCTTAAACCCGATCCAACCCGACCCAGACCCATCAGTATTTTTCAATTAAAAATTAAATATAAAAAAATATGAAAGGTTAAAACTTTTTCCAACCCAACACGACTCCTCTCTCTCTCTCAGTCTCTCCCCCCCCCCCCCCCCCCCCCCCCCCCCCCCCTCTCCCGCCAAATCTAAGGGGGTGTTTGGTAGGTGGGAATGTGCAAGAAAATCCCATATTTTCTCTTAAATTACCTTGTTTGGTATGTGCTAAGCATAGTTTTGGAAGGAATGATAGATTCCCAAGGAAATCAAAATTCTTTGTTGGGAAGGATTTCCATTCCCCCCAAAAATCATTGGATTTGAGAATTCCAATGGGATTTCCATAACAAACAATAATAAAAAAAAACTAGAATAAAAAAATATATTCCTCTCTAAAATCATGTGATTTGAGCATTCTCATGTGATTTCCATAACAAACGATTAAAAAAAAAACTAGAATAAAAAATTATAATAATAAAGGATTTCCAGGAATGCAATGTACTATACCAAACGCGATAATGCAACATTCCCAGGAACCTTTATTTCCACCCTCACATTCCCGGTAATCCTTTTATTCCCAGAAATTTTTCAATTCGTGTAGCAAACGCCCCCTAAGGTTAGCGCCGCTCTCCTCCCGTCCTCCATTCTCTTTTAGTCTCTCAGAATCTCACTCTGCTCCCACTAGAATCGAACACCAAGACCCAAGTTTTAATCTTTGTATGTGGATTTGTATTGTTCAATCTTTTAACTCCCTTTTTTTAAAATCCAAATTCGGCTTCTTATACGTCCAAATTTTAACTTCTTTTGTAGGTTGGTTCAATAGATTTATGGGTTGAAGAAAAAGGTGGTCAAGCCCAAACCCATAACTTGCCATCGCCTCTCGAAGTTTTACAAGTCCAATCTTAATCTCAGGTTTTGATCATTTTCTTCTTCGTTTTTTTAATTTTAATTTTAATTTTTCTTTTGCTTTATTTGTATAGTGGTAAAATTAGAGAATATTGATTTCAGGAAAAAAATATTTCGAATTATATTTTGTGATATCTATCACCAAGCACCTAATTGCTTCTAGTTTTCTTTTTTTGCTATAAAATGATCGCTTCTAGTTTGGCTAAAAAGGATCTAGCATGCTTATCTTTTGCAGCAAGTGTCAGACCCTTCCTATTACTCATACTAGATTCATAGGATGTGTTATGCATAAGTTGTAAATTTGTAATGCCATGCATTACAATGAGGATTGCCTCTCTTCTTGACAACATTCATTGAGATTTTCAACGAACTTAGAAGATGTTCATGCAGGTGAGACACTTGGAGAGGTTTATATGCATATAGTCTAATTATAATATAAGAAAGATGTGTGCAGAATAATGTATTTGGAGTGATATTATGAAAAACTACTAATTCCAATTAACAAGGATGTAAATGAAATAGTTACACTAACAATGCATAATATATGGGAGTGTTATGTGATGATGGTAAAAATCGCAGCAAATCAGGGCCGTACGATTCAGGTACAGATCTCAAAGCATCTACAGGTAGAATAACCATAACGAGCCTCTTTGACAGGTCTGGGCCTTCTCCTGGCCCCTCTATAAGACATGAGCTTCTTCCAAGCTCATAAAAGTGACATACTAGGCCCACTAGGAGAGACACCCAGCCCATACAAGCTAGAAGTCAAATCTCTTATCCCCTAACAAGAGAACTTATCTCTTGAGGGGGAGGAACATAAAGGAGATAAGGAATTTATATCGGTCCAACGGATTTAGATCGATATCTTGATATGCTTCTCAGGCCTATAAATACCTTCCCCCCTCCACAGTCAGAAGGTAATGAACAAATCGCCAGTTTCTCTCTCAAACTCTCTTTTCCTTTCTGGTTCTGACTAGAGCGTCGGAGGGTCTGTCGTCGAGGCCACCCCCCAGTGTTTTAGACTTTTTGTAGGTCCATCGGCCGTGTCAGCAACCGTCGGATTCAGATCACGGTGGTCAGTCAACGATCCAGATTCAATCTCAGGAGCTCTAATCGCATTTTACGATAAAGATTAATGGTCAGATTTTTAGTAGTTTCCATTAAATAAGAACTCACTATCTGTTTGCTCCCACAGCAAAATAAGCAGCAACAGATTGGCACCGTCTGTGGGATACTAAACAAGTCAGACCTGTCGCCATGCCACCAAGACTAAGAGGCAGAGGGGCGGCCTCAAGCCGTCGCACCAACTTTCTTCGTCAACCAGCTCCTTCTATTAAAGATCTGATTTCTCCTCAACAGTCGCCCCCTCAGCCTAAACAAGCTCCTTCCAATGGAGAGGCACCAGGGGGTTCTCGACAAAACCGTCATGAACAACATCCTTAGTATGACCATGTCGCAGTCTATAATGCTTCAACTAATTCAATGGCCTCGCAAGCACCCGGGGTTCTAGAGATCTCCGCCAGATCATCAGTTCCAAGTAACAAGGAACTGACTTACGAATCCACTTGGATGAGAGGCGCACCCGAACTGAGGCCTCCTACTCGGGACATCAAGTAAACTAGAGAACCTATTTTCCTTGACAAAGATCAAGGCAATCCTCCTCTCAAAGGGGGCAGACCACAATAAAGAGCCTGACTCATAAGAGTCGAAAGCTTCCTGTGCGGAACAAAGGGAAAAATGCTCCAGTCACTAGGGCCAAATTGGATAAGTTCAAGCTCGACATCCTCCAAGATATCCAAGGAAGTCAAGATCTGGGCCAACCCCCCAACGAAGGATCCTCCGACTCAACTGGGTATGAGGGGAAGGATGACCAAGTCTTTTGCCATATCCAAGAAGTAGAAGATCGTCTAGAACAGATGAAGAATGAGAGAAACTACTCTAGCAGGGCCTACCGCCCTAGTCAACCACCTTTCAGCAAAGCCATCCTCAATGCACCCATCCCAAGGGACTTCAAGACTCCTCAATTCGAATTGTACAATGGACAATCAGACCCGACCGACCATATTGAGAGCTTCAAAACACTTATGATGGTCTACAACGTCACCGATGCACTTATGTGTCGAACATTCCCTGCCACACTGAAAGGATCAACAAAGGAATGGTATTCACGTCTGAATCCAGAATTAATATTCTCTTTCGATCAGCTTGAGGAGCTCTTCACTGTGCACTTCATTACTAGCCGCAAGGCAGAAAAAATAAATGCTTCCCTATTACAACTTGAACAAAGAGATGGAGAACTGCTGAGAGACTTTGTTAAATGCTTTATAACTGAAGCAAGGTCGATTTCCTCCTTGAACACTTCAGTGACTACTCCAGCTTTCCTCCTCAATGTCAGTAACAAAGACCTGAAAGCCTCCCTCGCTAAAAAGCCACCCAAAAGTTTCACTGAGCTCCTGGAAAGAAGTGACAAGTATGTCAGGGTTGAGGAAGCTTTTTATTCTCATGGCAAGAATGATTCATCTTCCGGGAACAAACATAAGAATACAAGCGAGAAAGAACCCAGGAAGTTCCAGAAAGATGGCGCAGGTCAACGCCCTTCACCTCCAGCACCACGCTTCGACAAGTTCACTCCTCTTATGCATTCCACAGATTCTCTGGTGTCCCTGTTCAAGTAGAAGGAGTCGTCACGCTTGATGTGACAGCAGGGAAAGCCCCCACTATTCGAACGGAAGCATTGGACTTTATGGTAGTCGATGTCAAAGCCTAGCGGCCTTCCATGTAGTTGCTTCTTCCTTCCACCTGAACATGAAGTTCCCAACAACGGCTGGCGTAGGCCAAGCTGTAGGGAGCCAACAGGTAGCACGACTATGCTACACCACTACAATGGGGGGCTCGGTTCTCCCCCTCGATGCCATACAGCAACCACCAGAAAGTAGTCACAATAATTCCAAGACTGTAAAGAAGCTTGAAGCCACTGCCATAAACAATTCCACCAAGAATTTCCAAACCTACCAAATCATCTATCACCAGGTCCAAACTGGTTCTCATCATAACACAGTAATAACACTGAATCCCTTACCCGAAGCCACTCCGCTCATTCAACGGAGAAAAATAGTCATGCCTAAACACATTGGTCCATCGGAAGATTTCTCTTTCTCTATGCAAAACAATGGGGGGCTCCCTCCAAAACAGGTAAGTCCAGGCAAAATCTACCAAGTTGTTCGCCTAACAACTCATCAACTTGAAGACCCGGGGGGCAAGGAGATATCGGTAGGGACTTGGAAAGTGGAACTCCTTGCCAAGGTGAACGAGTGCACCTGAAACATCATCTCTTGGTAGTAATAGAAAATTTTCTCAATTTTTATATAGAGCAGCCGCCTAGTTTTATTTTCAAGTAAAGACCGCTTTCACTACCGGTCACTACATGTAATAGCAGCCAACCACTAGATTAGTTTTATTTTTCAATAAAATGTAGTATGAATTTTTGCAAAGTTATTGTATAAGCCAACGGAAGCATACAATGAGTTGAGTGTCAAACTTATACAAAAAAAGGCACATAAAACTCGTTAAAAGCTTACTACAAGACGGGTTTGGAGTTCATACTCATTGCTCGAAGATACACTAGCAATTTGCAATGAAGCAAGTTCAGAGTGCATTTCGCCATTCGATCTGCTCCTGAAACCTGTTAATACTTAAACTAACAAGTTTCGAATCCATAACCATGGCTCGGAATTACTTTAGCAACCTACAATTAAGCATGTTCAGAGTTCAACTCGCCATTCGATCTGTTCCTGAAACTAGTTAAAATACGTTAAAGCAAACAACGAGCTAAACGCCCAACTTAAACCTAGAGCAGTGCTAAACACTTGTCACAAGCTTTCCATAAGACGGGTTCGGAGTCCATACCTATGGCTCGAAGATAATCTAGCAATTTGCAATGAAGCAAGTTCAGAGTGAGCTTCGCCATTCGATCTACTCCTGCAATCCGTTAGTGCCTCCACGACCAGTTCAGAGTCCATACCCATGGCTTGGAGTTACTTTAGCAACCTGCAATTAAGCACGTTCAGAGTTCAACTCGCCATTCGATCTGCTCCTGCAACCTATTAATACCTAAACTAATAAGTTCAGAATCCATACCCATGGCCAAGAATTACTTTAGCAACCTGCAATTAAGCACGTTCAGAGTTCAACTTGCCATTCGATATGTTTCTGAAAGTAGTTAAAATTCCTTGGAAGATAGATTAGGAGGTCCAAAATCGTGGATCGTAGTTACTACAGTTTCACTTGTAAAAGCAACACTTAGAGTTCAAATCCCACTCGATGTGACTCTCACAATTTCTCGAAGAACCCATATAGCAAGTTTGGAAAATGACTCTCCCTCAGAGTTACTCTTACAACTAGCTGAGTTCATGGCGGAAAAGTTCTAAACTCTGTCACACACCGTCAACGGTTCGTTAGCTATACGCAACAGACTTGAGGTCCTATTATTTAGCTACAAAGAACCCAGTCGATGATGCATCAAACTTGACAGCATGGATCAAGCATATGAAGAGATTTCATCAAAAATTCCAGAACTATCGTAAACACATTTGTTCAAATCCAATACCATTACAAATATCTACAAATACAAAATGACAAGTCCAGAGTCTAACTCTCCCCAAGAGCAGCTCATATGACTAGCCAACCCCCAAGACGACGAATCACAGGAAAAGACACCGGCACGTAGAAGACTTCTTATTCCACTAACTACAAGTTTCATTACAACAACAGAAATACAATGAGGCTAAGTTTCATGTTTAGGAATCGCTACCAAAAGTCATGTGTACACCGTACAACAAACTGTCAAGCAAGTTGTTCTTCCAGCTACACACTGGAGAGATGCTCTACCTAAAAGAAACAAACCTCTTCACCAGCCTCCTACCAGCTAACAGCTCCATAAGGCTGCCTCAACTCTTGAAGATGAAATTCAAGACAAGTCTTTCTTAGGCGGGCAAGCTCCAAGTTTATCCGATCATCTTCACCTGAACAAGCTCCAACTCTGTCTCGCTTAAAGCACTGTGCAAATGGAAGAATCCCAACTTCGTCAAGCATTGCGTATCGCGAAGGAGAGCAAGCTCAATGCCCCGAGGACCTCATTCGATGTACACAACTATTTGTCGGCAACGAGAAGAATGGAACCACTTCAACACTGAACAAACACAAGTGAATTCACTTATATATTAAGAAAATTCAGAACACCCATAACTCATTCGCTCTAAAAATGAGTTTGGCGCTACGCACGCCACTTGAGTTCCTCCGGCCAACAAATCGTCAACATCGAGCAACGAGTTCGACGCCTTGCGCTTTGCCTAAACACCTTCAATAACTCATTGGCTCCGAACAATAAGTTCAATGCTCTGCTCTCCGCAAAAGCTCTACCAAATAGCTCGTTCGCTCCAAACAACGAGTTCAATGACACTGCTTTTTGTTCAGGCTTCGTCAATAACTTGTTGGATCCAAACAACGAGTTCAACGTCTTGCTCTTATTTCATGCTTCATCAATAACTCGTTGGCTCCATGCAACGGGTTCAATGCTTAGCTCACCACTTGAGCTCCATCAATAGCTTGTTGGCTCCAAAACAACGAGTACAACGCTCTACTCACCGCTTGATCTCCATCAATAAATTGTTGGCTCCAAACAACGAGTTCAACACCTTGGCCTTCGCTCGAGCTCCATCAACAACTCACTGGTCCTAAACAACGAGTTCAATGCTCTGATCACCGTTTGAGCTCCATCAATAACTCGTTAGCTCCAAACAATGAGTTCAACGCCTTGATCTTTACTCAAGCCCTACCAAACAACTCGTTGGCTCCAAACAACGAGTTCAATGATCCACACTTCACTCGAGCTCCATCAATAACTCGTTTGCTCCAAACAACGAGTTCAATGCCTTGGCCTTCACTCAAGCTCTACCAAACAACTCGTTGGCTCCAAACAACAAGTTCAATGCTCTGCTCACCCCTTGAGCTCCATCAACAACTCGTTGACTCTATAAAATGAGTTCAATGCCTAGCTTTTCGCATGAGCTCTATCAAATAACTTGTTGACTCTAAACAACGAGAACATCGCCCTACTCCTTGCTCAAGTCCTTCCAACGTTGGAATCCACCACTAGCTTGCCGGGCGCAAACCGAAGGCTCAAACGTCTGACTCTGTCACAGAGCTCTCTCTAAACTCGCTGGGATCAAACAGTAGTTTCTACATCAACTCTATCTCAGTGTTGTCTCTGAACTCGCCGGGACCAAATGGTAGTCTCTACATCAACTCTATCTTAGAGTTGTCTCTGAACTCGTCTGGATCAAACGACAGTCTCTACATCAAATTTATCTCTGAGTTGTCTCCAAAATTGTCGGGATCAATCGACAATCTCTACATCAGAGTTATCTCTAAACTTGCCGAGATGAAACAATAGTTTCTACACCAATTCTACTACGAGTTCTCCCCAAACTTGCTGGGATCAAACATCGAGTTCTACACCAACCCCATTATGGGTTGCCTCTCCAAACTCGCCGGGGTTAAACGGCAATTTCTACATCAACTTAATCTCAGAGTTATCTCTGAACTTGCTGGGATCAAACATCACGCTCTACTTCAACTCAGTCAAAGAGTTGCCTCTCTAAACTTACTAGGCGCAAACAGCAAGCTCTACATCCAATTTCGTCCAAGAGTTGTCTCTCCAAACTTGCTGGGCACAAACGACAAGCTCAGATGTCTAAATCCATTACACAATTCTCTCCAAACTTGCTGGGATTAAACAACAAGCTCTACATCAACTCAGTCAAAGAGTTGTCTCTACAAACTTGCTGGGCGTAAATGGCAAGCTCTATGCACAACGCCATCACGGAGTCGCTTTCACAAACCTTACCGGGTGCAAACGGTGGGTTAAAACGTTCAACTCCATCCCAGGACCATCTCAACATCCTTATTGGGATCAAATAGCAAGTCTGCAACAGCTCTTCTAGGATAGCTATATATGTACAAGTTCCCACAATCAAAGCACTCTACTCCTAGACTGACAGAATGCTCGTCTAATGACGAAACACTCGATCGACAAAACAAGCGAACAACTCAATGCTTGGTCGATGAAAAAGTGAACGGGCGACGTGATGTTTGATCGATAATACAAGCAACATTTGGTCGACAGTAGAGTAATTCGATAAAGTAAGCAGTTCAAAAGGCACTTGGTGTGTGAAAAATCTCCAGATTAAGTTCTACAAAATGATTTGACTTGTACAAGAAGCATACAACGCAACTTCAAGCCAAATGCAGCAAAAGGGATAATTTTGGAGATAACTTCGAGATAATTACTCCATCCTCAAACTCCAATTGAAAGGAGTCGAGATAGCTTCAAAAGTCTCCACAAAAACTCCAAAAACTCCAAAAACTCCAAAGATTTTCCAAAGTGGAAAAATCCAAGTCTAAAAAAATCCCCAACAAAGGCTCACTGGTTCAAAAGGAGTTAGGAAGCTTCAAAGAACTTCAAAAACTCCAAATGAAATTAGCGCTCTGCAATTTCAGTTAGAGAAGTATATTCGGGTTGCGAACTCACAACCCGAAAATCCAATAAATCAAGTGCTTATTACTTGAAAGGTCTGCGGGTATGGGTTCAGATCCGCAACAAACCCGCAAACAAACCAAACAACTGAACTTAGAATAATGGGTGGCGGGTATGGATCACACCCAAAACCCACAACCCTCATCCAATTTTTCTTCTTCTTCTTCAAAGAAACTGAGCGCCAACCTTCTTCAAAAACCCAACTACCTCTACTTCACTCGAATCACTGCCAAGGTCGAAGCCTTCGATGAACTCCATCCTCGACCAGGAAGAGCGGCTCGCCCATAAGTGATGTCGCGAACGAACTGCTCCATCTTAAAAAATGGAGCTAACCCAACTTCAAGAGATCAACCGAAACAGCGCTAGGTAGACTCCAAAGTTTGACGAAACTCGACCAAATCAATCAAGACCCATAGCTCGGCAGAGCTCAAACCCACATAGCTCGACAACTCCTCCATAGCTCGACAAAATCCAAATGCCATGGCTTAGCAAGATCGGCGAAGCTCGTAGCTCGGCGAGTTCGATGCCCAATAGCTCAGCGATTATTCAAGGTCCATGGCTCGCCAAAAACTCCTCCATAGCTCAGCCGAAGCGAGCTATTTCCACAGCTCGGTGAAGCACCAATCTCCATAGCTCAACACAATAGCTCGACGAGGGGAGTTCTTTATAGCTTGACCAAATTTAGGAAGCGTCGTAGCTCGATGAAGTCCAAAGCTCCATAGCTCGGTGAAAACAGAGCAGCTCACCCAAAACAGAGTTGATAGCTCAAGCCAGTAGCTCGATGCCCATAGCTCGATGGAGAAGATCCATAGCTTGACATAGCTCGTAGCTCAACGAGAATTCAATGCCAATAGCTCGATGAGATGACAATAAAGCTCCAAAGCTTGACCGAAGCTCGGAGCCCCATAGCTCGACTGAAAGAATAGCTCGACGACAAGGAGGTATAGCTCGATCGAATTCAATCAAGTAACTCATACCACGACAGAGGTATAGGCTTATGAAGCTCCGAAATCCAAGGAAAATTGGCCATAGCTCGGCAAAATGGTCGGTTGAGTTACGGGGTTGCTCACAGTGCTTGCTATCCATCTGATCGAACAAAGATTCGAGCTCGAGCGTGATGGACGAATGGGATTGAGCCACACAGCCCTTCTTCTTCCCCAACGCTCTGCTCAATCCTACGCCATCTGATCCCCCTCAGTGCTCGAGCCAAGGCATGATCAACGCTCCAGATCAAGCCACGTTGCCTCCTAAGCAGATCCTCGCATCACAGCTGCCAAATCTCATTAGCGTGCGAGCTTGCCTTGATCGACAACTCTGATCACGTCAAAAAGTGTGCGCAAGTCTGATTATTCAATAAAAATCCCATAAATTCATTTTAAATTCAAAAAAAACGATTTTAAAATTGGGAA